>OZ024907.1:80666878-80840094 GCA_964017125.1 Flabesymbios commensalis
GACGCAGGTACCTTACTTAGGATATATTTTTTGTGTTTACATCCAAGTTTTCCATTCCGTATATTTTCTTTGAGCTGATTTTAAAATTTCACAAACCTATCTAATTACCATAAATGTGCATGAATTGCCTTAAGTATTGCCAAAAATCGATGAAATATGCCCCAACGTTTAAACCAAATCACTTACAAAGTTGTCTTTGTGTCTACACCCATGTTTTCTTCACAATGCAGATAGTTTTGAATAATAAATTAAATACCGCAAAAAGACACCCCAATAGCATCAATTAGGATAAATTAGCATATTCAAGGCCAAACATCTCTTAAACTATCTAACTTTCGAACCAAATCACATACGGAAACAAGTTTGCAAGTGATTTAGTTTTTAAAACTGAAACTACCGCCATGCTATTTATGCGTACAGCTCGATTGCAAATAGAGTTACATCGTAAATTTTTAGTCCATGTATGTTGCCGTACAAAGCCAAAAGGCAGTATCTGCTTACTTTACAAAGTGAGCAGACACTGCCTTTTGGCTTTGCAGAGACGTGTGGCCATTAGAGCTCATTGTGATCATTGCAGCTTACTGTGCATACATTTAAAGCATGGAGAAGAACACCTTACCTCAACTAAAGTCCATCGTGTCCTTCCCAGCTTGTCGTGACTAATAAGGTCCGACTCAAGGTCGTAAGGTCGACCCGAAGTGTCGCTGGAACTGTACGTAGTTGACCTCTCACGTCGATTCCACATGGCTGCCTGGGATTCGAATCCACGTCTTCCAATCCAAGGCAGGCCTAAATAAATTCTGCCAATTCAAGGTGTTAACTTTTCGCGATTTGTGTAATTGCGGTCCCAAAGTAAACGATAGGATATCGTCACGAACCGTTATAAGAAAGTTGGAATCAGAAAGCGCTGCCCTCAGCTCTTTCTCGGGTGCTTATTTACACGCCACTCTAAGCAGACTGGCGCTGGTATTGTCAAACCAGGAAGCAACACCAGAATGTAGTATGTCCCGTGGAGACAAACAGCAGTAACTGCTTACTTGAAAAATAATCAGTTACTGCTGTTTGTCCTGCAAAGGCAAGCGGGAGTCGGTGATTATTTGGTTGTTCTGCAAAGGCAAACAGCAGTAACTGCTTACTTGAAAAGTGAGCAGGTAGCGGAGTTTGCCTCTTCACGGCTGCAGTGTCCCACACGCATTAAACAAATCTGTCCATGATATCTGGGCCCACGTTGTGACGACACCCCCTTAACTGCGCACGATTGCACAATATTAAACTGACGGGTACCTAACGCTCTGGCAGCATGCACCCCTGCCAAATGACTCCATTCATTGTTTAATCCCCCACCACCACCAGACGTATTCACGTTCATACTTTCAGCGCGGGGACCTTGTTTTCCCAGCAAACACAAAAACATATTATGAATATTTAGAAAATGTGAGACTAAATGTTTTTTAGATATTAAAACTTCGGATCAACAGAATATTTTAACGCATTAATTAAAAATATTATTGAAAAAATGATAAAAAAACGTTTTAAAAACATTTTTACAATATTTACATTATTCTATTTAAAAAAAACATTTTAATTTTGTTTATAAACGTATTAAAAAGTTTTTTTTTAAATATGTTTCGCATAATATTTTGATTCAATGTTTTATGATATTCTGTTGATCAGACGTTTCAATACTAGTATTATAAAACATTTTATATGACCTTTAAAATGTTTGATGAATGTTTTGTGCTTGCTGGGTGGACGTCAGAATCTGACGTCTAAAGACGTCAGAGTCTGATGTATAAAGACGTCAGATTCTGATGTCTAAAGACGGTCCCCCTGCTAAAAGAATTGAAATATTTATAATGGGCGTAGACTCATAACACAGGTATTCAAATAAATCGGAAAAAGCTGACTAAGACATTCATGATGATTTCAAACTGAAAAAAACCCTTTGCTTTCCATGTTTTGTACAAAACTATTTCAGTATCGTAAGGGTTAATGCTAGCAGGAAAACCCCAGGATCATACGTGGCCATTCAGAGCGTGACAGCACCGATACACGCCCTTGACTGTACGGCGTATTTCCTTTCATTAAAATAGTTTAAAAAATGCACCCAAAAAACAGCTTAGTCGTGCGTTAAGTGGCCTGTACGAAGAAGGTTTTTACCTCGTATACAATGTGCGTTTATGGGTGAGATGAGAGTATCAAATTCTTCCATCTGAAGTGTCATCTTGGCCAGGACGTAGTTTGTGGGTGACATGATTAAATGGATTTTAGCCGATTACCCGTTAAGTTATGCCATTTACATTTTCACCCACATGAAGTTGTGTCTCGCTCCGCGACCCACAACTTCAAGTGGGTGTAAAATACCCGAATTCATTTCATTTCAAAACAAACACTTGCAAATCGTGAAGTTTTAACACACATTTCTTTCCCCATAACTTATTATTTAACATATGCTAATAAAACAGAATAACGACTACATGGCTGTCGTGCTTATATCACTTTAAGGGGTTACTATTATGTGGATCCGTCAGATGTTTTTTTCGAAAGGCATTTTTCCCAGTGTGGCCCACCCTCTGCGACGATGGTCTAGCGTTAAAACAACATTGTGCCAGCGCTTCTTGCGTGCTGAAAAAAAACACCTGACAGCAACGTAAATAGATTTATTGTACGTATTCTAAGGTTTTTGTTAGGAAAGCATTTTTGACAGTATAGTGTCAGAGATCAACTTATAGCTAGGGTGAATTATTGGACTACATCGACGGCATGGTCAGGTGGCGATAAATGTTTCAGCTGCTTTTTTACCATTTGCAGTTGGAGATTATACCAGAATTTCAGATTCACAAAACTAAACACAACTGGTGATTGGGCTTTAGGAACATATATTCCAGGTCGTGATGTAAATGAACAACCCCGTATTAACATGATTTATATAGCAGCCCTTTGTGGTTCAAGGTTCCTATATACATATCGAGAGGGGTCTGAAAGTCGCGAACAGTTATTCCTTCTCAAATTAAATTCAAACATAGATTTTTAATATCATGCAAAAAACAAATAATACGAAGATATTTGTCTTGTGCTGACAAGTACGGCAGTGCATTTTATCATTCACATTGCAAGCCCATTTTCAAAGCAAATCTGCGACGTTACAGTATTACATGTATATAATTGAAGGGATCCAAGCAAAAACATATCAAGTTAGTCCAATTGCCCATAGACATAATGTGTTAAACCCAAAATGAATTTTACAGCAAGTTGTTTTATTGAAATATCACCTATGTGATTAAAGGTGTGAGAAAATGCCGGATGTTAAATTTTATATGCTGAGCTTTTTTTAATTAGCATAATTTGCATTTTTAATTAAGTAAATTGGGGTCTCGTCTATAGCAGAGCTCCCAATCAACACAAACTCTCAAATTCTGGTTATCTTTGCACCCACAAAAGGTTTGACATCCACGTTTCTACATAATCATGATAATGAATATGCTCAGAAAAAGAGTAAAAATGATACAACGCTTTTTATAAATAAAAATAAAAATGGCCGTCAAAAACAATATCGAATTTGTATGTAAAATAAACTAAATCGCGGATACTTCTATAAATCAACATTGAGATAATTTTATGCTTCGATACAAATCACAAGATACAAATAAATTTACAGTTCATTGATGTAGCATGGTGGGCTACCTTTATTGTTAAAATCGCATAATTATCTATCTTCACCTTCATCATTATCTATTATCAATAAAAACACTGCATTGATTAGATGTGCTATGTCGCATTTTATGACACGTTGTTAAATATTTTAGCAAAAACTAATAGGGAAATCAAAAACAGTCAGCTTAATGGACATTTCACTCAGCTGAATCATTTTTGATGAACGTCGAAAATAATATTGCCATTTCTTTAGATAAAGGCCAAGTGACTGTCTTGACGCTTCTCGATCTGTCTGCAGCTTCTGCCACTATTGATCATACCACACTAACTGACAGGCTGGCGAAATGTCATGGTGTGAGTGTTTCTAGCGCGGCTCTGTATTGGTTTCCGCCCCTATCTGAGAGACATGTGCCAAAAATTAAAATTTAGGACAAATTTTCTGCTGCTTTTAAGCCTTTATGTGGTGTACCACAAGGGTCTGTACTGAGCCTATTGTTGTTCACTCTTTGCACTTCGCCACTCAGTTGTGTTATCTCTGGACATGGTTTTTGTCACCACATTTATGCAGAAGACGCTCAGTTTTATATCCACTGATAATGTTTATTGATAAATAAACAAACCTAGCAGACTCGACAAGAAACCTGGGAGTTATATTTGACAAAAAAATTATTGTTTGCCAAGATTTATCTCAAGTGTGTAGTGCCTGTCTCTATCATATTCGGGATATTCTACGCATCAGTAAAGGTTTTTTGGCGGAACAGATGGCAGTTGCATTAGCTACTAGTAAACTGAATTATTGTATTTCTTTACCACATAACATACCAGAAAAAGACCGCTAGTCGCTTCATCCCTTTCTTAAAGTCAATCCTCATTGCATTGGCAGTTTAAAATATGCACAGTTGTTTTCAGATGCTTGATTTCTAATCAACCAGAATGCCTATCGAACCGCCTGATGCCACTTATCCACCAAAAACAGCTCCGATCTCGAGGACATTTTCCGAAATTCATTTTCATGAATATCAAAAGCGATGGCGATAAATTATTAAAAACCCATATATTTGATTTTTTTGCCCACCAAAACGACACATAGGGGCATTTGGGAAATACTTGAATTAGATAAGAGTATGGCATTTTCTAGCTTCTCGGACCCTATGCATCACATTTCCATAAAAAAGCTTGTTGTAAAGAACATTTCGGATTCACCTACCTTGCACGTAGACCAATTAGTTAATATAGAATGTATTTGCTTTTTTGTCAAATGGTGCTTATTTCAGCCTGATGCATCGATCATATCTGTAATAAAATCAAAACCTTATAACTATAAGCATTTGTTTTAACGCTGCCAAATAACGTTTTCTCAAGTTAGCATGTATGGTTGCAATAGTAATTGATGACAAATAAATCTTATCAAATAAATATATATGTAGCATAAATTGTCTATCAGAAGTTCTGTGAAAATTGTATCACTTGCGTGTAAACTTTTATAAATTGAAACGAACAGTGTTAGCATTAACTCTTTCAAGCCTGAATTCACCATTGTCATCTTCATCCACTACAAGCCTTTATTGTTGTCGCAATTATCGACTTGTAGTGGATGAAAATGACTTGAAGTGGGTGGCAAATGAGAAAAATATATCGTTTTTATTAAAACATTTCTATGAAACTTTGTGTTCTAAAACCCCTAGGTGTATGAAACTAAGTTTTTCTTCGGAGATGCAAAATGATGCTTTGATGCATCGTGAGGGTTTAACGGGTTAAATTAATCGCGTATATAGAATTGCTAACTGAAAATTACACTCGTGAAATTTAACCAAATTAATGTTATGCGAAGATGACACGTGATTTGCTTTAAAAGCCTGTGCCTTATCGATATGGCATCTCTGTCTATTTTGCTGGGACGTCAACGGTGATTGAATTTGTTATCATCACTTATCATTATCATGCTTAATGAACTTCTATCATTTATGATAACAAAACATGTCAAATTTGGATTTGAGCTTTTTCAAAATGAAATATATAGTAGAAATTATGTAGAAATAGGGTATCAAAATCAGGAGAGTCACAAGTATATTAGACTAGCATAAAACAGTTTTTTCTCAAAACGGCAAAAAAAGACTTAGCATATATTATTGCTTGAACACCTTCATTACTTTATAAACAAATAAACGTAACGCAGGCTACTCCCCCCATACCAATACTAAACGAAGTAAAGCAACTTTGGTGACTGAAATAACACTAACACCATATTTCTGATATAAAAAGATCAGCTAGGACCAGATAGCAAATCAGATTAATTCAGCTTAACCTCTATCACAAACAATCAGCTCATAATATCATAGCCAGGCACGTCACGAAATCTAGACCGTGTGCCAAGACTGCGCGGTCGGTATAACCTTTCCAGGGCAGACGTCGATACAAAGGGGCGGCTGTACATTGGGCTAACGTTCATCGACGTTGGCATAATATTTAGCAGACTTATGTTTTGTGTGTTTTACCCCGGCCATGTAATTGTGTTTACACATACGTAATTTGACTACCCCTGTGAGATCAGACGTTTTCTATCAAGATCTAAACCAGGAAGTTCAGACCTTAGTGCAGTGGCTCCTGGTGAAGTGCGATAGCAAACAACAGTAACTCATTACACCTGCACATACGAACAACGGTAACTGCTTATTTGCAAAGTGAGCAGTTACTGCTGTTTGACTTTGCAGCGTACCATGAACCACTGCATTAGAAGAGTAAGCGGGGGCTATTTACCTTTGCGCAGCAGTGTAGCTATATCCCAACAAAAACACAGACGTTGCCCCAATGTTAGTGCAATATTGGGCCAGCGTCGTAGGCGATATACCAACATTGTATCAACATGGGAGGAATGATTCGTGTTAGCTGGAATATAGGGTGTGTATGATAGGTCTATAATTATTGCGTCGAGAAGGAGATCGAGAGATTACGAAATGTAATGATACATTACTGAATACTTTGTCAGATATTTATTCCAGCGAAGATAAAACAGGCAGTTTTTATAATATAATTATGCAGTTTTTATATGTTTGCAAAACATGTGAATGTGAATATTTCTTTGCGTCACTTTCTGCACAATCTTGTCAATATCGCGACAGAAGGAAGCCCGAATCCCTGAATTATGGTCGACGTTCCTCGCCCTCCCTGTAAGACAGGGTATAAATATATCATGTGGAGAAATATCTAGTTGCTTTTTATTTTTAGTTTTTGTGTGTTTGATTATTATATGACAAATTTTCATGATAGTATCATCCTCCATGTAGGCTACATTACCGGTACAGTATGCTTACAAGTGTGTATTTATATATTTTGAGAGTAGGCTACATTGCAAACCAGGGAAGCAACACTAAATGATTACTGTATGTGTTTTGATTTGCATTATTTATAGGATGTTATAATTGATTTGAGTTGGGTGTGAACATGCTTTTAAGATACAAAATTGTTATACAAGCGGTCAATATCTAGTGTTAATATATGTGTCTTCATCGTCTCCCAAATGGGTTTGTAATTTTCTGAACACTTGTTAATGTTAATACTCTGCCAAAAGTTTATTTATTTTTTAGTTTCCATTTTATCAAGTCATGATAGCTGAAATCATTATTTAGATTTTGTTTTAATTATGTAAGGGACGATGAACGAAAACCTGAATCACCAGTTATTTTATATTAACCCGTGGTCCGAGTTTTGGGGAGTAAATGTATTTTCCATTACCAAGAAGCCATATTAAAGGACCTGTTATTTCTACAAATACCGATATTCGTCAGAGGGCTGTAACACATAATTTCCCAAATGTGATCAATTATGTTGTTCTTAAGCATTTTAAAATGTGGATGATTTTGTTTATGGATAAAGATTATTCCTTCAATGTAAGCATGAAAAACATGAATGCCACCACAATCTTTATTGTGTGTCTAATAACCTTGGGTGTGAAATAAAATAGTGCTTGTACATTATACTTGCCATTTAATAGACAATATATGCCTGAACATGTATTCGTCATGACATGTGTAAGCCGTTATAACGGTAAAGACAAAATATGCGACATTTTCAGAAACATATGCTTAGGCCTTAAGTGTCCATTAAAATGTCAATTTGGTTATAATGTGTGAAAACTTGAAAACAATCGTAGGTAATTTACAAAAACATCTACCTAACAAAATTTTTACTGTATGCCATCAAAACACTTAGCTACAAATTACCGTCATTTCTTTAACATTACAAAACTGTCTAATATTTATCCATACCACCAGTATTATTTAAAAAACATGTTTATTTGTATTTGTTTCTGCAAAGAGAGAAAATGGGAATTATTAAAAACACTGAAAAGTATGTTTGATAATATATAATGTTCTGTTAAGTGGAACAATATGCTGAGTGAAATATTAGATAACATATACGGTGTACTACAATGTGGAATGTGTAGTGTAAAATTATTCACAGATTTATCAGAAAGTTTGGATCAATGTGATGACATTGACTTATTCGATATACTTTTAATGTATCTTTTGTTTGTTGATGGCTTCATTATATTTGATGCAACTCCAACTGCTCTCCAGAAACAATTCCCATGTCTCCATCAATACCCATCACACAGGCACGTGAAGCTATATTCACTGTTCATAAACAGTCAAGAACAAGTGTCGGTAAATTAGGACTATCACCGGCGATTGGTTTTAGAGTATTTGACTGCCGGATCCTACCAATCTTGGAGTACGTTTGTTGATGACTTCATTATATTTCACGAAACTCTAACTGCTCTACAGAAACAATTACCATGTCTCCAGCAATATTAATCGCATTGGTATATGATAGTAAATTAAACTAAAACAAAAATTGTGATATTAGCAATAACAAATTGGACAGAACAATGCTTATATGCCAATATAACGATAAAGAAATAAAGATAGTATAAGTATAGTATAGTATAGTATAAGTATCTTGGTGTTTATTTTGATAGCGCGTGTAATAATTCTTTCGTGGAAACATACAGTTATCTAACTGATCAGGCACGTGAAGCTATATTCACCGTTCATAAACAGTCAATAACAACTTTCTGTTAGCTATCACCGTCGATTGGTTTTAAAGTATTTGATGCCCATATCTACCAATCTTGGAATACGTATTGAAAATGAGAAAATTGAATAAAGATACATAAAATGTACTTCAGGCGTTAGATCACAAACCCCTACTGTGACTGTAGGCCCTATGTGGGGACACTGGGAGTTTCCCTTATTAATAACACAGGAAATCGGAAAAATAAAATCCTGGATGCTCTTTTTAGAACTAAATCCAAATTGTCCGGCAGCAGCTAATGCATACAACATGCTGCTAGACATGATTAGCGCTGGCTACACAAAATGGTCCCCAAATGTATCAGAATTTTTATGTAGTATAGACTGTTCAAGAGTATGGGAGGAACAAAGCATACAAACATATTCATTTTTTTACTCCAGTAAGAGAATGCATAATTCGTACATGTATGGCAAACATTAGTTCAGATGTACCCAGAAACCACAAACTTAGAAGAGCCATGCATAATAAAATTACATTTTGCGTCGAGCCCTATACGTCTATGAATGGCAAAGGAAACACACCTAATTGCTGTCATGGCCAAATATAGACATAAATGTACATAAATCGGAGATAGAAATAGGGCGCAAGAGCTATTCTGAGCTATTCTGTGCTCTATTAGAAAACATTTATTCACAAATGTAATGCTAAAGCATAATAAATAATAAATTCACAGCAATCATATCAACTAGACAACCATCCAAAGTCAAAGTAATATCTAGTCATGTTTATCATTATTTTAAGGGTGCCGAATTATAATCTGTAATACATCAAATAAAATATTGGTTAAACGTTGTCAGTCTGGTTTGAATCCAGTTTCGTTGATACTGTTCAGAACAATTTGATTTCGTCTACATTGTTACAGCCCTAAACAACCTTTTGTGGGGCTGTGCCGTGGAAGGCGCTGTTTGTCTGAACCGAATTCAAGCCAGTGGCATTCACTGATTTTGACTGTAATATGTTTTTTTATGTAGCAATAAGTACTTTACAAGTAATGTACGAGCTTATTTAAGGAGTAACCCCTCCCCACCGTGGAACAAAGCAAAACCATTTTTTTCTTGAAGATATATAATTATATGTAATGTTGGAAATGGATGGTTGTCACATTTTAATTTGGTGGCAGAGGTATTCTACAGATAGATTTCCCAGATGACCCCCGATTTTCACCGGCCAACTTCGCACCTTTTTCTCACTGTGATATTTCACATTCTGGCAAAGACTGCGTAGGACATAAACTACCTAGAAGTACCTCTAATAAGTTCCCATTTCTAGCCCAAGCAATCTTAGTCTCAGAACAAGCCAAATTATGTGACACAGAGTGAAATAAAGGCAAAATTCCATGAATTTTTATCCTTTTTGTGCGATTTGTAAAATATAATTGTGAAACTTGTTGTGGGTGACCCCTGTGGACTCCATGCTATTGAAATGAATAAACATGATGTATCTAGATTACAAAGGGAAAATGCAAAATTAAAATCCATCAAATTTTAGCAGAGTTATAGCAGTTGTATTTCCCAACACTGGAAATATCTCAAAATACAGAAATGTCCATAATTTTCATTTTAGCGGTGTGCTGAAAAGTTTCTCACTTTGTATGGCAGTTGGTGTTGTGAATGTCATATTGTCAATGATTTGCTTATTTATTATGTTTCCTACTAAATGACCTTTACTAAACCATCGTAAACATCAATAGTGATGGTGAGTATACGTCGTGAACAGTCATTATAACATTCATTATAATTGTCTTTGTTGGGTACATGACTGTTTCCTGGTTTAGTCCTGAATCATTGTCACTGACTTCATCATCAGATTCACCGTGTCGGGCTGTGGAGCTGTTTGTGTTGCTGCTGCAGTCTGTGCTGCTGCAGGCACATGACTCAATGCAAGGCAGTGCGACCAGGAGGCAAGGACATTTACCCGACACCTTGCAATCCTTGTCATTGCAGTAGAGATGGGTGATGTCTCTGACTTGAAGTGGAGCACATTGTTTCTCATAGAGTTTGTGCTCCAGTGATTCATCTCCTCCTCTGGCCCATTCATGACCTACATGGTTCTTTACCTCTGGCTTTGCAGCATGGCTTTGAAGCCATGTTATTACCTGGAACAGTGCCCTCGTCACATGCTGCTTGAAGGCGCTGCTTGTTTGTCAGTTGTTGAAGGCAGTGCATACCTCAGCTGATCAACTACAAGCGTGTTGTAGTTCTTGCTCCTCTTACCATACAACAGCAGTACATAATTATCTCCGAGCAGTGTCCTGTGAGATGCTCAGTGAAGATGATCCACCAAACTGTTGGACAGAGGCGATGTGCTCTACCAACTTTGTGAAGGCTGTACGCTTGCCAATATTGAAGAACGCGCTGGTGGTATCACACCCGGTTAATGGATGGGCAGCAGGGAGACATGAACTTACCCTGTTGCCAAGCTTTCCAGCGATTGTGTAGATGGGAATGTATCGCCCCCGAGTGACAATTTTCCAAGCGTGACCAGCATGCATGTAGACTTTATCAGCCAGAAGCCGTCTGTCATAGTAATAGAGCAGAAGCACCAGGACGTCTGTATCATCACAGCGGACGATGACCCTAGTGTGGGTGGTTGCCAGGTCAATGACATGGGGAACACTACCCCGGAGTTAGTGACCACCAGTGGCAAATCATCCAGCTAGTATGCTAGTGTTGTTCTGTTTCAGTTCAGCTGGTGCACTGGCAGCATTTAATTCGCACACAAGCGCAGGCTTTGTTTGCTGAGCCTTTTAGGAAGAGTCAGTAGTTTGGCACTTCACGGAGATCGGTGATTTGATGACTGGTTGTGGTCTCTCCATCTGCTTTATAGAGTCATCTTTGTCATACCTGTCAAACACGACTGTGACAACATCGGCTCCTAGGTCCTCCTGTTCACGCAGTCTCAGGATTTTCTTCAGAACGATCATCAAATGTCTTGAAGTAGGATTCGTTCAGTGATTGTAGCATTGCCACACCATCAATGGCATAGCCAATGTTGTCTGGTGGGTTCAAGACCTTCGGTACAGTAGCAACTTCAGCACACACTGACTCCAGTTTCTTCGCCATGTCAGGCTATTCTTATTTCGCATTGTGCCATCGTCGTTGAAGATTGCGTGGGGGGGGGGGGGTACAGCAGCCAGTTCATGTTCTAGCACTTTCATCTATGTCTGTCGTCTTTGAGACTCACAGCAGACGTCGAAACAAGACCTCATTGCTGCACATCACTTTCTTCTGCTTGTCTGTCAATAGCGGTTTCCGCATGACCGCAAATGTCTTAATCGTGATTCATCCACTTCTTGTGTTGCAACTTGTCCAGTTACAATGTTGATCACAGAAGTGGGCACAGTCTCCAAGTCAAATGAATTTTGGTACTGATCCACCAAGGCATCGATGATCTTACCCACATCTGAGGCATCCCTTTTCATCCTCGAGCTACCAAGCTCTTTATGGATGTCTGGTCTACATGGTCTAGATGTTGTGGTGCACATAATCTCCATTGCCTCTGCATAGAAACCAGTGACATGTCTGGTGAGAAGCCATCGCAGTAGTGCTCCTTTTCGCAGTGTAAAGCCAATGATACTTCCATGGGTTTTGGCTTCACGGTTGACTGTCTGTTCCAGAGGCTGGTCAGTGGTAACACAGTTGAACTGGCGCGTGCGTGATCGACGGACCACAAAGGCTCCACTGAAGCTGCTTGTAGGCATCGAACTGTTGAGTCTCCAGCTGTCTCATCTCAGCCACGTACACAGAGGTGTATTTGACATAGTTGTTTCTCCCACCACATATAAATGGAATCGTCTCATAGACAGCATCCGGGTGCAGGTCAAAGTCAGCATTACGTTCCGCCCTGAGCAGTCTCAGCACGATGTGTGCCGAGTTCATGAAGCTGTCCCAGAATTTGAATGCCGTGGACAGGAATTCGCCCATCGCCTGGAACTGTCTAAGTTCCTCTGTCACCACAGACGTATCCAGGTTGTCGATCATCTGTCTGGAAGAGTCCTTGTCCTTGGCCCGGAAGGTCTGCTGCAAGTCTGTGATATCGTGGTCTCTGTCATGGGACAAGGCTTCTAGCACCAGCTTGATTCCCCTGACAGCCCTGTTCAACTGCTTGCCTTGAAGCATCTGACGAGTAGTCCAGTGGATTTTGACGAAAGCGTGTTTTTCGGTATGGACGACGTTTTATGATTGATTCTGATACTATGGGATGTCCTGAGCAGGAATCAGCCGGGTGCCACTTTGGCACCCTTGGGCGGAATTTTTTAGGGCAAAAACAAAATGGCCGCCAGATATTTCTAAGTCAAATATGATTTTTTAACAAATGAAGCCAGGAACAAGTGTAATACCTCATTTTCATGTGATTTTGACTGGGCAATCCATTTCTTGCATTATTTTTATCTTTCAAGGTCATCTTCAAGGTCAAAAAGTTAATTTCAAGGTCAAATAAGCAAAAATACCATTTTTAACAATCAAAGCTTGGAACATGTGTAATACTTCTTTTTCATGGGATTTTGTCTGAAAATGCATTACGGTATTATCTCGGTGATCCAAGGTCATCATCAAGGTCGATATTGACTGGGCAATCCGTTTCTTGTATTATTTTTATGACTGAATGTTATCTTCAAGGTCAGAAAGTCCATTTCAAGGTCAAATAAGCAAAAATACCAGTTTTAACAATTAATGCTAGGAATATGTGTAATACCTCTTCTTCATGGGATTTTGTGACAAAAATCCATTTATTTTCTTTGTTGCAATTGAAGGCCTTTCCGTCACCCTTTGATGCCTCTTCTTCACCCTGAACGCCTCTCCATTGCTCTTTTACTTAACCGTTGCGTTTTAAAGCCTCTTCATTTATTTTGAACGCCTCTATGGCTTTTTGACACCTCCCCATCACGATTTAACGTCTCTGTGGCAAATTTGACGCCTCTCGTTGCCCTTCAATGCTTTTGGGTCGACCTTCATATTTTTTCCGTCGCCCTTTAACGCCATTTTTTGTGCAATTTAACGCCTCTTCCTCGCCCTTCACCGGCTTCCCATAGCCATTTAATGCCTTTCCATCACCATTTACAACCTTTCCATCGCCATTTAACGTCTTAGCATCACCATTTAACGCATCTGCAGAGCTTTTTGACTTCTTTTCATCAACCTTAAGTACATCTCCATCAACCTCTTTTATTGGCCCTTTAACGACTTACCATCGCTCTCTGACGTCTCTCCGTCACTATTTAATTCTTCTCAGTTGCCCTTTAGCGATTCTCCGTCATCTTTAACGCCTTCTTATTACCCTGAAACACATATCCATCACCCTTTAACACCACCCCATCACTTGTTAACGTAATTCTGCTGTCATTTAATGCTTCCTAGTCACCCTGCAACGCTGTGCAATAGCCCTTTAATGCCACCCTGTCACCTTTTAACGCATCCCGTCCATTTTTAGTGCCTTTTCTTAGCCCTTTAGCGTCTCCTCGTTGTCCTTTAACTCCTCTTCATTGCTCTTCAACATCTCCTCACTGCCCATTAACGCCTTCCATCGCCATTTAACGCATCTGCAGCACGTGTTAGCGTCACACCATGACCCTTTATTGCATATTCATCAGCCTTTATTACTTTTCCGTCACCCGTTGGACATCTGTGTCACCATTCAACGCTTCTTCGTCGCCCTTTAGCAACTTTATGTTGTCCTTAGTGCCTACTCCTCACCCTCACACGCCTATCCATCATACTTTATTATCCCAATTGCCCGTTAGCGCTTTTCCATCGTCATTTAACGTTTCATGGTCGCCCTTTAGCGATGCCTCATCACCCTTTACCGCCTTCCCCTCACTATTTAACACTTTCCCATCACCATTTAGCGCCTCACTATCACCCTTTAACGTGCATTCACATCGCCATTTAACGCATCTGCAGCGCCTTTTAGAGCCTCTCCATCAAACTTCATTGCATCCACATCACTTTTAACACTTTTTTTGGGCCTTCAACGCTTTTCCGTTGCTCTTTGACGTCTCTCCGTCACCATTCACTGCTTTTCCAATACCCTTTGGAGATTCTCAGTCGTCTTTGATGCCTTCTCATCGCCCTGAGACACCTATTCATCATCCTTTAGCACCTCCCCATCACCTGTTAACATACTTCCACTGTCATTTAACGCTTCCTTGTTACCGTTCCATAGTCCTTTCATGCCACCCCGCCACCTTTTAATGCATCCCGTCGTTCTTTAACGCCCCTTTTTGCCCCTTCAAGCCTTTTCGTTGCCTTTCAACGCCTCCTCATTGCCCTTCAACGCCTCCTCATTGCTCTTTAATGACTACTCATTTTCTTCTAACCCTTTTTAGTCGCTCTTTAGCGCCTCTGGGCGCCTTTCAGTGACTCGTTGACACCCTTTAATGCCTCCCCATTGTCTTTTACCGGCTCTTTGTCGCCTTTTAGCACCTCCCCATTGAACTGTTATGTTTTTCATCGCTCTTTGACACCTCTCCGTCACCCTTTGATGCCTTCTAGTTGTCTGATCATTCCACTTTGATGATGTTTAATCATTAAAACCCTGCTAGAGTTAGATTATCCAGTTAAAGTCACAGCATATTTGTGCTAAGTCCTACCTGACCTTGAAATTGACACACAGCCCAAAAAATAACCTTTAATCATCAAAATAGTAGCAGAAATGGATTATTCGTCATAATTACACTAAAAAGAAGTACTACACTTTTTGCTATTTATGTTTGTTAAAAATCATACTTTTTATCTCAGAATTGACTTTTGATGACACACTTCAAAACAGTCAAAACTGCACGAAAAAGAGGTATTTCACATGTTCCTAGCTTCATTTGTTAAAATAGTCATTTTGATTAGTTGAGCTTGAGATTGACTTTTTGACCTTGAAGATGACCTTGAGTCATGAAAATAAGGCAAGAAATGGAATGCCCGGGCAAAATCACATGACAATACGGTATTACACTTGTTCCTAGCTTCAATTGTTGAACAATCATATTTGATCTTGAAATATCTGGCGGCCATTTTGTTTTCGACTTTGGAAATGACCTTTTGACCTTGAAGATGACCTCGGATTACCAAAAAATTACCATAAATGGATTTTTCAGACACAATCCCATGAAAAAGAGGTATCACACATGTTCCTAGCTTTAATTGTTAAAAATGATATTTTTGCTTATTTGACCTTGAAATTGACCTTTTGACCTTCATGATGACATTGAATCTTAAAAATAATACAAAAAATGGATTGTCCAGTCAAAATCACATAAAAATGAGGTATTACACTTGTTCCTGGCTTCATTTGTTGAAAAATCATATTTGACCTTGAAATATCTGGCGGCCATTTTGTTTTTGCTCTTAAAAAATTCCGCCCATGGGTGCCAAAGTGGCACCCGGCTGATTCCTGCTCAGGATATCCCTTAAAACCAGAATCAATAATAAAACATCGTCCATACCGCGAAACACGCTTGAGTTAAAAAATGCCATTTGACAACTGGACCAGAGCAGTGGCATCAGCATACACATATGTTGCTGTCAGAAGCTACAGGAGGTCACCATCCCCAAATAGCTTGCCAATACTGGCAATGAATGCCATGAGGATATGCACGCCACCAAGTCGCATTGTCACTTCCCCTGCTAGGGACTCTGGCTTGCTCCACAGTATCTGTTGTGCCTTGAGGTACATGGCCAAGTCTCCAGTGACGAGAAAGTGAGGCTACCCCAGCTTCTCGGCTACAGCCACCAACTTCATTAAGGTTGTATATATGGTGGAGAGGTCTGTAGGTGGTGCATGTAAGAAGGGAAGGTACCTGATAGTGGTGACAGTTTTGTCTGATGTCATGGCATTGAAGCCACTCCACTCAGGGATGGTGTGTGCTACCTTACTTGCAAAACTTCCCAGCTCCCATATCAATTCTTTGTCCCTGCCCTTTGCTATGACGGCCTTGTCTACTACCAACAGGGAGGCAGCGGGCATGGGCGGTGGTTCTGGCATCTGTTGTGACTTGGCATTTCGGTGCAGGGGCTCTTCAGTATATTCTGTGACGTCCAATGCCTACTTTCCTGTTCTTGGAATGCTTTCATCATCATTGAGGGCTCCCCATCTTTGGTAGAGGACGGCAGCGACGGCATAAATGGAATGGGTTTGGTTTTCCCATCAAGCGAGGCGTTATCACCGTTGGTCTAGCACACACGTCTTTGATAAACTACCAACTGTGCGACTTTTTTAGAATATATGTGACGCAGTCTTGGATTGGACAACGGAATAACTGATTATTTATTTGATTATTTATTTTAACCAATTTATCAAACATAAATATATACAAAAGAGCACGTGCGAACTATTTAATCCGTTCAAGCCTGAATTTACCGTTGTCATCTTCATCAACTACAAGTTGCCCTCGCAATTCTCAACTTGTAGTGGGTGAATATAATTGAAATGTTTGGCAAATAAACGAAATATAATGTTATTATTCAACAGTCTCATGAAAAATTTCGTCTTAAACCCATAGGTTTAGTTATACTTCAAAGATGTAAAATGATGCTTTGATGCATCGCAAGAGTTAAAATTCCAGCAAACACGAGACATTCACCCAATGTAGAATGAATGCTGGCGCACCGTCTGCGACGCTGGCCCAACATTGATTCAACATTGTTTAAACGTCTCGTGTTTGCTGGTATATGTATACTAGTTATGTCTAATATAATACATGTTCTCATAAAAACCCATGTTCCCATTTAACTTTGAACATTTAATTCTTATTTTCGCTCACTCGAAGTTGTGGATCGCGTCGGGTGAAAATTATTCATATTTGACAAAATATTATTTTCTTTCGCAGTCGGTACTTTGACGACCACATCATGATCTTCACAGACGGGATGGCAAACGAGGGCATGATAGAGACGGCGCCGCTTCTGGCCAAAATGCGAAAACGCATCGGCAATATCAAGAAGGACTGTCACTACGAGGATGATTACACTATCAAGATGACCACTCTTGGAACCGCCGGCTTCATGCCGGAGCTCATCTTTGACATTGGTCAGGCGTTCAGCAGCGATGCCTACTACTTCCTGGACGAGACGTCACACTTGGAACTGAACCTGATCAGGCCCCTCGTCCTCAGGCAGGTGGGGATGGTTTCCAACGTCAGGATAAAGGTGACCGGCCTGACCGGGGTCACCTTGGAGAAAGGTGAGATGAACGCTGAGTACAGGGACCCTGAGAGGTCATCTGATGACCCCCACCGTGGCTTACTACGTGATTCATGACATGTTTGCTGAACTCAGGCGGCACCTTACCTGTTGCATCAACCTGCCTCCGAAACACAAAAAACTACTGAAGGACAAGGATGTCTGCATGATGGAGATACAGTACAGGGACTCCAGCTGACGACTCACACCTTGGAAAAGAAGGTGGGCTACGCTGACCTGCCTCGCAAAGAGGTGAAGAACATGGAGCCCAACCTGTTGTTTTACGCCAAGGAGGAGTCGCGCTCGATCACCTACACGGCCCTGAACACCGCGGCGGACCGCATGAAAAAACTGGATCGTAAGGGGGCCAAGAAGATTTTAAGCTACGCGATGGCGTCCATACGGGAGCACTGCGAGAACATGTCTTTGAAGCTCTCTGAGATGAACCACACAGATCTTGTGGATCACTCGGAGCCGATGCTCCTGAACATGGAGCACTGCAATAAGATCATGGGGGACTCACTGTGCGCTGGGACGATGGCTGGGCGCGGCTGAAAGCCCTGTCCTCTTCGCTGGGTCGAGAGGTGCCGAACGCGGCCGGCGTGTTCGTGCCGGACTCTGAGATCTACTCCACCCAGAAAATCAACGACAAGATCTCGGAAATGTGCTACAAGCTCACGGACATCTACAAGTCTCACGGCCTGGCCACCACCACGCTGGAGAGCTATCTGGACGTGATGAGGGAGCTGGAAAAAAAGTTGATGGACGAGGAGATGGTGGTGGAGGAAAAAGACGTAAACAAGTATCATCATTTCACGTGAGAACGCATCGAACTTGAACGGTGTGACACAACCTCGTATCTCCACACGCCGTGATCAAAACAAGAGATGAGCCCGCTTGAACCACACACAACTCAGACTTTGAGAGCAGGCCAAACCTGCTGTCAAAGGCTAAATTGTGTGTGTTTCCTGGTAGAAATACCTCAAATTATTATAGACCGCTATGGATTTATACATGTTGAACATTGCTGAATCATGACATGTTGGTGTTTTGAAATGATGAATGAATAATGAATGAGTGATGAATAACAAGTGAATTATTGAATGAATGGGCGAATGAATAAATGAATTAATCAATTGATGAATTAATTAATTAATTAATTAATTAATTAATTAATTAATTAATTAATTAATTAATTAATTAATTAATTAATTAATTAATTAATTAATTAATTAATTGATGAATTAATTAATTAATTAATTAATTAATTAATTAATTAATTAATTAATTAATTAATTAATTAATTAATTAATTAATTAATTAATTAATTAATTAATTAATTAATTAATTAATTAATTAACTGTGCTTCAGGACAATTATGTACACGTACAGGCTGAACTTGGCAAGAGAACATCCTGAGGGTTACATGTACGCTTTACTATGAACTCTAATTGCAGTTGATTGATAAACATATGCGTCGTCACCTGCATCGTTGACCTCCATTTTGTCAAATCTGAATAATTTTCACTCACTTGAAGTTGTGGATCGCGTCAGCGAGACACAACTTCAAGTGAGTGATAATTATTGGCTCTCGTACAAAACAGGATGCGGTAACGTTTCACTTGTCAAATAAACAGTTACTGGAGTTATGCTAATGTTTCTGTTACTCGCATAATGTAGAACAATGAGGGGTAAAATCTGCTACCGTGATCTGTCCGTTGATGAATGCTGATTATTTAATTGCTCGCATTATGATCTCTATACTTGTTTGTACAGCAGTGGTTTAAGTGTTTTTAATAATGGTTGGTATATTCTTGTGTTTTTATATTTATTATTATTGTTGTAAATATGAACGACTCATTTGGCTTTGTTTTGATGTGTTATATGTCATCTTCTTTGCATTCACCCTTTAATCGCCACATTATTTAATCGGAATTTTCACCCACCCGATGTTGTGCGTCGCTGACGCGATCCACAACTTCAACAGAGTGAAAATTATTGAGATTTGAGAAATGGGTGTCAACGATTTTGAAATCTTGTTGATTGATGTCACGTTTAATCCTTAGCATGTTCAAAAGCTGGTATTTAAGGTGCTAATATAAAATAAAAAAACTAATATAATCGGGACGGGCGGTTAAAGGGTAAAATTGGGCTATCTACCACTATGTATAGTGGCAGGTACAGTACGTTCGTTTTAATACAAAGAGGCGATATTGTGCAATGACAAGTGATGAATAAAAAGTTGAGAAGTTATCTATTTTGTATGTTATGTTAATGATAATAAGATCAACTTGTGATCTCATAATATTATATTGTTTAATACCCCTACAAAGCAATCAAGTTTAGACTAATATTCAAAGTCACTTTCCCAGGTAGTCTTGCTTTACAGCATTATGATTGTGTATCTGGAAACAATTACATACAATACTATTATTAATATGGTTTAGTTATTTCCAATATGGCCACAATTTGCATGGGATGCCATCTCCCAAGCTCCGAGCAGATAGGTCACTGCTGCAGTGGGAGACCGAGTGGGTAGCAACTGAATGTGTTAATGAATTAAAAATCGAATTCATGAAAAACATTAGGTATTACCAACGCATCTTTATAAAGATTGCAAAAATACCTTCCACTTTTTCCGGGATTTTCAGTATGTATTGAAATAATAAATTCAGATTTTTAAAACCCTGCTTCCTTTTTTTCTAATTCCGATTTCAACTACACCTTTTTAATCCTCATATTAATCTTGTTACCAATCTGCGAGCCTTGTTTTAACATGGTAGCTGATTGGTTGATTGAAATGATGAAATTGTCGACTCATATGTGTCGCTCAAGTACATGAACTCACCTGCTCCTAAAGCGGTAAGCATGAAAAAAATTGACAGTATCACTTATTTTGTTTGATGACTGTGGTTGTTGGCTGTGACGTCATTGCGGAATACCCACAGACCACGCAGTGTTTTGAGGGCCTCCCCTGTCCCGCGTATAATGACGAGTGGACTATGGCTTCAAGAACGGAAAACGAAGATTGTTTTCTTACGGCTGCCTTGAGAATCAACCACGAAATGCTTTTGTTGTTTGTACGAGTCATAGTGACATTAATAAGTCATTGATCACAGGAGTGGAATGGAACTATAAATATCAAATCGGATTTATTTTCAATTTGAAAACATCACATGTGCCTTAGTTAGGTATTTCTGCTTCATTTGAATACTTATTATATTATTATATATATTATATGTTATGGGTATACGATCAGAATAAATATTTTACACTTTCAGTGCGGAGAACGAATTCAGACGTCTATGGACGTCAGACGTCTAAAGGCGGTTCATCTATGAAAAGTAAACAGTTCCTTCCGTTCGCAATGGTGTTTTAACGTTGGTCCAGCGTCAATGACGCTGGACTAACGTTAAAACAACATTGCTTCAACGTCTTGTGTCTGCTGGGATGTTCAGAATCTTTTGATGAGCGTCTTCATAGAGATGACAGTGCCAGTGACACATCCAGCCACAGACACACACAGCAGGGCTATGTCTTAGACAACCTTCACGTAGTAAGGACCATACCCTCTGTGTGAGCAGTGGATGATATGTAGCACCGATGGTATAATCAGACCCGCTGATATACCTGTCACAGACCCCACTAGAGATATCACCACGTCCATGTCTGGTATAACTAAAGCCATTATAACTGTAAAGAAAATAAACAGAGAATAAAAGCACATGTCCAACTAAACCATTACAACATTATGTAAAGTAATTACACCTATAAAAACTAAAACAATTACACATTACACAAGCATCAACTTACAATACATCATTACAGCGACATAAAAATATGTAAATGATATACAAAATGTATATATGTGAAAACCAATTATTGCTACTAAAGAAAACATAATTGTTTAATAAAATGTATTTAATGTCGTTTTCTCACCTGGATAAATACAATGTTTACAATAGCCTTTTTTTAGTACACAAATATAAGTTATAATGTAAGCATGTGGTTTTAGGCCACCTATGTGCAGATACAGGGACTTCATGTGGATCGTGAGATGAATTAGATGACACTGTCCTCCAGAAACAGAATTCGAAATTCGATTTGGTGGTCGGATGTCGCTGAAAGCTACATCCTCACCATACTGAATCCTTACGAGTGAGCGGGCTGGACACATTTGTTTCTTTTGGGTCCTGAACATTCGAAATGTCAAAGTGGGGGATGAACCCGTGAGCTCCGACTTTACAGTCACGCAGCTTTAACCAATAAACCTGGGCCCCGCCAAAACATTTTAGACCCACAAACACATCAATGATAGCAAATATGTACGTGATAGCAAGAATAAATTATATAATATTAATATATTCTTGGTAATAGTAACCTATCTTGGTGAATTAAAAAATAATATACACATGTATTACACCATATTATCCAGCAAACACAAAACATTTGCATAGCATTAGTACAGTGTTGGACCAACGTCGAAGACGTTGGTCCAACACTGTACAAATGTTATACAAATATTTTGTGTTTGCTGGGTAACCACTTATCTCATAATGACACCGGATGTCTTATACTCACATGCAAGTAGTATAAGCGCAAGTATGAATGTTTTTTGTGCATATTTGATGGATACTGTTGGGTGATATAGGGTGATATTAGACTCCACGGCGGGCCATATAATGTTCACGGGGACGTACAACTGCACACCAAAACTACCCAGGACTGCAAAAGACAGTAAGACCCGCACTAACATGAACAACCTGGAACAAACAGAAACATGGACAGAATCAAACATTTATTAAATACTATAGAGAACAAATGGTTACTTAATTTGAAAAACGTAATAGCTGTCTTAATGATATATTTCCACTTCATTTGAATACCTATTTATAACTATGATTTTTAATAATAACTATCGTAGACCTATCATGCTCTGCAAAGCCAAAAGGCAGTATATGTTTATTTCACAAGTAAGGGGATACTGCCTTTTGACTTTACAGAGCATGATAGGTCTACGATAGTTATTATTACTTAACCCTTTTCTCGCTGAGTTAATTTATTTTAATTTTCAACCACTTGAAGTTGTGTTTCGCTATCGCGTTCCACAACTTCAAGTGGATGAAAATCAGCCATAGCCTCCCGAGCCTCCTGGAGCAGTAGTACCCATTGTTGATATTATTATTGACCATATTATATTACGTGGTAAATTTTTACCATCAATACCATCAATGACACATATGTAGCTCTGCCTACAGAATATGTGTAACACTAAATCTAGAAACAATTGTAAGAAACACATAGAAAAATCTCCTTCAGTCGATACCCGAAATAGACTTTGAAAAACGGATTATTACGAATTAGCAGCCTTTATAATAGACTTAACATCGAACGCTAATCACAAAATGAAACTTCTTCATTCTTCATTTCTTCATTCAGATCAACACCCCAAGTTCCTTATAAACCAAAAACAAATAGTACATACCACAAGACTAAAAGAACACCGTTATCTGTTGGTCTAGCTCTGACGTCGTACCAGACTAGCAGATCGAGGTCAGATATAGAAACATTACATGACATGCAATTTACTGTTGCATATGATGATGTTGAGCGCATGACAACAAGAATGGCCATTTTAGTAATGGAAGATGTTAAGCATAATACAAGGTGTACATGTCTCTCTATTTGCAAATCCGGGAATGAAACCTTTTTTTGCCATTCACAATATTGGTCTAGGTAGTGATGCAGGCTCGTTTCATGGCGCTAATATATTAATTGCTCAGAAGGAATAAAGTGGAGCTCCTTCGCTAGGACATGATCTTAAATTTGACCCAAACGTTCAAAACAAATCCCTTAAGAGTTTACTGAAAACAAAGTATTATTATGACTGTGCAAGCCAAACCCTACCTCACCTGATACACCATACAGACTTACCTCTAAAAGCGCTGTCTGATGACTTTGAGCACCACAACACAACATGGTTGCTAATGTGTAGCCATGTAGTAACTCAGATGGTAGATTTACCTCCATGTGATGTTGTAATTGATGAAGACAATGTACCTTCAGAACATGTCTCTGAGGTTGTTATTATAGATCAAAGTCCAAGTACTTCACAAGCAGGCGCTTATTCTACACCACAAAACAAAAACAATATGCCCCCAACTTGGGCAACATTCAATTCCCTGTTTATACACAAAACATCCGAAATGGAACGTTGGTATCGTAGCTCCCTTGTATCATGTGTATAGAAGAAGTCCAACGAAATGGCCAGTGCTGCTTACAATTTTGCAAAAGCACAACAAATTAATATTATAGGCCGGGAGCCGGATCTAGCCCTCGTACTCACAAAAACTAAGAAATTTTCACTGCGATTTTTATTTAGCTTGACCACTGGGACATAGCGAGTTCTTTTTTGCCAAACAGGACGCTTTAAGACCTAGGGCCTCTTTTACAATTTTTTAGAAGTACACCAAAATAAAATTGACAGCAATTCGAAAAATTGTTCAAAATAATAGTAGTTTTAGTTATTTTCACTATTGTTTTATTCATAGCCCTCGGCCATATACACATGTAGGTCACTGAAAAATATTTCTGCCCAGATTTCATTTCAAATATTCTTTTTTAACCCTTTTATCAATACGGGCGCCTAAAAAATACAAGATATCCATAAAGATTATAACAATAAGCACGGGATACATTTATTATATTTAATAACCATGATAACTAACTGGAAGAACAAAGTAAAATGTATTGCTTTATACAGTTTGAATGCTAGGGCAGATTTTTTGTTTGTAAAATACTATAAATAATCTAGCTATTATTACGATTAGTATACATATTTTATGTTAGTCGCATATTGATGTTTAATTATTTATAGAGAACAACATCAACATATATAAATACACTTCAAATGCTAGGGCTATTTAGTTTTAATTTAATATAGGAAACAATGCATGAGATTAACTATGTTGTATAATGAGCATTATGGTGCCGTGGTTGAAGCTGCTTGCTTGGAAAGTCGGAGATTGCGGGTTCGAACCCCACTCTGGCCAGTGAGGGCAGTGTCATCTCATTTATCTCACTATCCTTAGGATGTTCTCCTGACGCAGTTCAGCCTATATGTGCACAAAGGTGAACTAAAACCCCATTCATTTCATTTCATATTGAGTATTATGTCATCAATCCGAGTATCCCTAGAGATTATAATAACAAACATAAGATAAATATATGCTAATAAATGTCAAAACCATTCTACTAACTTTACCAAGCGTTGATCTTTTCCCAAACGTTGTAGGCCTACGTGTACCTAGCGGAACATGAAAAAAACAAAATTATGTAAAAACAAAAATAACGGAAACTGACAGTGGAGTAGGCATATCCACCAAGGAGGGGATAATATGTCTATATAATTAATCTTTCATCACATGGTATTAGTGTGTATGTAGGTCTACGTTATGTATGTCCATATTGTCCAGACAAAATTCAGGCAAGATTTAATTAATATATGTGCATCTGAAATATATGTCGATTTGCTTTGATTACACAAACACAATATGAAAAAAACTATGTCACTAACAAGTTAATTGAGCAAATAATCTTCGTCAGCTGTATTGTCATCTTCGCCAGACTCTGCACTATTTCCATAATCTATTTAATTGTCTGGACATGACACCTGCTGCGTTAAAATGTCAACTAATTGCTGTATAATTTTGTAATCTATAAACCACAGTAATTTTTAATCCACTGTCGTTGTCAATGGCACATCCATGTTGTGTAGCTGCAAGTTGCACATCCAAAGAGGATTGATTTGATCTTTTCCAAATGGCGTCTTAAAAATGGGCTATTTTTGTTTGAAAGTGCGATGACAAGGTGGATAATTGAATATTTCAATTGCTGCTGAGGATTGGATGTTAGCCAAGTTTTCACATACATTCTTAACTTTGACCTCCCGAGCTTCGTCAGCCTATTTGAGTATATGTAACCATAAACATGATAAACAGTGCAACAAAATTATGCTAAATGATTCAATAGATATTCTTTAGGATCTCATTCTTCAACTAAGCTTGCTAATGTAGGTACATATTAGATCAATTCTGCAGAACTTTGTATGGTTGAACTTTACCCCATCGTTTAAATAGTTAGCCTGCCAACATATGCTATCATTTCAACACATGGCAAATGTTTGTTACAAGCAAATCAACAACACAGACATGTAGTTTAATAACCCAGGAATAACGTCTAGCTTGCTGACATCATTTTTTTCGATCCAAAAGTGTTTAAATTAGCAAAAACAAAATGGCCGCCAACTGGCGCTATTATATGATGTAAATCGCTATAACTTTGTCAATATTTATCCTTTTCTAATGATTTTGGTGAGTAATATAATGTTTTCATGGTCAAGAAACATGATTATGACAATAAAAACATGATCGAAGTATTTTTATTTAATCAAATGGTCATATGATGTGAAAAAATCAAATATTTAGAGGTAAATCCAAGTAGTGAACAACTGTATCCTTCTGTATAGTTTCCAAAATAAGGACTTTTTAAATGGTCATAATCGGTGTACTAAGTTATTAGAATAATATTGAGAAATAAACGTAACCAAAACAATTTGGTCTATGATAATAGAAGACAACTCATGATGTCGGATTACAACAATTTTCGGCATACAGCCGCAGGCAAGTGTGCAGATTTGATGAGTGTTGCTGCACTTGCATGCCGAAGACTTACATTTTGTCAGGCAGCCACATGCTACTAGTTCAAGACATACCTTTGGAACTGCAGGTAATGTTGACCATGCAACTGCCAATCTAATGCCCATAGATAGCCATCCACCAGATGACTCAGGTGAACCAGCAAATAATTTAATACACTGCTTATCAGCGTGCAGCCATAACTTGGATTGATAATTCGCACGCAAAGCATGTAGCTGCAGAGCATCAGATGTAGGTGGTAAATGATTTAGTTCTTTCTTTCCTTTTCTGACTATATCAGCCCTGGCTTTGTCAACGCCACCTTTAACATCAAGAGCCATGTACAAATAGCATATGAATTCTTCAACTGGCTCGAAAGGGCCATCACGACCTACCCTATCTAGAAGCAAAGGGTGCTGAATGAACATTTTCCAACAGCTTCTCTTCCCAAATTCAGGAAATGATGATGTGATATCTGACCCTGTAAGCGCATGAAAGCCCAGAATATTGTTGAGTACATCCTGTGGCAGGTTTTTATATATGGTATGCACTGGATAACAACGTCGTTCTCGTGCAGTGCCACCAATCATCCATACGATGTGATCAGCTCCACCAAAGAAGTGCAACAAGAGCAACAATATATCAGTGTCTCTGCAGAAAACCATAATGTGATCATAGCCTCTCTTAGTTGGTTCTGTAGTAGTAGTAGTAAATCATTGCTTTACGTCACTTTTCAGCACAAAAAGTCTTTTAAGTGACATTGTAATACGATAAAAACGTTGCAGTCAATTGATGAGATGAAATGATGTACAGATGATGATGTGAGAGTGGGGGTCATAGGGCATGGTGGGTTATTGAGGGCGTTTTCCTTCGCCCGCCCGATAAGGGGTTCTGGGCATGTCTAGGAGATCTACCCCCAGACATGCCCAGACAGCCGGAGACTTGGGTTTCGCTGTGCAATTTATTGCTGAAACTCCGTGGGATTTCGTGCAGCTCCGCTATCCTCGGGTCGGATAGTCCCATGATTAACAATAGGAAGGATAACTCCCTCTGGGTAACTCCATTCATCCCACGTGAGAGACCTAATGTCAAACACGCTATTGCTGGTTAATTAAAGCTACCACAGCCTACACCAGCGCCAGCACTGATGCGAGAGCTGCATTAGCACTGCAGTTGAGCGGAGGAACCAGGATACGCCACTGGAAATCCGCCCGAAGATTATGGCCAGAAACGAGGAGGCTGAAGCTTCCCTTGGATGATTGCTGTGGACTAGTGCTTTCGTACCATGCCATACAGCGTGCAACTGACGGAACAGATCCCTACTGACCCTCCCCGGATGGGGGTAAAAAGTACTACTACTAGCAATCATCCCAGTACCCCTCTTAGTTGGTTCTAAGCGATGGAGGATGATTCGTATATCAGCCTCCTCGTGGTCACAGGTCAATGCAAGAACCTTTTCTCGGCTGGATGATGAAGTTTTGTCTTTGCAAGCAAAGTCTCCCCCCAGAACTTATTCGCACCCTGCTGGGACATTTAGAAATCTCTTCACAAGATCTTCTGCCAAAAATGCTGCAAGATCACCATTATTTTCGGAGAGTGAAACAAATTGTGCCCATACTTGAGGCAGTGGTACCAAGCCATTACTCACAACTTTACGGATTGGCTTCTTTGCATGTAATCCTCGCTTGATTCTTGTTTGAGATTTAATGGATTGTGTTCCAATGTATCTGTCCAATAATACATCTACCCTTGCTGCTCCTTGACTGAAATGAGAAAATATTGATTTGAAAATATGTCTGCATAATCTGAAAACGGTTTGACAACCTGCTGGCTTTCCCAGATTTTGAATTAGTGCATGTCCATCGATGAGAACGCATGCCCCAACCATAGCATTTCATACATAGGGAGATGAAACAGCAGTGGCAATTTCTACACCAGTTGAAAGTATGCCAAGTAGCGCCGATTTCGAATTTGACTTTCGCGTACCATCTGTATTTGCTAATGAAATAGGTACACACAAGATTTTGTGTTTCAGAAGACTACTCATGTCCACATTGCGTCTTGACTGTTGTGTATTAAGCAATCTTTGCATCAGACGTCTGTCAGCTTTCACAACTTTTTTTACAGTCCCAGTTGTATTGACAAAAGATTTGTACAGATTTGAGAATGTCTTAGAGTTTTGTCTCTTTATTGGAGAAAAGAAAGGGATGTTCCTCTCAACGATGCGTGTAGACACATATTTCCTGACTAGTTCTGCACCACGTGTATTTGCAGTCCGAAGAGCATCCTCAATGTCTTATGTTGCTACATCATCGCATAATAACAAGAAGCTCCATATATGTTGACCAATATGAATAGTTTGGGTCTTCACTGAAGATCTTGTTGAATTGAATCCATAATCCATTTGTAATGACACTTTCTTTTAATGTTTGCATGAGCTGTAAAACCTATTCACTAATTTCTATATCCACTGTTTCATTGTGTTTATCTGCAAAGAGGTCATGCAAAATTTTACTTCATCATCAAGGTCTTGCAATGATGATCTTTCTCTAGCCCATGACTGAAATAGTTTTCATTTGATCCGACAAAGTGCTTCATATGCCATCACATGCCCCCGAACAGCTTGATAATATGCTTTACCTTCCATCATAGCACTTGTAGAATATTGTGCAAATGCGTATTCAGACATCATCTGGGCCTGAATTTTCCATATGCTGGCCAATGGCCTTCATAAAATTGAATAAGATGTGCAAGCCACCCATCATTACTACAACATTATCATTTTTATCAGGATTTTTTATCAGGAGGTTGATTTCCGACAATCGCAACATGTTTCTGGCCAAGATGATGCATCATCTCCTGGAATTTATTCAACATGGTCACCACAGTATTGTTTTCATCAGCATGGGCCTGTATTATAGGTATCATTCCAACAACTGTTAGGCCTACTGTTGCTTCAGAAACACCACATGCAACATGGAAAGCTACCCATGATGGAACATTTTGTTCATCTTGGTTGTACATACGAGCTAATAACCAAGCTTGGTTTGAAAGATTTTAAATGGCTTGGCATCCGCTTCCCATGTCCCATATTTCTGGTTGCACCAGTGTATACAGGTGCGATGTCAATAGTGTGAAATTTCTTAAGTAGTTTCTGGTCCGGTATTTTATTTCTTCCTGTTTTTACAATCGTTTGTTCTGGTAGTGACGGTGGCCCATGTTGCCACAAAACACATTGTGTGGCATGAAACGTATTTTTCTAATCTATAGTCTCTTCTAAAACATCGATGTTGTCAAATGATGAAAGTGTTATACGACCAGGTGTGTATGGCGATAGGCCTATACCAGTTGGAATATATATGTAACCATTCTGTTCATATCTACGTAAAATGTCATTGTCTATTGATGAGTCAATTCTAGGAAGTGTATCAATTCCAGCAGTATGACCGGCTGCATGGAAGATGTTTACCATTTTTTCTGAACGTGTAGCCTGATGAAGAGCCAGACCTAGGCCCACGTGCTTTGGTGTCAATTTTATACTTTTAGAGGTAATGTAGACTATCTTGAGCAATGCTACATATTCTTACTTTCAAAGAATTATCTTGTTCTTCTAATTCAAGGATATTCTTCCCACCAAACACTCAAGGAAAGGTAGAGACTATTCGGTATGACATCTGAAACATGATCCATGTCCATACCACGCGAACTAGTATCATGACCTGGTGAATCTCTTGGATCCGCTCGCAATTGAAGAGCAGTGTGAAATATTTCCTATAGTGGAGTTAAATCAGTCGTTCTTCATCAGACGAGAGTGAGGAATCATCTGAATGATCTATTACAAGAGTCTTCTTTAAGGTCTTTGATACAGCAATATTTGTTATATCACATGGGTAAAACAGCAGTGATGACTTAGGATCTAGTTGACGGGATGTACTGGCACTTACTCGCACAATTTGTGTTACTGCCTCATATTTTGGCGGCCATTTTGTTTCCCGTTTTTATGCCATTTAACACGAAAAGAAGTTCTGTCAACAACCCCCAGTGACGTTCTATGGTATAAAATGGACATGATGAAGATGTACGTTTGCTTGTAGTAAGCAATTTCCATATGTTGAAATTATATCATATGTTGGCTGGCTGACTAAACATCAAAACGAAGATTTTAATAAATAATAATAAATAAAAATAACTGATATCACGTTTTTATTGTCATAATCGTGTTCCTTGACACCGAAAACATTACATTACACATCAAAATCGTTAGAATAGGATACATATTGACAAAGTTATAGCGATTTACATCAAATAATAGCGCCAGTTGGCGGCCATTTTGTTTTCGCAAATTTAGACACTTTCGGATAGTAAAAAATGATGTCAGCAGGCTAGACGTCATACCTGGGTCATTAAATTACATGTCTGTGTTGTTGGTTTGCTTGTAACAAACATTTGCCATCTATTCATTTTTTTGATAAGATATCACATTTTGGCTGGCTGACTAAAATGTTGAAACAGCATTTCTACCCGTGAAAGCAGAACCTGCTCAATCCAATTTAACTGGATTTAAAGCTCACAGGGAAGAAAATGACCAGAACAAAACCTGCTCAAGTAAAATACACCAAGCTGCGTGGAGCTAAGATTTAGTTCAGATACTGGTATTGTTGAAATATCTGAACACAACCATGTGGCTTCACCACCCTCTAAATGACAGAAGATGTTGTTTTTTTCAAGTTCTAAAGCATTGGTATTATAGTACAACTTGAGTTTAAGCAGGCTCATCAGTTGACGTTTATGTTCGTTATTGGACAATAACAAGAACGTTTTTAGTCTGCAGGTCTTTACTTTATCGCCTTTTATTTAAAAATCGTGGACCTCTTTTGAGACGTTCAGATATTCCACATATCATTTCTGATACGAGTCATTGCTAAAAATGTACTTTAGGAGTGGATGGTGAAATTATATAATTATTAGCAACATCGGCCATTTCAGCTGGAACATCTTTGATGTAAAATCTGGCATTTACGTTATCGATGAAAGGTTGTTTGCTATCGGTTGTAGGGCAGACTTGTCCTCGTTTGCAAATCACCTTTCGAAAATCAGCTTTATAAACAAGTACACCTGATGAGAGACATTATATCAAACGTTTTTCATTATCACTTCAAAAGGATTTGTGAAACTATTGAAAGCTGCAGTGACCATGATTATGGATGGTTATGATCGGAATCTCACTACGCTTCACCTGTGTTGGACGAAAGTCTTCGGTACTCATCTTTATCCACATATGGCCTACCACCCATCTTATAAGCGACCAGCACATTATCAACTAGTTCATGAGTTGCTTTTACTGATTTTATAGACTTGAAGGTTTGCTGTGATTCCATTTAACCCCGCGGCCTATTCCTGGACCTGAAGACGAATTTGCATGTTCTATTATAGTTACAAAAACCAGTGATTTCATGAAATTGAGAAGCGTGCAGCACCGGTTGTATCATTTCTGAGAAGTGTTTCAGCTCCATTGTGTGTTTGCTCTTAAAACACTTGACGTATGTCAAGTACTTTAAAAACATATGTCAAAGACATTAGCATTTTTATTAATGAACCCTCATTTATTTTTAAGCCCATATTTTTAAAGCGTTGGTGCGGCAGCTGGTTATGATCCATGTCAATTCAACGAAGCATTGCATGCTATACATCATGATGACGTAAATATGTTGAATGAAACAACATGAACGCAATTCCATAATCATTTTTTGGAGGTAAACAATATTGCAAAGAATTAAGCGGTAATCTATTTGTTTGCTGGTTATATGGTATATATATATGTTCGCAAAAAACAAAAGTTGAATATATTTATTCTATATATAAAAATAAATATATATATACCCTTTACTAAAAGTGTTTGTGTGATGAGGTGGGTAAATTAAACTTATATTATCAATTGTATAAAATTATGTTACATGACTAATTTTGTTAATGATCGGATCAGGAAATATCAATTAATTGAAATTAAGCGACTTTAATATCTGACGTACATTCTGAAAAATCACTTATTAAAGAAATGTTTCATGAGGCCACCTGATTTTGATATTTATTTAATTGGAATAGCGGGTGAAAAGCAATACGTTTGCGAATGGTGTATGTCGGAAATAACACACGGTGTAGAATTCTGTATTTCCGTTGTGACCTGGGGCAATATGAATAGTGGTGAAAGCAGAAAAAAACATATCCAATGCTGTTTTATTGTTTGGCCACCGTCTGCGACGCTGGCCAATCATCAAACCAGCATTGGGCTAAGGGTAAGAGTATCGCATACGTTTATTTAATATTAACAATATATACTGCCCTGCCTCATTCTACAATTTGAGTTCTACCTGGTTGTCCTTCGCAAATATATCCTCAATATTGACAGTGTCTCTAAAGATAAAGTTATGTATTCAGATATTATATAATCCTTACAGCGTGGGGTTCAACTTTAGACGTCAGAATCTGACGCCTAAAGTCCATATACCCGCACTGAAAGAGTAATAAATTTATAGTGACCGTAGACCCATAACATAGGTACTCAAATGAAGCAGAAAGAGCTAACGAAAACATGATGATTTTATATTGAAAAAACCCTTTGGTCTCTTGGTTTATATAGCAATATTTCAGCGCTTTAAGGGTTAAATCTAATTGATGTGAAATTATAACTAACTGTAAATGTGACATATTTCTGAGAGAGCATACATGCGTAAAGGATTATTATGCAAACTCGGTTGCACGCTTTATATTGTGATACCATAATCGTAAAAATACAATTTTCTTAAATTGAACCTTTTTGCAATTGGTGTCTGAACTGTACAGAAATTGAAACTAATTATAGTATTCCACTCCCGATCAATGGACGAATGGCTCAGCCTCTCACGTGACTGTAAACTGGTTTTATCCGTGACACAAATCCTGGTCACGGCACCAATGTAAACTGGTTTTATCCGTGACACAAATCCTGGTCACGGCACCGATGTAAACGGGTCTTATCCGTGATACGTTGACACGCTATCGTCGGTTGTCCAAATGCTCTGGCACGGCAAACACAACACTCGTGGATAAACTTAAATTAACTCTTGAATATATATAAAATATATATTAAACAAAAAACATTCAATTTCTCAGTACACTGATGTTAGTACTTATATCTCGTTGTGTAATTTTGCTGTTGCTTCAGTGATCTACAAGATGTTAGATACCGAAGCAACTCCCACTAAACTTAGCCAAACCCGAAACGTCTCTGTTACAATACTCCCCAATTTCTCTCTGACTTTCTCCCTGAATTTCCCTCTGAATTTCCTCTCGAAGGCTGTGGGCGCCTTCCTTTATAGCGGATCCCGACGGGCGCGGTCACTTCCTGTGGTGAAATGACATCTCCACCAATCAGGATCCTTACTTTGATATACATTCACATTCCTGGGCTGTTTTCCAGAACCGACTCACACAGGCCTCTAGAAATAGGGGACGTCCTGTATGACAATTAGTACTTGTCGCAGTACCGTCTCCACCATGTGGTTCACATGTAAACAGCCCAGGACAGCATGTTTATTCTACCCTTTACTTACCGAAACCCCAATTTAGCCACCTGTTACTTTACATTGTTACATACCTCCCCCTATGGAATCCAACTTGTTCACACGCTTGAATTCCATATTTCAATCCCTTAAAATCCCTATGATTAGTAAAATCATATAAAAAAAATAAAAATATAAGTTTCGGAGGTGCGCACATCTTCCACCTATATTTTTCTTATACAAATATAAATTATTTTTACTTAAACAATGTATATGTATTGTCATCCTCTTCTCTGGAACAATGTCTTGAGTGGAATACACTCTAAAATCATATATGATGTTTTACTTACAATTTACATTTTAAACATCACTTCCCAGCATATACGGTGTCTGGAACATAGTTATTGCATAGTTACAGTCATTATGATATCAGGTTTATCCAATATATAAGTATATCATCCTCTTCTCAGGAACAATGTCTTGAGTGGAATACACTCTAAAATCATATATTATACTTTACTTACAATTTACATTTAAATACACTTCTCAGCATTCTCTGCCTCTGGAACATAGTTTATATACAATCAATATAATCTCACGATTATCAATGTATCTTGTAGGACGTCTCCTACACACGTGCACTACCATCCAGTCATCAGGAAGCCAGTCTGATTGGACCTCTGACCGTCTCAGACAGCGCCAACACCTCCGTGTTCTCACCACTTGATGTTTGGGCACTTGCAGGTGTTATAAATACTAGGCTGCGTTTTTTCAATTTTTTGAAACAATTTATTAATATCCCAGGGTATCTCCAGTATACTATGCCCACTGCACCTACCCCGGTCATTAACAAAATCATCAATCCTCCCAGTGTGAAGGTAACATACCTGTGGCGTTTCTGTACTGGTGTCATAGCTACAATCTTAGTCTGATGTAACTTCTCTATCAATTGACTTAAAGGAATGTCATCTATGTCATTTAATTTGGGTAATCTATTGATTTCATCTATTAGATCTATGTCGTCACCTAATTCGTCGAGCGGTCCCCACACAATGTCACCCGTAAATTTCTTCAAATGAAGTAAGTCAACTTGCCTAGATTTCAAATGATATTCTGATTCGTGATAGTAATAGGGTGGTAAAGTCATTTGATCAGAGAAAGCATGGCATGACATGTTCAGAGCAACATACGATACAGCTGGACGAACTGTAGTCTGATAGCGTTTATTGCCAACACACATAACCGTAAAAACAATGGGTTCTACTGTAATCACTACCCATGTCCCGTCTGAAATATATAGTGCTATCGGCAGCTTATTGTTTAAAGTGACAATTGTTTTACAAAAATTTTCAATTCTCTCAACATCTTTTAAGAAAAGTGCCGTAACACATCTCTGAGAATCATGTAATGGAAAAGAGGGCTTTCTCAAAGCGCAGAAACTAGTTCGAGGAGCCGCACATTGGAGGAAATCAGTGTCAGATAACAACATGTATTGCGTACGTTTAATGTTCACCGCCAGATGATTGGTTTCAAGCTCGTATTGAGCTGTCATCCGCGTCAGGTTATACGGTACTGGTAAGTTAAAAATCTGGTACAATTCATATCGCGAATTTGTATCTATCAAAGGTAGACTCACCAGAGTGAGCAATTTCTTTCTCTTAATTATTGTCACAGTCGTTAAAGATTGATAATAATACCATATTGTTTTGGGATCTTGTGGTAGAGATAAATATTCTGGAATATGTTTCTGAATATCATATAATATGTCCTGTAATTGTTTAGGTGAAATCACGGATGGTGATAAATGTCCTAAGGCTAGTTGATTTAATTGTAGTTTAATAGTTTCTAGATATAACAGTGCTTTATCCAGAGATTCCTTAATTTCAAGTATCATCAAACTTATCCTTGAATATGTTTGTACTACACCATTTAAGATCAATAAATCCATCTTTAACCCTTGTGTGATGTTAGTGAATTTTTTATCTAATTCCCCTACTATCAAACTCAGATTGTTAATAGCATGTCGATTTTCTGTCAGCTCTATTCGCGTTATATTGATTATAGATAAACTGTCCTCTATTACATGAATTAAGCTTTCTTGGTTTGTAGATAAAACTTCTAATCCTTTTCTCATTACTCTTACATCACTTTTTGTAGCTGTGCCAAATAAAAACGATAACCCTTTTCCCACTAGAGGAACTAAGGTTCGTTTTGTACGTCTGGTAGCTTTCTCTCGTAATGACAAAATCTCTTTAATTCCTGTCATTGTCATATAATAAATAGTTTTCATGGACTGAACTTCTTCTCTATAGCTGTTCAATAACTTTTCAAATTGACCTTGTCCAACTGGAACTAACTTAAGATTCTCCAGAACCTCCTCACTTTTGAATAATTCCACTCTTATCTGTTTAGCAAATGATTCATATGCTCCCAAGTCAATGACAAATGTAAATAACCACCGCGCCTGTGTAATTGATACTTCTCTTGTCTTCCTAAATATCACGTTTTCGCTCACCTTCTGGGATTCACATGCGTCAGGCATCACTGCCATGAGCATTGCAGCCACCAATATTATTATGCCTCCAGCCGCCATGAGTTAGCAAAGCTCTAGCACTGTAACACAATAACATTTTTTTTTTCTTACCTGATGCTCGTACGTTGGTTTATTTTTTTTTCTCTTAAAATTAAACCCATTTAAACTCTCTCATGTGTTGATAATTTCTTCTCCTGAAAGTTATCAACTTTAATCTCATATCAGCGTAACTCCCAACTGATATTTACATCTCCTTGCTCACGGGAGAACTATATACCTTCATTGATAATTTATTCTCTTTAATTTATCAACTTACCTTCGTATTGATATCCCTATTATCATCCTTTTATTCCGTATTGATAATTTATTTCTCTTTAAATTATCAACTTACCTTTATTTCAAGTCGACTGTTTCCTTGTTATCGAATTGATAATTTCGTCTCATGAAGATTATCAAACCTTAATCTCTTACTCCTGACCTTATTCCATATGACGCTTTTGTTTACGCTGGTCTCGTAAACGCGTATATGTATCACGTGCCTTAGCAATTTTCTTTTGCTCGATCCAAATGGCACTTACCGTATTCTCCTTCTCATGTCACTTAACATTTCTGCCGTATCTGAATAACTATCAGCATCTCGTAACCGTTGTCTTAACTTAGACAAGGGGAGATTGTCCTCTGAATCAGATGCGACGGGAGGGGTGTATAGCTCTGTTTGTTCACTATCTTGCTCTGTTTCGGTACTTACCACTGGTGGGACAACATACTTAGCGGCTCTGTCATTTATTTTTCTAGGAGCAGGCATGGGCCAGTCTGATATATTAGCCCTCTCTAGATGTTTCGCATGCACTTTCCTTACATCGCCTGTAAGTTGGTGTTTAATCGTGTAGGTATAAGAACTATGTTTGGTGACAATGCGGTAGTGACTCTGCCAACGTTTTTCCAACTTACTCTGACGTTGATTGTTGTAGAGATACACCGGGTCACCAACTTCATATTCTTTATCCCTAGCACGTTTGTCATGGTATAATGCCTGCTTCTTTCTAGCTTGCTGGAGATTATGTCTTACCTTGACGAAGGCCTCATGTTGACGCTCCAAAGCTAGTTGATGATGTTGATCACCCAAGTACTTCCTCCTGGGACGTAAAAGATTGTCAATAGGTAGTACAGGGTCACGTGTGTACAAAAGGAAAAACGGTGCATATTGAGTGCTATCACTCACACCCACTCTATATGCTGCCAGAACTTGTGGGAGACTTAAATCCCATCTCTCTAGCCTGTCAGAGGCTTGTTTTGACAACATATCATTCATGACTCTGTGGAACCGTTCCGTTTTCCCATTACCTTCTGGATGATAAGTAGATGTAAAAATATGCTTAATATTCAAATTCTGACATAATGTTTCCATTACTGAATTCTTGAATTCCGTCCCATTGTCCGTCACTATGGTGACTGGACAGGAATGTCTCGGAATCAGCTCATCCAAAATGATGTTGGCAATGGTTTCTGCAGATTTATCTGGAATAGCAAAAGCTTCTGGCCACCCACTATATATATCAACTATAGTTAAAATATAGCGGTTGCCCTGCAGTGTGGTTGGATAAGGTCCGCATGTGTCAATACCAACCTTTTGAAATGGATATGTCACCTTATCCATTTCCTGCAATGGAGTGCTGTGTTGTTTTAGCATTCTCTCCTTGCATGGTACACATTTATCAATATGACTTAAAACATCCCTGTACAACCCTACCCAATGATACTTGTTGGTTATGAGCTTGTATGTCTTATCTGGTCCCCAGTGCGCACAGCTCTCGTGAAATTGCTGCAGCACCATGTCCTGATATTTTTTTGGAACCATCAGTCTTAATTGTATTTCTGCCCCCTCAACACAGTAATACAATAATTTATCCATCATGATATATCTCTTTAATGAACCTTTTGTTGCTGATCCACTCTCCATATCTCGGATGAGGGATTGCAACTGTGGATCATCTCTTTGTTCTTTTTCCATATCTGGCAACATCAATGCAGATTCGTCGTCTGTCTTGACGTCTGACATGTCTGCTATGTTGTCACTTTTCGCATCACGCGTTGCAACTACATTAGAGTTGAACATACCTACCTCTGGCATGTTTTCATCAACTTGTGATACAGGCAGCCGACTCAACATGTCTGCACGTGTGTTTTTCTTACCTTCCAGATACTCAATTGAACAATTATATGCACTAATCTTTATGGCCCACATTTGAATTTTTCTGTTTTTCATTTCAGCAGAAAACAAGTATTTTAGTGGTTTATGATCTGTTCGAATCACAAATTTAGCCCCTTGTAAATAATGATTTAATTTTTCAAGTGCGTATACAATCGCAAATCCTTCTTTTTGAATAGTTGGCCATTTTTTCTGTGAGTCAGACAACTTATGTGACAGATAATGTATGACCTTCTCTCCGTCATCTGATTCTTGCGCTAATAACGCACCCACACACTGATCACTAGCGTCTGTATATAGTATATACTCTCTGCTAGGATCTGGGTACGCTAAGATCGGCGCTTCTGTCATCATAGTTTTTAATTGTTCAAATGAGTCCTGGCATGCCTTGGTCCAGGTAAATCTGGCATGTTTCTTAGTCAGGGCAATTAGGGGTGTCGCGATTTCAGAAAACTTCGGACAAAACCGCCTATACCACGACACACACCCAATGAATGATCTTATGCCCCGGACATCAGTTGGTGGCGCCATCTTTTGTATAACCTCTACTTTGTTTGGGTCAACTTCTAACCCCTCACGACCAACCATAAATCCTAAATAATTAATTTTTGGTTTCATGAATTCACATTTTGACATTTTCAATTTCAGTCCAAATTTTCTTAATCTGTCAAATATATTTTGAAGATGGATCAAATGTTCATGTTCTGTCTCAGAATAAATGATGATGTCATCAAGGTATGCGATGGCATATTCACCACTGATTCCTTCAAGTACATATGTCATCAATTCTTGAAATACGCTCGGAGCGTTGCACAGGCCAAATGGCATCACATTAAATTCATATAAACCTTTGTGACAAGCAAAAGCCGTTTTACTGCGGTCTTTAGGGTCTAATTCTACTTGCCAGTACCCAGATTTAAGGTCCAAACAGGTAAAATGTTTCTTCTTTCCCATAGATGCTAATATATCATCTATATGTGGTAGTGGCCAAACGTATGATTTTGTAATTTTGTTCAATTTCCGAAAATCAACACAAAATCGTTTTGATCCATCCGATTTTTCAATTAGAACTACTGGAAACGACCATTCTGAATGACTTGGCCTGATTATGTTATTCTTTAACATATCATTCACGGCGTCGTCAATGACTCGTCTCTGATTTATGGCTGTCCGATACGGGCGTAACCTGATGGGCGGGTTATCACCAGTATCTATTTTCATACTCACCGCTTTGGTTCTGCCTAAGTCTTTATCCGTTTCTGCGAATAAATCCTTATTCAGACTAATCAAATGTTGTAATTGATTCTGATACTCAGGGGGTGCAGTTATTTGTCCTACTTCTAACACGGCCTCATCACCTCCCCCCGTCACTGTAGACTCTGAGTCCACAGACTCTAGATACTCACTTCCTCCGTCGTGTTTACGTCTAGCAGTCTCTGATTCGTATTCACCTCCCCCAGTCTTTGGCCCCGGATAGTTGACAGATTGTATACACGACACATTAACCCTTTCTGCTTTACCGACCACATTGCCCTTGCGTAATTTAAATGTGCGGTTTGTGTGGTTACAGATTTGTATGGGAATTTTTTTGTTTTTGTTTTCGGCTATGGTATTTGTCACTAACAGACCCGGTTCTCTTTCCATAAACCCTGTTTTGATTGCACTAATTTTATATACCGTTTTTTCAAGTCCCCCGTGTTTTAGTCTGGTATTGCATACGGCAGCTGTCTGTGGTGGCAAAACAACGTCCTGGGCTAATCTCACAAAGGAGGCTATGTATGCGTCATCTTCCATGCGTATAGTTTGTTGGTCAATTGTAAGCTGGGTATTTTCAAAATCCAGTTTAACTTTATTTGTAACCAGAAAATCTCTCCCCAAAATCACATTTTGAGAGACACCTTCTGTTACGTAAAAAGGGTGTTTCTTATACAATTTTCCTATTTTGAATTTCACATCGGCGATGCCGGCAATTTTTATTTTACCACCATTGACAGTCCGTAGCTTTAACTGTGTATTTTCTAGTAGATCATGACCCTTTAATCTGTGCATAATCCTGTCTGAAATGATTGACACTTGAGCACCTGTGTCAATTAAGGCTCGAAATCTTTGTCTTCCAATTGTTATTAGTACTGAGGAGCAGTCCTCTTTCTCTAAATTAACTTCACAAATGTTAGAACCCTTTTGTCTATTTGAGTCCAGAATCGGGTTTTTTTTTAATTCTGGACGTTTCCGTTTAACCCTTTTCTACAGGCTTTTTGTAGGTGACCCTTTTCCCCGCAGGCAGGACAGGGTCGCCTGTACGCAATGTGTTTATGGGGGCAATCCCTTTTGAAATGTGTCTCGGCCCCGCAGCACCAGCATCGTCGCGGCTGTGCCTCTACCCTACGTATTGCTCCCGTCGCACCATGGCGACCTGTCGTACCCTTGCCACAAGAATAAGCTCTGTGCCCTATTTTACCGCAACGGTGGCATTTACCATAAAATTTGTCAACCTCCATCGGCTCCTCGACCCTATCGTTTCTGTCTTCATGTCCCGTTTTTCTATTTCGTAATTTAAACCTCATATCTAAATTTTGTTCCGTAGCTGCTAGTTTTACAGCAGCTTCCATTGTTTCCGGCTGTTGGCGCATTAATTTCCTGGCTATCGTATCAGATGTCAGTCCGTCCACGAAAATATCTACAAGTTGGCATTGTACCAACTTGTCTGTGATTCTGTCAGGCCACGCGTCTTCCGCGAGTGCAAGCATGCGCTCGGCATATACTTGTACTCCTTCAGTATGTTTTTGACGTGTCCGTCGCAACATTGACAAAGCTTGTTGCGGATCCGTCACTTCCCCAAAATATGCCGTTAGTTCTTTTTTTAGGTCAGCCCATACTGTGGGCGAATGGGCAGTAGTATATCTGCCTATAAAATCTGACACCAATCCCTCAGAAGCCTGGTATGCTATCCCCACAGCTTCATCCTCATGTTTGGCCATAATTTTTACATGTTTCTCTATGCTTTTAACCCAATTTCTGAACTTTTTGGTTTCCCCAGTGAATTTAGAAATTGCGTTATCGCAGTGTGTTTTGCCTAATATACCTGAAATACCCGCTAGTTGGGATAATTGTTGATTTTGTACCTCTAATGGGTCATTAGCCATTGTTGCTAATAATATTTAGTTCCAAATAATAATAATAATGATACAAATGACAATTTTATTTATAGCAGCCTAGAATTTAACTGACCTGCAAGTGTATCGAGGTGTTTGTGTCTAGACAACGATCCCAACGTTGCGTAGCTGTTGTGTAGATCTTGTTTTGTTCCTCCTGGTAACTCCCGTCAGTCTGTCAGCGCCCAGCTCCGTCCTTGATCCCGTCAGTATATATGTCCACGCCCAGCTGCGTCTGGATCCTGATTATTTGTCCTCCGTCTCGTCTCGATAAAAGTGGTGGTTTGATATAGCCACCACTACGTTCATTAACTAGTATTTATCCACTGATATTTGTTTTGCCGTGCCAAGACAAGTCACTTTGTAACTTTTCCAACGTTGTTCAACCAAGGTTCTTGCATTGATTTAATTTGCTTTTCAAATTAAAATCCTGTCAGATGGCACCAATGTAAACTGGTTTTATCCGTGACACAAATCCTGGTCACGGCACCAATGTAAACTGGTTTTATCCGTGACACAAATCCTGGTCACGGCACCGATGTAAACGGGTCTTATCCGTGATACGTTGACACGCTATCGTCGGTTGTCCAAATGCTCTGGCACGGCAAACACAACACTCGTGGATAAACTTAAATTAACTCTTGAATATATATAAAATATATATTAAACAAAAAACATTCAATTTCTCAGTACACTGATGTTAGTACTTATATCTCGTTGTGTAATTTTGCTGTTGCTTCAGTGATCTACAAGATGTTAGATACCGAAGCAACTCCCACTAAACTTAGCCAAACCCGAAACGTCTCTGTTACAATACTCCCCAATTTCTCTCTGACTTTCTCCCTGAATTTCCCTCTGAATTTCCTCTCGAAGGCTGTGGGCGCCTTCCTTTATAGCGGATCCCGACGGGCGCGGTCACTTCCTGTGGTGAAATGACATCTCCACCAATCAGGATCCTTACTTTGATATACATTCACATTCCTGGGCTGTTTTCCAGAACCGACTCACACAGGCCTCTAGAAATAGGGGACGTCCTGTATGACAATTAGTACTTGTCGCAGTACCGTCTCCACCATGTGGTTCACATGTAAACAGCCCAGGACAGCATGTTTATTCTACCCTTTACTTACCGAAACCCCAATTTAGCCACCTGTTACTTTACATTGTTACATGACGAAATCACCTAATCACCGTCGTTATTTAGCTGTTATTTAAAGAAGAGGTAGAATACCAAACCTACGCAAGTTACACGATATATTGGCCCAAACTGCCTCTGTGCCAGGCCACCATTTCCAACGATGCCCCAACATAGAAACAACCATCATAAAGTGTTAATTTATTAATTTAGTATAAACAGTGAGATTGCTCACTTTTCTGCAGAAGTGATCGGAAAAGTTTCTGCTTTTCGCACTTGTAAGGTCAGCATATTCAGGGCCATATTCAAGATCTTGAAACTTAAGATTGTGTGTGACGGTCACTGAAAAGAACAATAATCAAATAATGATAAGAAATATTCAATTATAAAAAAAGATTTATTTTTATATCATTGTAGTATTATTTAAAATGACACACACACATGATTGTTTTTCTGAATAGTTGTCTAAGTAGTAATGATTTAAAAAGAAGAATGTTGTATTGTGTTGTGATGTGTTGTGTTGTGCTGTGCTGTGCTGTGTTGTGCTGTGCTGTGCTGTGCTGTGCTGTGCTGTGCTGGACTGTACTGTACTGTACTGTTTTTTACTGTACTGCACTACAGTGTCATCTTCCACAACAAGTTATCTTACCTACGTGCACGCAGTGCGATACCTCGCTTTATACCTTGAATGTCGCGCGTTTTAGGACCGGCCAATCAGACAGCGCTTGACAGCTGCCTGAGAGCAAAGCTTACTTGTTTCCGTTGGTATGATAGATCAGATAGATTGATAAGCTCGGAATCTCACGGTAAAGTCATTATGTTTATTGTGGCCGCCATGACGAAATTCGGTACACCTCACTGTCCAAAATGAGAGATTCCCAACTTGTCTATATATACATCTAGCAACGGAAACAGGTAACTGTACATGCGAGATGAACAAGAGGTCAATTTTTCGTGACTTTTTATGACCTTTTTATAAAACTGAAACACCCAATGAGGTTTGAATCTCAGACACACCCCCAAGTTACCCACATAGACAGATATAACTGATTATAGTACTTGATACGGCCAGGCTCCTGCGGTATGCACTCGTGTGAGACTGACCAAGGGAAGATGTACACTGTATGCCTACTGAGCTGCTCATAGGCTACCTTAACCTGTTAACGATGAATAATCTACTTTTTTTCTGTCTTTTCTCTTAGCAAGTGCATGTGTGCTGGCTATGAGGTCGCCGCTGATTTTAAACACAGTAGTTTACAAACCAGTAAATTATTATAATTAATGGCTAATAGTTTACGAGCGGTGCATAAAATTGATCGGAAACAGAGCGTAATTGGACATCTCTATGCTGCTTTGCAAAGTCAAAAGGCAGTATCTTCTTACTTGTAAAGTAAGCAGATACTGTTTTTTGGCTTTGCATTGCAGTATACATGTGTTTTTGTAATAATAATAAATTATTGTAATAGCGTGTAGCGGCAGGCGATACGGTAATTTGGCGCCCTTCTTGTGCAATTTCCATCCACTTGAAGTGATCGAAAATACTGGCAGGGCCCGAAATTGCCAAGTTGAGCATCGAATTAACAAATTGCCAAATTTAATTCAATTTTAGGTGAAATATGTCAACCTATGAGAGTACATAATTCTGCTCTTACTATAAATAGTCTCACACGTGTGCGTTTTAAATATTTGAAATATACCTACAAATATACACTTTGTTTTCGAGAAGGAGGGTATTTCTGATTTTCGATGTCATATTTCATATGCGCAATATAAATATGCCAAAAATAATCACTGTCAAACTGTGACAAAGGATATTAGACTAGACGTGGCGGGGGGTGGGGTGTCACCCGGAAGGGGAATTTAAGCCACTATTATTTTCACATAGCTGGACTACTCAGGGGCCAAAATCAACCTGTTGAACAGGTAATTGCCGCTGCTTCACTGAAATATGGCCAGAAATGTACATGGCCTACAGTGTATGTGCGATTTTGGTCCGATTTTGGGAAATCGAGCGTATTACACATTATTTAATATCAACAGAAAGGTACTGGCACAGGCGTTCACATGGATATAAAATATTTTGTGTGTGATCATTGACAAATGAACAACTTCAAGATGGTATTTTAACCCTCAATTTGATCTATTTTTCATACTTTTTAAGTAAATAATCAAAATATTTTTCTATCACCTGATTTTTGTATGGTATAAATGTTTAGTTTTGTTTGAAACATGTTCCAGAACTATTATTGACTTAAAATTAACACATTTCCAATGAAAATAATGAGTTGTATGAACATATTACACACGTTTTTGGTTGAACGTAAAAATTTGGAGCGCTTTTCTTCAGGCTCGGGAAAATTGACTGTATCCCACATTTTTGCCCAATGACTAGTCCAATTTTGCGCTATATCAATATATTTGATATCAATGGAAAGCTACTGGCACCGGAGTTCCCATAAATGTAACATATTTTGTGTATGATCATTGAAAGATACAAAAGAGAGCTTTAGGTTGGTATGTTAACCCCTTAATTGTACCTATTTTTAATAATTTTTCAGTGAATAGTCAAAACGATTTTCTCTCAGCTGATTTTTGTATGGTAAAAATGTTTAGTTTTAATTAGACAAGTTCTAGAACTATTGTTTACCTATTTACCGAAAATAACCCTATTTGGAATTAAAACAATGAGGTATGTGAACATATTACATGTTTTTTTGGTTAGACGTAAACAAATGTCTTCGATTTTCTTCAGGCTCAGGAATATTGACTATATCTCATATTATTCCCCACTAAGTAGTCTTTTTTTTTTCAGCTCTATAAAGGTATTTAAAATCAATATAAATCCACTGAAACAGGCTTTCACATGATTATTTACAAATGCACTTTATAGTATGGTGTCACACGTTCTCCCGTAGGATTTGAATGCTAAATCTGATTTTTTGCTGATTTTGGTTGCTTTGGGGTCGAACTACCACAAAATAATGGGGTTCAATTTTTTTGCCCTCTAAAATTTCAAAAACGGGGGGGGGGGGTGCTGACCCTACTTTTGCTAGCTTTTTGCACCTGTTTCAACTGCATTGCATACTTTATTAATCCGGCAGAAATAAAACTGGACCTCTGTTGGGAGTATTTATATGTTTTTATTGTTGATTATTATTGCTCGGGGTATCTTTATTCACAGACTGTAGGATCACGTCTTGACATCCTTCAGAAATTTGCGCTAGAGGGGTAAAATTCAAGGTCAAAGGTCAATTGCAAGGTCAAATATGATTTTTCAGCCAATAAAGGTAGAAACAAGTGTAATACCTCATTTTCGTGTAATTTCCACTAAAAAATTCATTTCTTACAGTATTTTAATGTTTCAAGGTCATTCTCAAAGTTAAAAGGTCAATTTCAAGGTCAACGTAAAAAAATATTATTTATAAGAAATTAAGCTAGAAACATGTGTAATACGTCATTTTTATGGGATGTTTACCGTAGAATTCATTTATGGTAATATTTTGCTGATTGAAGGTCATCTGCAAGGTCAAAAGGTCAATTCCAAGGTTAATGATTTAAAAGTATGATTTTTTTAGCTGAAACAAGTGGAAAGTGGTGTAATACCTCTTTTTTTGTGAGATTTTGGCTGAATAATCCATATTTTAATGATTAAAGGTCATCTCTATGGTCAAAGTGTCATTTTCATGGTCAAGTGGGCGGAAATCTCATTTTTAACACTAAAGCTAGGAACAAGTGTAATACCTCTTTTTCGTGTTATTTCAAGTGAGAAATATATATTTTTTGTATTATTTTAGTGATATGTTCATACTGATGGTCAAATGTGATATTAAGATATATGCTTCAAACTTGGGCACGTATAAAACCTCGTTCAATGGATGATCTAAAAGTGTTTTAATAATTAAACTTAGTTAAAGGTGAACAAATCACGTGACAAAGAGTTAAAATGCGATGGAAAAGTGTTAAAGCTCGATAGAGAGGTGTTGAAAGGCAACAAAGAGGTGTTAAAGGGCAAGGACAAGAATGTGGCGTTAAAGGGCGAGGTGCTGAAAGGTGACGGAGAGGCATTAAACTTATAAACGCCAAATTATTTAATTGGAATTTTCACCCGCTTGAAGTTGTGTCTCGCTGACGTGATTCCCAACTTGAAGTAAGTAACGTTTATTCAGATTTTACAAAATAACGGTCGACGATTTTGATATCTTGTTGATTGATGTCACATTATACCTTAAACATGTTCAAAAGCTGGTATTTGATGTGTTAATAAAAAATAAAAATATAGCTAAAATAATGGAGCCCTATGGGTAAATTCAAGGTCAAAGGTCAATTTCAAGGTCAAATATAATTTTTCAACTAATGAAGCTAGGAACAAGTGTAATACATCATTTTCACATCATTTTGAGTGGGCAATCAATTTCTGAAAATATAATATTTATTTCTTCTATTGGATTTCATTTGGTAAATCGGTTTTAATTCCGTCTGGTTAGCGCAATAATAAGATTAGCTTTATTTCTCTGCGCATTAATTGGGAGTGCAATGCCGGCAGGGATTATTTTGGATTATTTGCTGGTTAATTGCGACCAGCAGTGGTCATTGTGCGGAGGCTGGCAGCGTTTGTCCTTGTGGCGGTAAATTTGAATCCCTCCCTCCCACCCCTTTTTTTTGTGAATGTTATTTTAATTATTCATATTATGTACTGAGTTTTATGTTTATTGTATTGTGAACTGTGTTCTTGTTTTGTATTTAAATGGGAGTCCTGAGCGCTGTCGGCTCAGTTCAATAAACTCAGGGTTTCTAGCTCATGCTTGCAAACGCTTGTTTGTCTTATATGACAGAGTAATTAAAAGGTCATCCTCAAGGTCAAAAGGTCAATTACAGGGTCAAGTAAAAGGAAATATCCCAAATCTTGGATTCATGGGATTTTGCATTAAAAAAATCCATTTATAATCGTATTTTGGTAATTCGAGATCATCTTCAAGGTCAGATTTAATTTAAGGTCATCAAAAAGTATATTCCAAGGGCAAAAATGTAAAAGTTTAATTTTTAATAAACAAAAATAAAGAGAAAAGTGTAAAAGGTATTTTTGATATAATTTCGACTAAATCATCTATTTCTGCTACTATTTTAATGTTTGAAGGTAATTTTTAAGGTTAGTGTGTCAATTTCATGGTCACGTGAGCTTAAATGTGATCTTTAACAAATAAAGCTAGGTACAAGACAGTGTAATACCTCTTTTTCATGGGATTTTGTCAGATAAATCCATTTCTGGTATCATTGTGGTGATTTGAGGTGATCCGTTAGGTCAAATGGTAAATATCAAAGTCAAATGTGATTTTAACATACATGATACAAATTGGACAGGCATAATACATAGCTTTGGTGTAATTTTGACTGGATAATCTAATTCCAGTAGGATTTTATAGATTATTCATCATCAAAGTGAAATGATCATGCGACGGAAAAGCGTTACAGGTAGATGGACAAGCCTTGAAAGGCGACAGGGAGGCCCTAAAGGACACTGGGGAGGCATTAAAGGGCAGCGATGAGGTATTAATGGACGACCCAGAGGCGCTAAAGGGCGACTGAAAAGGGTTAAAACGGCGATGAGGAGGCGTTAAATGGCAATGAGGAGATTTTGAAGGGCAATGACGAGGCGTTGAAGGGCAACTATCAGGTGTTAAGGGGCGAAGAAGATATATTTAAGTGCGACCGGATGCGTTAAAAGGTGGCAGGGAGGAATTAAAGGGCTATAGAACGGTATTAGGGGGCGACTAGGAAGCGTTAATTAGCAATGGAAGTATGTTAGGGTGCGACAGGGAGGCGACAAAGAATGATGCGTAAGTGTTAGAGGGTGAAGAGAAGCCGTTAAAGGCAAAGGAGTATCGCTAAAGGGCAACGGAGAAGCGTTAACTGGCTACGATGAGGGGTCAAAGGTCGACAGAAAGGCGTTAAATGGCAAATAAAAAGTGTTAAATATTGATGGAGATGTATTAAAGGGCGTTAAATGGTGCCGCAGATGCGCTTACTGTCGATGGGAAATCGTCATAGGGCGATGGTAAGGCGTTAAATGAAGGTCGTCCATGAAGCACTAAATGACGATGAAAAGTGTCGATGGGTGATGAGGAGGAGTTAAAGGTTGATGGGCAAGCGTTTATGAAAAGGAGAATGCATTAAGGGTGATGTAAAGGCGTTAAATAGGTACGGAGAGACATTAAAGGATGACGGAAATGATTTAAATGGTGATGGAGAGCGACAGGAAGGTGTTAGAGGGCAAAGAAAAATGATAACGGTCGACACAGAAGCATTGAAGAGCATTAAACTCTATGGAGAGGCGTTGAAAAGCGACAGAGAGGCACTAAAGGGCAATGGAGAGGCGTTCGGAACAAATAAGAGGCATGAAAGAGCGACAGAAGGGCTTTTAATTGCAACAAAGGGGTGTTAAAATGAAAGTACGTTCAGGGCAAAGGAGAGGCGGCAAGTGGTGATGTAATATAGAAAAGCCTTCAATTGCGAAAAACAAACTAAAAGTGCTACAAAGATGCATAAAGCGCGACGAAAAATAGTTAAAGTGCGACAGGAACATCGCCCTTTAATGCCCTCTCCATTCCCATTGTCATTAATTTAAACAGTTTCTCGTCGCCCTTTAGGGCCTCTACAGCACTTATAAAGCACCATTCCAGTATAGCCCCTTTCGGCACACTGGTGGGCACATGGAAACTAGTTTCAGCATACCGGGGGGTATGTACGCTGAAACCAAAAGAAGACCAATTCCAAGTTACCTGCTGTAGTTTCAGATTACCCCCGGGGGTACGTAGAAAGTAGTTTTAGCTAATGGGGGTACGTTGAAACTAGGTTCAGCGTATGTTGACACTAGTTTGAAACCACAAACATCCATTTTTATCCCCCCCCCCCGCTTAGGCATTTGGCCTACACACCAAATATGATTATTGCTGACCTTTTAAGTACTGTACATACGTTAGACCTAGATTAATAAAGAAGCTGGAGTACACATAGAAACCACATGTGCCTCATGGTGAACATCCAATGAAGGTCAGCGTTAAGCCCTTTAACCGCCAAATTATTTAATGTAAGTGAGTGAAAATTAAAAAGGTTTGACAAAATGGAAATTTTTGTGAAATCTTGTTGTTTGATGTCACGTTTTATATTTGACATGTTCAAAAGCTGGTATTTATTGAAGAAAAGAATATAATTGGGATTTTTTATGTGCCGACAATTTGGTTAGATGTCATAGATAAGTGGTAGTGTGTATGTTGTAAGCATGCGGGCAAGGTAGGCTCCCCATGCGGATATGTGTTGTTATTTGATCATATAACTGAAAATAATTTGTTTTCACTATTAGTCATAGAAATACAAGGTTTATGAAAAATGAAAAAGTTTTATGATGAGTTAACAAAATTTATAATGGGTGAGCACAGTCACTCACCACTTCGCCAAATGCTAAAAGATTTCCCTTGTGGCTAAACTTATTTGGACCTTTCTCGCCAAAAACAGAGATCAGAGAGGTGAAATTATGTCCCTTTAGCCACAGCCAGTATAAACAAACCTTTGCAATTTTTTTAAATAATGGTTTTGTCACTGGTCAGTGGACACATAATTCGCCCAGATTAATTCTGAATTTCCTCCCAAAGCCTATTCCATTTTTCAGGTACTCAATACCTCAATAATGCACAGATACACATCTAGGCTATGTGTCATTTTTTTTCTTCACTCATTACTATTTACATATAGCTAATATAATTTATGACAGTTATTTGTCTTTTTCTGGGGTATTTTCGTGAATTCTTCCCTGCTCATAAAGATTCGGGGATTCACAATTGTTTGTGTTTTTTTAGTGAATCTGTCATTTCTTGAGCGATTGTAAACACTTTCCCCACAGTATCAATAGAGCAGAATGCCAAATTTCAGGTTTTATAATGGAAAAAATCTGTGACCATAACCCCCCCCCCCCCCAGTCAAAATCACACCAAACTAGGTATTACACTTCTTGGTATTTGTGTTTGATAAAATCATATCTTCTTTTTTTTACCTTGGAATTAAACTTCAAGATGACCTTAAGTCACTTGATTAATAACATAAATAGACGTGTCGTTAAAAATACCACGGAAAAGAGGTATTACAAATGCTCATAGCTTTATTTGTTAAAAAATCATTTTTCCGCCTGCATGACCTTGAAATTAACTCTTTGACCTCAAAGATGACCTTGAATCATCAAAATAATATTATAAATGGATTATACGGTAAAAATCCCATGAAAATGAGGTATTACACATGTTTCTAGCTTTATTTAAAAAAAAACCATTTTTTGTAGGGTTGACCTTGAAATTGACCTTTTGAAACCTTGAAACATGAAAATAATATAAGAAATACATTTTTGAGTGAAAATTACATAAAAATGAGGTATTACACTTGTTTCTACCTTTATTGGCTGAAAAATCATTTTTGACCTTGAAATTGACCTTTGACCTTGAATTTTACCCTTCTAGCGCAAATTTCTGAAGGATGTCAAGATGTTATCCTACAGTCTCTGAATATATATACCGTTAGCATTAATAATAAATAATAAAAATATATTTATACCCCAAACTGAGGTCCTGTTTTTGTGATTTTAGAGGTAAAAAAATTGAACCCCATTATTTTGTGGTAGTTCGACCCCAAAGCAACCAAAATGAGCAAAAAAATCAGATTTAGCATTCAAATCCTACGGGAGCCAGTTTGGTGACGTGTCGCACCCTACTATTAGGTCTGTATTAATTTCACCTATTGTTCATACTTTTTCAGTAAATAGTGAAAATACTTTTCTCTCAGGTGTTTTATGTATGTAATACATGTTTAGTTTTGATTCAATCACGTTCTAAAACTATTGTTGACTCAAAATAAACCCATTTGGAATAAAACTAATGAGTTATTTGAACATATTACACACTTGTTTGTTTGAACGTAAAATTGGCGCATTTTTCTTCCGGCTACCACTATCACGTCTTCCCCGCTGACTTCCGGTGATTGTGTCCCCAGTGAGATCTATAAGGAGGTGATTGGAATTGCCGATTGGTGCAAAGTAAACTGTGGTGCCACCGCAGACGCTCATAATGCTGACTGTAAAACTGTCTGTGCCTGTACTTAAGCGTTATTTTAAAATGTTGTAAATCTTTGATTTGATTGCATTTGATAATAAAAATACTATCTACCTCAAACGATTAGCACTTGAACCTTTAACAACCAGACTAATCGCTTCAGCCCAATAGTTATCGACATATGATTGATTTCTGACTATATTATCTTAAAAAGATAAATTAGCCCTGAACATAAACAGCAGACGCAATACGTTGAAGCAATATTTGTTTAAAGTTGGTCCACTGTCTGTGAAGTCGGACCAACGGTAAACCAGCATTATTTCAACGTCTTGTGTCTGCTGGGAGATACCCAGTTTGCAAGAACGATTAATACAATATTGTCCGAGCTACGAACGAGCATCTTCCACAACAAGTTACCCACGAGCACGCAGTGCGATACCTTGCCTTTAAATAGCGAGATACCTTGAATGTTGCGCGCGCTGCGCCTCAAGACCTGCCAATCAGACAGCGCTTGACAGCTTCTTGAGAGCATGGCTTGCTTGTTTCCGATATCGAAAAGCTTGGCATCTCACGCTGACTTCCTTGCGTACCGAACGCCCTAATAGCGGCGCTCCTGCGGTAGAGTTCGTTGCTTGACAACTATATTAGCTTACAGATAGTTACGTTATCCTTTAGTTGTTACATGCTACATCAAGTTTGTTTCAAACCTAGTAAAATGCCACTGGAAATGCTGGTTTCTGATAAATGCTCAGGTTAAACATCAAATAGCTCAAATATGTCTATTTTCATAAATAAACATATTTGTTTTTCATTTGAAGCTGGAAATTGCGCTAGCAATTCCAGTTTTACTCCTAACGCGCTGAAATATGTTTATATAAAGGGGTTTTTCAATTTGAAATCATTATAAATGTCCTTTGAATACCTATGTTATGGGTCCACTGTCATTATAAATATTTTACTCGGCTGGATATGGGTAGGCCTATGCCCCGTTCAGCCTCGCAATAGCCGGACCATGCAGTTTACTTCTGGCTGGACTGCTGCCTCTACTAGGCTATATACAACATCCTGGGGATGCTGATATTATGAATCTGATTACACTGCCCTTCAGAAACTGGACTCGAAATATGAGCCCCGGTGATCACAGAGACTTTGAACCAATGCTGGTTCTAATCTAATGATGGCTGACCGTTTACCCCCCGGAAGCAACATTAATCCTACGTTGGTTTGTGGTTTAAGCACCCTAAATAAGCCGAAATCCCGGAAATAATAAAATCATCACACAAAATATTTTCAATGCGCCCGTTCCAATCTATGTTGTATTGTACTATTTTTACACACTACGGGCGTAGCTCAAAATCTCTCTTATGTTAATCGGATAATATGATGCCTAGAATGACATTATTGATACTTGCGCTACAAAGATGGTCACATCACATGCAACTATTGAACTACTAGTAAAAATGCACTTCACTATAACCGATTGTGATCATGTTTTGACCTTCATGTGGCTTATAATTGTAACTTGAGGTCAATAAATCGTCGCCTCGGAGCTAAAGGATCCTATCTGACACTCGTTAGAGTGGCAAATAGGATCATTTAGCTCCGAGGCGACGAAATGGTTTCCACGCCTCAAAATTAGTCAGAAATGACATATCACACTTGATTATCTGATCACTGGTTAAAAATCTATTTTTTTTTCAAAATATCTGCCGGCGGCCATCTTAGCTTTTTGCCTTTTTTGGCCAAACGCGACATAGGATTCATGGGAAATTTTAGGAGAGCGATATATAACCATTTGGACACCCAAATTTCTACCCCACACTCGGTATATTTTTCATGAGTTGACGGCGGCCATTTTGAATTTTCAGTGATATTAAAAAATGCTCAAAGGTGCCAGTCTGGCATGCTTCCTCATATTCATCGAGACATATCATGCATCAATAATCCGCAAAATTGTTTGTATATACCCATTTGCAAAATTCCACCCTCGGCGACCTGAATATAGATAAGTTGTTTGGGCTGAAAATTGTCATCCACTTAAAATGTGTTTAGTATAGGTAGTAGATAATGGCTGATATGATTACCCCTAACATACCCCTAACTGTTCTGGCGGTTCCGAAACCTTTAAACATTATTTTATTGAATGCCCCATGCAAAGCGGACCTAGAGAAGATTTATTTGAAATATTACATAATTATCCCGATGATAAGAGTACTTCAGCAATTTTGAATATTATATTACAAGGTGTTAACATAAGAGATCACAATTTTTAAATTATTGAAGCAGTATCTAAATATATTATAAAATCTAACAGATTCACATAAATAATTCCAATGCTAGCCACTGTAACATGCTCATGAATGCTGTTTAAAACAATATTTATGTATGTCGCAATTATTCAATTTTTCTTTGATTTTATATTGTTTGCCATCAAACCAACGTTAAAAATATTATATAATTTTTATGTTTTATATTGAGTGCTTATTGTCATACTGTTCTGTTTAATGTTTTTTTTTAGTTTATTTTGTCTTTTGAGGAGAGCATTTTCATTAGTTTAATACTATGTTGTAATCATCGTTAAATAAATATGTTTAAACCAGCATTCCGTCCACCGTGCACCGCTTATTTGGCCCCTTTTGAGATTTTGTCTATCTGAGTAGCAAACCCATATAAGAGCTGTTAGTGAAAAAGCACAGTCCATGATTTATTATATGCAGCACTAGATAGGGGGGGGGGGGGACGGCACGTGGAATTGAGGTAGTTCACATGTATGTGGGCCTATTTCAATACATTGTTTGCATACGCAGGACTCCCAACTAAATAGTTTAGTTTTAATCACTGTGTGGCGTGTTGTACTAGAAAAGAGTGTGACAGGACTCTCAACTAAATAGTTCAGCTTTTAGTCACTGTGTGGCGGTTGCTATTGGGAAAGGTGTATAGGACTGGCATTTGGGGTGATGATAGAATGTGGGTGGAAACTGAACTTCAGTAGCGTTATTCACCAGATGGCGCCGCTATAATATATACCGCCGCAGGAATCACTAGGTAGCGACCATTATGACGGAAGGAACCAATATGATCAGAATACTAGGGCCCCTGGTTCAATGGCAGCCTGTGACCAGAGCAATCTCTCGCTATACGCACTCGATCGTGGGTGTGGCGTTAGGGACATCATGCATGGTGCAGTGGTTAAAACTGCCCACTTGGAAAGTCGGTGATCGCGAGCTCGTATCCCCCTATGGCAACTCGTATAGATCTAATGTTGTGAGGAACCTCCGTGACCGAGAGGTAGCGTGCCCGACAATCAGACTGCCAGGGCTCGAATTTTGTGACTGGAGGGCACCATCCTCAGGAGGTTATCCTAGCCCAGTTTAACCAAGGAATGGTTTAACTGAACGCGCGCCTTGAATTAGGGCTGCGCATTAATACAAAAAAAATTTTGTATTTTTAGGTCGCCCTCATTAACTTTTTCAGGAATACAGTACCACCAGTACCGCCAACATATTATGGCGGGGTGGCATTGCTGACTGACTGACTGACTGACTGACTGACTGACTGACTGACTGACTGACTGACTGACTGACTGACTGACTGACTGACTGACTGACTGACTGACTGACTGACTGACTGACTGACTGACTGACTGACTGACTGACTGACTGACTGACTGACTGACTGACTGACTGACTGACTGACTGACTGACTGACTGACTGACTGACTGACTGACTGACTGACTGACTGACTGACTGACTGACTGACTGACTGACTGACTGACTGACTGACTGACTGACTGACTGACTGACTGACTGACTGACTGACTGACTGACTGACTGACTGACTGACTGACTGACTGACTGACTGACTGACTGACTGACTGACTGACTGACTGACTGACTGACTGACTGACTGACTGACTGACTGACTGACTGACTGACTGACTGACTGACTGACTGACTGACTGACTGACTGACTGACTGACTGACTGACTGACTGACTGACTGACTGACTGACTGACTGACTGACTGACTGACTGACTGACTGACTGACTGACTGACTGACTGACTGACTGACTGACTGACTGACTGACTGACTGACTGACTGACTGACTGACTGACTGACTGACTGACTGACTGACTGACTGACTGACTGACTGACTGACTGACTGACTGACTGACTGACTGACTGACTGACTGACTGACTGACTGACTGACTGACTGACTGACTGACTGACTGACTGACTGACTGACTGACTGACTGACTGACTGACTGACTGACTGACTGACTGACTGACTGACTGACTGACTGACTGACTGACTGACTGACTGACTGACTGACTGACTGACTGACTGACTGACTGACTGACTGACTGACTGACTGACTGACTGACTGACTGACTGACTGACTGACTGACTGACTGACTGACTGACTGACTGACTGACTGACTGACTGACTGACTGACTGACTGACTGACTGACTGACTGACTGACTGACTGACTGACTGACTGACTGACTGACTGACTGACTGACTGACTGACTGACTGACTGACTGACTGACTGACTGACTGACTGACTGACTGACTGACTGGATGAATGACTGGATGAATGAATGAATAAATGAATGAATGAATGAATGAATAAATGAATGAATAAATGAATGAATAAATGAACGAGTAACGGTCGCTGTTTGGTCTGTAACAAGCAATTGGAAATAAATAAATTAGGAAGACTTTCACGATTATAGTATAAAAAAAACGTTTTCCCCAATATACAGTGAAAAAATTGCTTCGGCATTGTGGTACCAAAGACAAAACCAACCGCAATTTTGCATGAGTTCATCCGTTGAAAGATTGAATAAGTAAACTATTTGTGCTGTCCCCCCCCCCCCCCTGTCAACACCTCTCTATCTCCCACGAAAAATAATAAGTGAACAATGTCTTTAAAAGCCTGCAACATATCTTTACAATCCACCCCACCCCTACCCCAGCCCCCCCCCTCAAAAATTTTCACTCATTTTTTAATATGTCAATTCTTTTTCATTTTTTAACCCTCTCATTGACCCAACCCACAATAAACAAGAAAACTTGTAAAACATTTTAAAAGCCAGTGCGATATTTTGTACGATTTTCTTCTTCTAAAAAAACCTCATCTTCATCTTTGCACTTCTCAGTAATTGAAAGAATACCATTTTGAAATATTTTTATCATAAAATGCCCTAACCCCTCATGCATGGTCAAGTCACATTTTGGACTGTCTCAGCTGTAACCGTCATATTTTTTAGTTTACCTTGACCTCCAATCGCAAAAACCCTTCGGAAATGACTTCCTTGTGTTAAACTTATACGAAGAAGTGTTATTTTATTTGTTTATACGCCCCCTCAAAAAGCTCACACCTCTCAGCTATCTCAGCCTAATATTAAGCTTATCGTGCCTAGGATGAATGTCTATGTTTTTTAAAGGTTGTGGTGATCGCAGTTATTATACAGCAGCTCTCGTTTTTGAAGTTGACAGCACACCCGGATCGCACTTATACATACCCCATTTACATAACTACCATTTTCTATTATTTCTATGTATTATTTCTATGTATTTCTATTATACATCAGTAGAACGAAGAGCCATCTCACCATCCTCAGGAGGTTCTCCTGGCCCAGTTTAGCCTATATGTGCACAAAGGTAGCCTAAAGCCCGATTCATTTCATTTTCAAAACGGGGAGCCAATATAGTTTTTGAAAATATGTGTAAGAATTTTTCACATACATTAGTGTAGTCATTGTCATTTCATAAAATATTGATGACGAAACAGTTCTACAGATTTTTAGATTAATTTTTTAAATATGTATTTAGATATAATACGTTTTTATTATATTTGCATTTGTGATTTTGTCACAACTCATTTGAATTTTTTGTTGATTTCTGAGAAATCTGAAACGCTTTTCTGTAAGTCTTTCTTTGGAAGTTTTTGAATTCCTCATATGCTTCTACTATAGAAACAACCACCTGACTTTTTGCACGGGAAAACATAAAATTCAAATGTCTGGACTAATGTGTTGTTACTAATTATAAATCAAATCACTTCAACTTGGAATACAGAAACTAATGCTGTTATAATAAGAATTTATAATACGCACATAAGGTATTTAGAAAAATGATTTTTGAATCGACTGGTCACCAGCCAAGGGATGGTCAATGTAAATCTGAACAAGTAATGTGAAAAACATGTTATGAAAGCAGGAGAGTCTTACGTGGTAAAAGACGACGGCCCGACATCGACTTAATGTCGGCTCAACGGCTGATACGTGAAGTTAACATACGATATACCGGCCCATAATTCTGGTTTGATGTTGGGTCAGCGTTGCAGACGGTGAATCAACATCGAGCCAACGTTAACTAGGATATCGCGTATTTTCCTCACGCAGGTCATTGTCCTTATCTAAATATACTGCCGTGCAGAGACAAGCATCATGCAGTAACTGCTTACTTAGAAACATATGCAGTTGCTGCTCTTTGCCTTTCAAACGACATAATTTGCGAGTGACAAACACATTTGTTAAACACATTTCCACAAAAATCAATAATATATACGACAGGACACGAAATTAATTATTATCACAAAAACGACTTAAAACTTAAAAATATCATCTCATAAAATTATTTTCCATTGCAAACTTGATAAAGCTAGACAATTTATTTTGCAGGTTTTGTGGAAGAGAGAGAGGCCAACAATCAGACCATGTATGTCACTTTCACCATGTATGTCAGCCTTTCACTACAATGCTGCTATATAATTCAAATAGCATTATTGATTGACGTACGAATGTGAATGGCTGATCTCGTCAAGTGGCGGGGATAGAATTCAAAAAGAGGCTGGTGAAAGCTGGTGTAGAAGTAGAAAATTGACATAACAGAGGAAAATATTAATTTTTGCATAGCACTAAACAAATGCGCATCTACAAAGTGGGTACAGGAGTCTATAACTATATACTACAACACGGTAGCTGTGGTTTTCCAACGGAAATATAATCTTGCATTTTAAGTTTCTTCACACATATATCTGATTTCTCAAAACTTCAAAGAAATAAAACAACAGTTTGACTTCATGAGAATTATTCGCCAAGGAGCAATGACGTGTCGACAGTTGGACACCAGTGGTTTATTATTTATTGATATCTAGGGAACACGAACAGGAAACATTTTTATGCAATATCTCAGAAACCAATCAGCTTAGAATCCCAAATAAAGTGTCTACACTAGAGTTTTCATAATAAACGCTTGCAATGACATATATTCTGTAAAAAATTCAGATAATAGGTTAACATACAATATGCAAATTAGCTGCCATTACCGGAAGTATAGTTTCAAGCAATATCTCAAAAAACAACCAACGTAGAATTTCAAATGAAGTGTCTACGCTTATTTTTTATGGTCAATAATTAAAATGATATATATATATATATATATATTGATAAAATCAGGGGAACACATTAGCAGAAAAATAGTCAATTAACCGATATTCCCAAAAATACAGTTTTAAACAATATCTCAGAAACCAATCAACTTAGAATCTCAAATAAAATGTCCATACTAGGGTTTTCATGGTAAATGATTACAATGATATATATTTTGTTAGGAAAAGCACAGTACATTAGCATAAAATATGTAAATAAGCCACCATTATCAAACATACAGTTTCAAGCAATATCACCTTAGAATAATAAATTGTCAAATCCTGAGGATCTTTTATAACATCCTGACTTCATAATGTTATAACGCACTATCTTGACATTGTAAAACCATTATGGCACAAAAAACTTATATTTTGCGCCATATCCCCAGCAAACGGAGTGCGTGAAGCCAATGCAGGCCTAAGGATGGCCCGCTGTCTACGACGCTGGCTCAGCATCACATCAACATTGGTTCAGCGTCATGTGTTTATTGGGTCCTTATATTATCAAGATGCCATATATATACATATTAATGCAGATTTCTCACTGAATAATGTAAAATCTTTATATTATATTACCATGCCATGACATTGTACATAATCTACATTGCAATGTGATATTCACACATTCTGATATTATTATATCAATGTCATATCGTGAATTAAAAGTGTCATAATATTACAAAATATTGGCATATCAATACATTTAATTACAAAAACTTTACATTATTTATTCGCCATACACAGCACATATGAATACATTTGAGTTCATTAAACAAATAGTACAATATGACATGTTAACTGAGAACAGGCAATGTGCCTTTACAAGCTCAGAAACCATCATCATAAAATTGAAATTATGGTAAAAAAGTAATAAATAATAACAAATTTTTACCATGGAGCACCACGATTACACCGACAGGAGTGACATATACATGTCCGTAACCAGGTACATGTTAACGAAATGTATTTTAATACACTCTGTTTTAACAACTTTCATGCGTATAATATAATAACATGACTTTTGTCTTAGATAGAAAAACATGGGTGTATATCTTAAAAGATTTGACTAAACGATGTGGTATCACAAAGTAATTAATCAAATTTCTAATATCATATCAATTTAAATCTATTAAGCCAGAGCTCTAGGGGGATGGAATCTAATCTGTCACAATCGAAAGCAGTATGGTAACTGTCTACACGAAATAACTGATTCCCGATATCTCTTACCTTTAAAACCATGGTCTAAATACCCCTTTTTTAGGCGACTTGGTCTCTGAGATATTGCTGCAAACAGTATTTCTACTATGTTTTTGCTAATTTGCCTTTTTTATGCTAATAATATCTTCCTTTTCTTAATAAAATTTATTTGATTTTAATCTTTGACCATGAAAACTCTATTCTGGACACTTTATTTGAGATTCTAAGTTGATCACATGCTAAGATATTTCTTGAAACTGTATTTTCGGTAGTGATAGCTAGTTTGCATATTTAATGCCATGTATACATGTATGTATGGATTTTTAAGAGGGCCCCATGGCAGATGAGCGAAAGCTCAATGGGTCACCCTCTATAAATAAAGATTATTATTATTATAAACAAAAAAATATTTGCGGCAATGAATACAGCACTCGATTATTTACGGACCCCGTATAAACACAAAAAACACAATAATTCGTTTCGTTAACACGCCATCAACCCTCAATATATTTGTTGGCTCATGTAAATGTATTGACCAGTAAAACCATGCTGAAAACACCTCAGCTTAGATCATTTCCGTGTTGGTGGAAGATATCATATGACACAGGAATTTTTTTTTTTAAAAACCCCAATTTGCATATTTTATGGTTATTTTAATTTCTGACCTTTAAGAAATAGTTTTATCCTATTCGTTGAGCATAAACACCATGGTGCAGATATTGAAAATTAAAGTCTAACTTGATTATTATCTGAGACAGTGATAAAACAAGGATTCTCGGTAATGGCTGCTAATTTGCATATTTAAGAATGAAAAAAATAATCGCGGCAATGGACACTGCACTCTCCTATTCCCCGGATCCCCGATAAACAGAAAACCACATCTAATCGTTTTGAACACGTCATGAACCCTAAACCTCCTTTTATGCCCATATCTGAGAAACGCCACCAGTCTATAGTGAATAATGTGTATGCCGACACTACATGACATTATTTGGAACTAACCTTATTCCCCGTATTCCCCCTCCCCCTCCATTTTATGGACAGAAGATGCTTAATTATGGGTAGAAGGACGTGCACTATGGAATGGAGAACTCAAATTTATGCTAACTCGAGTTAGCTTGTTTATTTGTAATTTCAATATTATTGTAATTTTAATGGATTACATAAAGAAGTACTAGTATAACGTTATGGGTCAGACCAAGTATTCACTCTTCACTATTTTTTACTTAAATGGTTTTGTACCCCAGCAACACTCAAATCGTGACATTCTATGACCATTGTCGGGATGATCAGTGAATACGGCTGAAGAAGGCAGTAAACCTGTCGCTTAAAGTGTAAAACACACCGACGCAAGCGCGAGCGCTAGCGCGATTAGGCAAGTGACGAGGGAAGTGATGACAAACGCGAAAAACGCGTACTGTCCACACAACTAACTAACGCGACATGCGAGGCACGACATTTTCGTCGCGCGCCGTGCCGGTTAGCGCGCCTCACATGTCGCGTTGCGCTGGTCGTCGCGTTGATGTATGAACAGTCACGCGATTTTCGCGTGTGTAGTCGCTTCCCTCGTCGCGTTCTTAACCCTTTAACCGCCAAATTATTCAATTGAAATTTTCACCCACTTGAAGTTGTGTCTCGCTGACGCGATCCACTACTTCAGTGAGTGAAAATTGTTCAGTTTTGACAAAATGGAGATCAACTGTTTTCAAATCTTGCTGGTTGATGTCACATTTTATCTTTAACATGTTTAAAATGTGGTATTTAATGTGCTAATAAAAAATGCAAACCCGAATATATGCGGCACCGCGGTTAAAGGGTTAATCACGCTCGCGCTCGCCTTGCTGTGTTTTGATCTTTACCCTTACAACACTTGAATATTATGATATAAACCATACAAACAATTTTATATCATGACTGCCATTATGGGCGGGAATCGACTTAAGACGTGAGGATCTAACGTCTATATATACGTCAGATTCTAACGTCTAAAGTCGGTATCCGGGCTGAAAGGTTTAACGCTAATTATTTTTTATGACATTATAACGCAAATTTCATTGCTGACTTAGCGGGACATTTGCTGTAAGGTCTCATTAATCCCTTCAACTCTTCGTTATGGGGAATAAAGTTAGCTTTAAACAGTAAGGGGGTCGACTTTAGACGCCAGAATCTGACGTCTATGTACGTCAGATTATGACTTCTAATAAAGTCGGTCGACGCGCTGAAAGGGTTATGATCATGCGACGAGGTCTCACCAATGAGATAAGTTGATATATCTAAGGAATGTCCTTTTATATTTTTTGATATATCACAGTAATATCAGCAACAGCCAAATCCTTCATCTGTCACTTTAATATGCCACGAGTTGACCTTGCAACCGCATGCCGATTTATGTCAGGGTCAAAGCAGGGGATACATTCGACACTTCACTAGTTTTTACATTAGATTTGTCTGTGATTAAAAAATAAAATTAAATAATTCATTGTGTTTTGCCTTATCTAATAAAGCTAAAGCAGGCCTATACACTGTTAATATATATAATGCTCCGAAAATATATAGGCCCCACTGGACGCGGGCCGTTACTTCTATGTTCAGAGAAGCCGGTGCAACAAACTGAGGTATTGAGGCGCCCTTCAAAATAATACCAGCAAAACAGATGATAAATATACCAGGGGAAATATTAACACAGCAAAATTTGACAATATTTGTTAATTTAGGGAGTCATTCCTTGATGCTCATAAACAAATCAAATCACATATTACAGAGAAATACTTCATTTGATTCAGGAGTTAGAATTTAAAGGGAGGTGATTTTATTTCGTTACCGAACCGTAGCATGCTTTCTTCTAGGCTCGAATCCTGCCTGCACCCGAATGGTTTTGGAGGCATAAATATTACAGATGTAGCTCGGTTCAATAATTTGGTTGTTCGTTCGTTTGTTTGCACGTTCGATCGTAAAATCTCAAAACAATTCACAATATTAGCAGTGATTAGCACAGTTTATCACTTATGAGAAAGTAGGGTTATAATTATTTAAATGCTCAAAATATAAATATAATGTCGAGCATGTTTGCGGTAAATTAATTTAGCTGGAACCCACTCGTCCAAGTAAATAGATCTGTAGTAATAGCCAAGCATGTTCAATCCACAAATGTAATAAAACTATCACAAATACTCAAGATGTCTCAACAGCAAGATAAGCTTCGATTGCCGGGTAATTTATAACATAGTATAACTCTCTGCATATACAGCGTGACTGAATAGACCAAAGTGCGTGCGCAAGTAGATATGAGTATATCTAATCACAAGGGGGCGTTCACAGACGACAACAATAATTGTGTAGACGAGCCAGATTGTGAGATATAGATTTACTATAAGGTTGTAACAATATATTTTATTCGCTCGAAAATGGCGTTGGTTGATTTACTTGGCTCTGACAGGTGAGTGGGATATCTCAATTATAAATCATGGTAAATTTTAAAAATATATACAAATTACAGAGACACAAAACGTGTAGAAAAAGATTATACCTACGTGGGTGAATGTTCTAGTTTTACGACCTATAATTGTGACCTTAAAGGATAAGCACAATAAACCGTTTATTTCGCCTTCCACTACTCCCACTCTTTTAGTTTTTACATACTGCAGGAGCATTTCTATTCTTTTATGTGATTGTTTTTAAGTAAACATATACTGTCACGTGCCATGTTTTGTCTCATCTTAAATTAATTAAACACCAGATTTATTGTTTTTAAACATAATTGCATGTCCAAGAAAAATCAGATTATTGTTTTTGGGTCACACTGTGACATCTGGAGTTATAGACAGATTTAAATAATATGAAAGTAGAGCCTGTAGCATCACAATAGAGAAATAATGGCAAATCACAACTCGCAATGTTGTTTTTAAAAAAAATCATAAACAGCTTTGTCAATGGTCCATAACGATATTTAACTTATTGTTTACCTTTACGTCTCTTCTACTGTTTCCATTCTTCACAATATGCATGCAATGAATTGATAAGCATATTAATGTACCTTATACGACGTAGTTTCAACGCATTATTACAAATTTTATAGAATTATGGACATTTTCTGCAATAGTTAAATATGAATTAGCATTAAAAACGTTCATAAAGTTTGAAAACTTGCTCACATTGTCAAACGCTACCACATGATCTGGACCATTAGTTAATGTAGACGACTGACTTTTAGAATTCCTAGTCGTGATTACCTGTCTTTGGATACCAGTTATTTCTACATTCAACTAAAGACAATTCCGTCCTACAGGATCGCAGCATTTGCATAGTCACTATTGTCCTTTGATAAAATATATCTCAAATTGTATTTAGTACAGAAATTTGATCGGATATGTTGTGTTGACCACAAAGTGCTGACTATTATGAATTAAATGACATGGTTTAAGGTTTAGAGAATAATATTTATTGTAATCGTGAGTTGAGTATGGATGTAAACAAATTCCCCATATAACTGGCTGGAGTAATTCTCCAATAAAGTATTAGACATTATACAAGTACATTGATTGATTGATTGATTGATTGATTGATTGATTGATTGATTGATTGATTGATTGATTGATTGATTGATTGATTGATTGATTGATTGATTGATTGATTGATTGATTGATTGATTGATTGATTGATTGATTGATTGATTGATTGATTGATTGATTGATTGATTGATTGATTGATTGATTGATTGATTGATTGATTGATTGATTGATTGATTGATTGATTGATTGATTGATTGATTGATTGATTGATTGATTGATTGATTGATTGATTAATTGATTGATTGATTGATTGATTGATTGATTGATTGATTGATTGATTGATTGATTGATTGATTGATTGATTGATTGATTGATTGATTGATTGATTGATCGATTTGTTGATTTGTTGATTTGTTGATTGCCTGACTTGAAGCGACTTTCATAAGTCATTAAATAAACCGTTTCAAGGTGACTAACATGATGTTTTTTACTATGCCGCAATCTATATATGATCCACGATACATACCATTCATCTAACTTACAGAGCAGACACTAACAATGAAGACGTTGCAATTGAGCAAGTGGACAAATTCCAGATCCACTGCCCGCTTTGTCACCAATTTTTTGATGACGCCAGACAGCTCTCATGTGGACACTCGTTCTGCTTCCAATGTCTGGTTGGTCATGTTGGTTGTGATGCCAAGGGAGGATCCTATTCCTCGTGCCCCACGTGTCACAACAGCTTTCTGCTACCTCAAGAGGGGGTCCAGAAACAGAGCACCAGCAAGACCATTAACAGCCTAATGAAGTGCATCAAGGGGGAAGAGACGATGACTTTTACCTGCTCCAGAAAAGGATGCATCCATTCCGCAGATCATCTCTGCCACAACGGCTGTGATTTCCTGTGCACCAGCTGCCTGACGAGCCATGGGCAAGCTGTGATGACAATGTTCCACCAAACCGTGCCCATCCAGACATTCTGCGGGACCAACAGAGCTGAGATCAAGAGCTACAAGCTGGGCTCCACCTGCAAGCGCCACTTCCCCAACAGTCTGGATTTTGTGTGCCGTAGCTGCAGAGGAGCTTTCTGCGGCACTTGCATTCTGTCTGAGCATCAGAACCACCCTTTCAGGAATGTGACCATGCTGCCAGAGCAGCTCCAAGAAAAAGTCAGGCCCATGATCGCCGCCAAGTCATGGAAGGAGATAGAAGACACGCTGACGTCAGCAGAAAACATCCTGTAAGTTAACTCTTAAGGTACTGATACATCTTTGTATAAACCATGGAGATCATCATAAATGACTTAGTTAGCTCATTCTGCTTCTTTTGATTACCTATGTTATGGGTCTGCGCCCATTATATATATTTCCCTCTTCTAGTCGTGCTGTATTCAGGTTATTTGCTATACATTAGAGAAAAGCTAAGTCTCTATATTTACTAGGCCTATCTGTAGATATATTTGTCTATACTGCCATGCAGAGCCAAATGACAATAACTGCATATTTTTCAAGTAAGCAATTACTGCCATTCAGCTTTGCTGTTTTTTTTTTAATTTGAAGTCATCATAAATGTATTAGTTAGTTCTTTCTCCTTCATTTGAATATCTATGTCATGGGTCTACGGCCATTATATTTTCTTCTTATTTTTCCAGTGCGGGGACCGCCTGTATACGTCAGAATCTAACTTTTAAAGACGGCCCCGCACTGAAAGGGTTGAATGATGAATAAGATAAAAGTCGATACATGTATTGTCAAACCATCAGTACTATGACTTCTAGATTCAGCCTATTTAAACAGGTGCTGATGTCAGCCTGTTCTAAAATATACCATCTCGATCCTTGGCGGATATGTCGATCTAGTCTTAATAAATGGGCGATGCGTGAAATACATACTAATAACCTGTAATCGTAAAATCGAACCGCCTTTGTTTGTCACAGAAACGGCGAGAGCGAGGACTCTGTGATGGTCAGCAAACTGAGCAGAAGGCACTACCAGGAGGTTGATGACACGTCTCGCTACGACTACAGTCTTCCTCACAGAGCCCCTGCACCGGAGATTGAAACACCAAAAGGGTATTGGATTATTTGTAATATCGTCACCTTGGTGTTTGAAGCCTGAATTTACCATTGTAATCTTCGGCCACAATAAGCCCCGAATTCCTATCGCAATTCTCAACTTGTAGTGGATGAAGATGATTGGAGGACAGTGGCTATGAAACAAAATAGTGTTTTACATGTATTTTATCCAACAGTTCCATGAAAGTTTTCATTTTAGGAAATTAAGTCATTCTTCATAAAGATTTAAAATTACGTTTTGATGCATCGTGAGGAGTTAACGGGTTATAGTCGGATTTACCTTAACCAGGGTGAATGATTTTCGCTGATTTCTCAATCAATTATCAACCAGTTGTCAGGCCATTTTACAAGCACTATTTTCTAGCGATGAGGTGACTACCCAGAACATTTCATAGAAAAAATATTGAAAAGTTTAAAATATAATCTATTTAACGTGTAGTAAAAAATAAAAAAGTCTATAAACACATTAGCATCGTCACAAAATTTCCTTACATATGTAATCTAATGGTCTAACTTCTGAAGTACTTCTAGAACTTTTAGCGAACTTTCAGCGCAGTCGCTCCATGACACATCTCATAAAAAATGGTTCAGTCATTCACCGTGGTCAATGAATTGAATCTGAATCTGACTATAAATAGTCGTATCTGCGACTTTGTAATATCATAGTTACGACCCTTAGTACCTGATAAATATATATCAGATTGTCTAACTGTAATATACTGGTATTTTGAATTCACGTAAATATCAATAAAAAATTATCTGATGTGTAACCGTTTTTAATACGAAAAAAATAGTATTTAATTAGAAGATCACCAGCTAATTATGTTTAAGCAAATGTCGCAACTGTTTAGAAAAAAACGGCTGTGTTAAATTGCAATCCATATCGAGATATCCCCCGATTACATATTCTTATTTGAGATCACAAAAATGAGAAAGAGCAACCAGATGGGCAAAAACATAATTTAAACCAACTAGACCTGTGGAACTGTTCAAACTACACTCAATATATTGATCTATATTTATATCAGATAGGCATATATTCCAACATTTAATTGTACTACAAAAATGGTGCAAACCATTCCAATGTATCTGCACTTTTATTTTTAGAGGTCGATTCTTGCCTAAGCCGAGTACCCTTCCTGTAGAGGACCCGGGAAGAGCTCAAGCGAAGGGGACGGACTCTCCTGTGCAGAAACAGTGGCTACACCAGCAGCGAGAACTACATATTAAAGATCAGGTGCAAAAACAACAACAACTTGAAGAACAACAAAAGCAGCAGCAACTGCAACAGCAGCGACAGCAACAACACTCATATCAGCAGCAGCCGCAGCAAAAGCCGCAGCAACTGCAACAACAACAACAGCAGCAACAACAACAACAACAACAGCAGCAACAACAACAACAAAATCAACAGCAGCAACAACAACAACAACAGCAGCAACAGCAACACTTACATCAGCAGCAACAGCAACAGCAACAGCAACAACAACAACAACAGCAGCAACAGCAACACTTATATCAGCAGCAACAGCAACAGCAACAGCAACAACAACAACAACAACAAATTTATCAACAGTCACCACCACAAGCTGGGTCAGTATAAGGTAGTAAATAATTATCTGTTGTGCTCAATTTAAGTCGTTAACCCTTTAAGTGCCAAACAGAAGTATAATAGTGGTAAACTTTTTAATTACTCTAATATTTCTCTTTATAAAATGCGTTAATAAATCTGGTGAATGTTGAAAGTTACCATTGGATAAATTGTGTTTTAAAAAAGCAGTTCGCAACCTGAAAGGTTTAAATAGCCTACCTTACAACAGCAGCAATGGGATGTGTGATAATGTGAAAATGAAAAGCGTCCACGTAACGATTTTAATACTTTCAGTGCAAGCACCAGCTCTATACGTCAGAATCTGACCTCTATGGACGTCAGATTATCAGGTTTAAAATCGATCCCGCCCTGAAAGAGTAAAATATTTATAATGGCCGTAGACCCATAACATATGTATTCAAATGAACATTACAAAACATAAACTACGACATGTATGATTATTTCAAATTGAAGAAAACATTTGGTTACTTGTTTTATATAAACATATTACAGCGCTACACGATTTTACCATCAATTCTATGCAGCATATTTTAAATAATATTATAAAACAAATGCAGTGATATTGCATAAAATAATAGTACGCTTGGTTTGGGGCTGGACAGATGTTATACATCTTTTTGCCATCCCCCACCAGCCCCTACCAGCTGGAGAACACATCTATACTTTAATTAATGCATACACTAATTATGTAAAACAATAATAACTAAACCGCTGTCACTTCCTTACATATGTTTGCATTTGCGCATGTGCACATAACAGGCCAAGAACTGTCAGAGGCATTTCGTGAAAAATAAAAAAACATCACATTTGTTATATCATTTTTAAAATGAGAGGTCCCAGTGAACACAAAACATTTGTATAACATTTATACAACGTCGGCCCAACGTCTTCGACGTTGGTCCAACATTGTATAAATGTTATACAAATGTTTTGTGTTTACTGGGGTGGGCCACATGTGATACTTCTGACATCGTTTGGTAATGAGTTCCACAAGTATTATATCCGGTTAAAAAATCATCTAAGTGCCTGTTTCTTAAACATAGGCGGATTTAATCGGAAATTTTCTGTGAGCTACGGTTGGGGTTATTGTGGCTGACGCTTGCAAATTTAATGCGATCCAAATCATAAATGCGATGTGAACATTGCCCAAAATAGTATGACATAATTTTGATCACGTCTTAAAGATAGTGGCGCTAAGTTTAAGGAGGGTAGTCTTTCGGTATATTCAGCTTTTAAATAACCACATATGTAACGCGTCCTCATTCTCTGCACCCTTTCTATTGACTTAGTATATTTTTGGTTTAAGCCTCCCCAGAGTGGCGAACAAAATTCAAGTATTGGTCTTACAAGACTACTGTATCAAATAATTTTTGTATGCTGAGGAGCTTGTCACCCAATCAATAGATTGCATTCGTGCAGTGATGATTTATATTTCAGTGATTAAGTCATGATCCAGTTCAATGGCTTGGTTCTGTCCTAAAATCCGGGCGACCAGTTAGCAGGGTTGCTACTAAACTTGATAAATGAACGACCATGACTCTCAAATGACGAAATACTGTTAGAAACGGTGACTTTTTTAAAGATTGAACCATGAAATATTATTATTTTTTTAAATGGAAAAAAATACTTATTTTTCAGTAAATATTCAAATCCAGCATGTGTGCTTCAAAAAACAAGTGGCAATCATGTTGTGTCATCATGGTAAATCGAAAAACATGATGAAGTTTTCATGACTTCCGGGTGAAAATAGCTAATATCATGACTTTTTCACGACAATTACTGCTGGTCCTAAAAAAAATCATGACTTTTCATGATAGTCAGGGTGCCACACAGGCATACCGTGTTTGGAAGGATAACATTTTTACGGTGGATTTCGCAGCATTAGCACTCTTATAATGAAAATCAGGCGGATAGCAAGCGAAAATCCTTGATCTCACCGAGAAATTCAAGATGGCCGCCAATATGGCCACAACCATAAACCTACCGTTAGAACTATTTGACTTGAAATATCATGTAATACCACTTTTCTCATAGTAATGCACACAAGAAGCCCCTTATTTCCGGCTTTAATTTGTAATTCGAGTGCACAGATTCAAGATGGCCGCCAAAATTGCCGCCATTTCACAAAAAAAACGTTATTTTAAATATTTAAACTAGAATGTCAAGTGACACCACTTTCTAGTAGCTATTTACATAGTTTGTATTAGTAATTACAGTAGATTTTACATCATTAGGACCTCCATGGTGAATAGCACAGCGGATAGCAAGCGACAAACTTTGAAATAACCGATAATTCCAAGATGGCCGTTATCGCATGATGAGACCTAACTTTTAAACCATTTGACTCAGAATATCAAGTAAAACCACTTTTCTCTTAGTAATGCTCACTAGCAGTCCATTTCTAGCATTGTTTTTGTCATTATAGTTCACAAAAATCCATTGTTCAGCTTGTTTTTCTTATGCAAGGTCAATAACAATGTATTGTTAAATTGCAAAAAAATTATTGAAATAAGAATCTAAACAAACAATGGATTAGATTGTATACCATGAAAGGGAACAGGCTAATAATCTGTTTTACACTAATAGCAAAACATTAATTCAGTTCAGCTCATATGATTTGTTCCTTGCAATCCACCTATCATTTGCAACTGTAGAATAGGGTTAGCCGTAGTCCATTTGCCTTACAACTGCACCACTTGCTTGAACTTAGATTTTCACTATAGCAGCCACACTTTATTAATTTGAGTAGATCAGCGGGAGCCAGAGGAGTGCCTTGAGACAAAATCGCAGGAGAAGCATTGCACTGCCCTCAGGATGGTACCATGATCAGTTGGGTGCAAAGCAGGGGGGTCTATCTTGAAGCAGTCGAAGAAGAAGAGATAATCCATGTCTTTATACCGCTCATATGATATCCAACGAGCCTCAATGTAAGCATTTAGTAGATTGAATCATGAATCTTTGAAGTTCGTCATAACAACAGCTCACCAAGTAATCGTGCATATGATTTATAACTTTTTTTATGAAAGTAAACACCGAGCGATATTTGTAGAGGAGTTGGATGTTTTGCAACTCTACTTGTGATTAGTTTCCCTATGAGAAGCAGACCTGGGTTCAATTCCGGAATTGATCTGGAATTAGACCTACTTCCAATTCTAATTCCAATAATTGGAATGGGAATGGGAATTAACTTTTGAGGAATTGGAATTGAATTGGAATTATTAATAAGTAGGTGGAATTAAAAAAGGAATTGAACTTTTTAATAAAAAAAAAATCTCAACACTAGTGCAAGAACGTCACATTGTAGTGGAGGGGGAACCAGTTATTGTGAAGGTGGCACTGGCCTCTGACAGAGGGGTGTGGGGTGTCACAAACACCAGCCCAGTCATTGTTCTCTGAAAGCGACAACGCACTGCTCAGAAATTGATACATTCATGCGGTGTTGTTTTAGTGTTATCAGCGTATGCAACGTTGGCCCAGTATCGACCCATCATTGGACGAAGTTTCGTGCTCACCGGGGGTGGTTACCCGGACTTATGCCTCTATGTACCACTTTAAGTTCTATAGTCAAATATTTAGATAAATGTACGCGTAGATATTATTTATTTGCGGGTATTGAACAGTTACACTATTTGAAATTCGAAAAAAATAATATCCTACTATAAATATATCATGTTTACGTGTTAAGTAATTTTTTTGTTATATGACGATATATACCCAATACACCAAGCGGTTTGAGATTTGTTGTATCGATTAAATTAACTTGCAAAATAATCAAATAAAATCTGACGGTGGATAAGGGGTGGCCAAGCTCTACCATCTAAGTCCTAAAGTCAATTATTCTTCTGTCTAAGTCTATCTTTGTATTAATTTTCTGATGTGCTTATCAGTCCAGTTATCTGAACAATTATATCACAATATAAATATCACAGGCCTTACATAAAATTATCCATTACGCTAACACTGTGTTGAGTGTGGCAGTTATACATGTAGCTCTGGCTGGACACAGTGACTTGCTCCTAATGTGAAAAAATAAAGCATAACAATAGGCCTACAACACCAACTCTTTATATATTTTATGCCGCTATATAAAATAAAACAACCCACCAGTTTATCATGTTTAAAGTGATTTGTTTCCAAAAATGACACTAACTCAACCTTTAATATAAGTAAAATGATAGTATTTATATGAATAATAATACAAAAAACATGTAACTTGTTATTATCTAGCACAACGCATAATCTATTTTAATGATTCACTGATGATTTCCGTCTTTTTATTCAGCTTAGCTATTAATTTGCGCGATACTTTATTTATTTGTTTGTTTACGCTACATCAAATATACAAAGATTTTACACAATATCAAATGTCATGACCAATTAACACGATCGATAACACGATTGATTAAAAAGCGTATTCAAAAAGTCCGGAATTAGAAAGGAATTAGAAATCAGGAATTTGAATGTGAATTCGAATTATAAAAACTAAAAATAAAGGAATTGGAATTAGACTCGGAATTAAAAAAAAGAAATTGGATCAGGAATTGGAATTAAAAAAATGGAATTGAACCCATGTCTGATGAGAAGTGAAGAAAGTGAATCCTCATCAAGGGAGAATTTCTCAAGAAGCCGTAGGAGAGTGCAGCCGTAGGAGATTGTCTGGTGAATAGTCTGCCGCTAATTCCTTTGAGATTTAGTGTTGTATGGCGATCTCTGAGCACTGTCTTTTAACGCGTTTAGCCACAACATCCAGTGCTGCCTCAAGGTTGTTTTCCCCTCATCGTCCTCATCGTTGGTCATCCTCATGGTGGCTACAGTATTGCCACGAAAAAAACAAGGAGCGATAACCTGGAGATGAAAGGACAATGCGATCTTTATCCTACCCACAAATGGAGCTGATTAGAGTTGAAAGCCTGATCGGCTCCCAACCTAGCACAAAGTAATTTTACAACGGCTGAACAAAATGTCATTTGTTTGATCGCTGACCTTGAAGATGTTGTGCTAGTCATTCTATAGTGCTGCTATGGACAGATTGTGGTCCTCTGGCTTCTCCATAAACATATTCACCTAAATTCGCACCTCACTGTAAATAAGAATGGTCAAATTGTATGAAACACCACAGTGCATTATATACAATTGAAACTCAAATACATTTCATTAGCACATTGCATAGCAGCTTTTGAACATGATAAAACGTGACATAGTATTTCTTGACAAATTTGAAAACCATCAATCAACTTCATCTTTGTGGATCGCATTAGCAAGACACAACTTCAAGTGGGTAAAATTAAAATTAAATAATTTTGGGGGTAAAGGGTGAAATTAAAATTAAATAATTTTGGGGGTAAAAGGTAAAATTCAAATTAAATCATTTTGGGGGTGAAGGATACAATTAAAATTAAATAATTTTGGCGGTAAAGGTTACAATTTAAATTAAATAATTTTGCATGGAAAGGTATAATTCAAATTAAATAATTTTGGGGGTAAAGGGTAAAATTCAAATTAAATAATTTTGGGGTTAAAGGGTAAAATTCAAATTAAATAATTTGGTGGTTAAAGGGTAGAATTCAAATTAAATACTTTTGGGGGTAAAGGGTAAAATTCAAATTAAATCATTTTGGCGATAAAGGGTAATATTCAAAATAAATAATTTTAGGGGTAAAGGATAAAATTCAAATTAAATAATTTTGGGGGTAAATGGTAAAATTCAAATTAAATCATTTTGGGTGTAAAGGGTAAAATTCAAATTAAATCATTTTGGGTGTAAAGTTTAAAATACAAATTATGTAATTTGGGGGTAAAGGGTTATTGCATGCATCTGAAATGTTAGCCACGAGACCTCCAACAAAAATAATCTCTTTTTTTTAACTCAAAGAAGCAAAAAGGACAAATAAAATATAGACATGAATTTTTTTTTGCAGAAAAGCTTCTGGAAGCGATGCCGTCTCGAAAATGCAAACCAGCTCAGCAGGTAACCAACAGGAACTTGGTCTAGAATAAATTCCACTAATTCAATAAATTAGTAATTTCTATACGGGTTTTACTGATTTCCAGAAAACAAACTGAATAATATTCACTTTGTTTTCAACGTTGATATTGAGACAGTGTTGGGAGTATGTGTAGCCAGCGTCGCAGACGGTGGACCAACATTGATCATCACTGGATCAACGTTGGCACCTCTGCAGGTAAGCATCTCAAGGCTATTTGTCCTGGAATAACTACATTTATATAAGTCAATCAATTATTCATGGGTATCATGTGTATAGGCTTACGGAGTTTGTTGATTGGGATACGATAACATAAAAAACAGACAAGGGGATAGTAGATATTCTGTCTCGTCTGACCTATTTTTTATTTTATTTTATACAAATTATTGTGAAAATATATCCGGATTTTAAGGCTGACAGCGTGTGTTGATACAAAATTGACAAAAAGTGAGTTCAATAGCGTGGGTGAAAATTCTGTACACTTGTGTACAAATCTATGTCCACCCTTTATGACTCTTTTGATAATGCAGGGCTTTCACTTCAACAGCAGGTCTCATGTTTCTGTGGTTGTGGCTACGGTCTACACTGTGACTACATACTGGGTTCAGGCTAGCTACGGTCAGTCAATTGACTTTCAGCTATGACGTCATTTGCGTTCATCCAATCATGTCAATGCAGTATAGCGACTGTGATTCACTGAACAATTTAATAACCAGCCCACCCGTCGGACACGGGTTCAATCTAGTGGTGTATTAATGTTGGGCCCGCGTGGTAGATCGTGGATTAACTATAAACAACATTGTAACAACCGTGGGTCAAAATTCCCTGTTTGGTTGATTAAAACGTATGTACTAATTTCATTGAGAATTTTGTACAGTTCTATATTTAACGTCAGCGTCAAATATGAAAACATCCTGTCAGTACAAAACACCACGTTTCCAAAATATGCAAGACGCTTACCCAAATGTTTAGATTTGATCAACAGGTCAACCGACTGCGATACCGGTCAAGCATTGTGTTGACATCTCGTCTTAGTTTTGTTTTCAATGAGTGAGTGATCTACCTACCAGCATAATTCCCATCTAACACGCTTAATGCCGGGCCAACGCCACAAACGATGGACCAATTCTATAATTAAATATTGGGTCATTGTATCGTTTTTGCTTGCTAGTTGTATACGCTTTATTATAACATATATTTAGGCCAGCAATGAACATCTTTTAAAGATAAATTTGGCAACATTATTGTGTGAGATTAGTTGACGAAGCTCAGGTATGATACCATTTATTTCTACCGTTATGTGAACATGCGTACGTTAAAGCAGCAGGTACGTCGTGACGTGTGAGCTGGCTCTGGGCCTATCGTCAAAGGAAGGGGAGATGCTTATGTACATTGTGATACAGTGGCAAGCAGCTACGTACATGTAGTCTTTTAAACAATTTATAGGGGTCGATTTTCGTTTTCTGTGTACCAGCAAATTAAAATCAGACTATACAGCCATGATATAGCTGTAAATAAGTCTGTGCTTACGTTCCAGCCACATAATCAGATAATGTACATAATCAGATGTCTGTACAGTTCTGAAAAGACATAAATGCAGTATCCTCTTACTTGTAAAATAAGTTTGGTATTACACGACAGTACAGTTTTATACCATATATAATGTCACGTTATAATAGTGATGAAAATCTAAAGTTGGTACAAAATTTTTAATGCATCCAATGTCACATGTCTTCATATCAGAATATCACTTTCACATCGACCGTTAAACAAATACAATTCCTATTAGTTCGTGTGCTGCTGAACGGTATTCATATTAGTTCTTGTGATGCTGAACGGTATTCATATTAGTTCTTGTGATGCTGAACGGTTTATTCCCATGTTTCAGTCATTTAAAACTGGAGTTGTTAACGCAATTTCCAGCTTCAAAAATAGAATTAGTTCTAAGAACTATTCTACTTTCATTACTATTTTCTATGATTTGAAAACGTACATACAGACGGTTGCAGTAGTACAAGGGTTAATGATTGGTTTAAGTTACGGAAAATGGGTCAATAATATCAGGTAGGGGAAAAAGCTGGCAATGTTGCCTTCACTTGCAAATATTTAAAACGATTCCCGCTGCCGATTGGTCAAGTTGTATGACTATTTGTAATAAGTAAACCTCATTTGTTCAAAACCCCATCACATGTGGCATACTTTTCTCCAGATAACGGGCCTGCTTCTTCAAATCCTCCCGGCATGACACAGCAGCCGCAGCGCTACTTCCGCATCCGTCTCGCGCATGCGTCCAGCCAGCCAGGAGCTCCTGCTAAGACAGGCTGGTGGGTGGCACATTTTGACGGACAACGCGTGGCTCGCCAGATGGAGCTGTACCCAGGTGAACCCGTTGTCCTTCTCGTGGCTGGTAAATATAATTATTGATCATCACCAGTTTTAGTTTTCGAAGTAAAGAACAATGTTAAATTGTTTATATTGGCTCATTTTTATTGTATAATATTGTTGTTGAAGTTCAAAAATGTCAATTGTTAATAAACTTAACTACCTTGGATATAAATGCTAAAAAATCAGCGATGAATACATATGCATATTGAACAACAAAGGCATCCTTTCTGATTTGTGGTGTACAACATTTCTAAACATAAAATATGACAGAACAGCTTATTTTGCATACAGCAATTTTGCACCTGACATTAATCGCAGTGCATACCGAGGGGGGGGGGGGGGTATGGAAAATGTCATACAAGGTCATAAAGTCATGAAATTCGTCTCATTTCATTTCACTTTTCTGTAGGTTAAGTGGAAATATAATTACTTCTTCCACCTTTTTGCAACAGACGCAGTGAAAGCAATCCACCAGATGCATAATTATTACTGTGTTTGTGTTATGTGTCTCTGGCTGTATCTCTGTCTTTCTCTGTCTGTCTCTGGCTCTGGCTCTGTCTCTGGATCTGTCTCTGGCTCTGTCTCTGGCTCTGTCTCTGGCTCCGGCTTTTGCTCTGTCTCTGGCTCGCTCTCGCGCTCCTTCAGAAACAATGGCCCCGTCCAAACTCACTAGCACGTTAGTGGTAGTTCCTTCTAGTTGTTATTTGTTATACGATAATTAGACTAGACAATAGCAAATACAGAAAATAAGCAGACTAAATGCCTAAATCACATTTATTGGGAGACATAATGGTTTAATTCGATATGACAAGGCATATGAATTAATATACTATAGTTCATGAGGCTACAGTAGGGATAGTGGGTTCGATTCTTGGTAGGGCAAATATTTTTAACACGATTTTTGGTGTTAACTGTAATTCGACTAGACGATATCAAATAAAAGAAAAGGATTAAATGCTTAAATCACATATATTAGGTGACATAATGGATTAATGCAATATAGTCCAAGCTGGGGACTCTTGCCCTATGGCTATGCTCCAACTCGTCGCGAAGCAGAGTGGATCAGCTTGATCTGACAAGGCACATGTATTAATTCAGTGTCTCAGTTAGGAGCAACATAATCTGAATTGACGTCTAAAGTCGGGCCCCGCGCTGAAAGGGTTAATACCGATGTAACACAACACATTGGCCTATGGTTGTTTAAAAAATATTGACATCGGCGATAATGTTTTCTGTAAAAAACCTTTATCACTGCAAGTTAGATCAGAATTATACAAAACAATTGTTAAATTATCTCAATATTCCGATATATGGCACAGCCTACCATCAGGATCCAATTGACTTTCAGCTGTGGCGGCGAGATGCGACCCATGACTCAGCCGCTCCACGCCTATCAGTATTTCAATTATTTATTTTAGCTTCAAATATAAGATAATAATAATAATGATGATAACTAGAAAGGAAATGAAATGAAATGAATCGGGCTTTAGGCCACCTTTGTGTACATATAGGCTAAACTGGGCCAGGAGAACCTCCTGAGGATGGTGAGATGATTGAGATGACACTGTCCTCCAGACACAGGACTCGAAATTTGAGCTCTGGCGGTCTAAGGCCGAGCACGCCACCTCTCGATAACTAGAAGGAACTACCACTAAAGTGCTAGTGAGTTTGGACGGGGACATTGTTTCTGAAGTAGGCTGCCCTGGATAAGACAAAGCAGTTTTACTATATACTATATATCATATACTAATTTCAAGTACAACATCTCTGTGTACCTTGGTGACATTTTGCAAGGTGAATGGAACATCAATGTCATCAGGAAGTTGTTCGAGGTACAACCAATTATTAAGCGATCTTTTTCACCAATGGAACGCAGAAGAGATGACGTTGTCTTATGCAGGGCCAGAATTGGCCATGCCTATTTCACAAACGGGTATTTATAGAGAGGAGAATTGCGACCTATGTGCTGCAATACTCGTCTTACTGTAAGACATTTTGCATTTAATTCCCTATTTGAACTATTTAGGGACACCCCTGCAGGTTTTATTATTCAGTTCATACGGGAAATGAATGTAACCTATATTATATGTTTTAATTATTAGACTTAGGCTTGTAGTTTTTACACAATCATTCCAATTTCATGAAATATGGTGACTTGATAAGTGGTTCATTTTATAATCAATTCATATTTTACATTATTTATGCTGTCATTTTTATACACATCAAGCTGTGTTGTACTGCAGGCGCTACAAGATGTCATCAAAGTCGTTACATATAGGTGCCAAGAGCATCATCATATTATCATATCAAACGTTATAAACTAAATATTTTAGTGCAAAAATGCTGTTATTAGCTTTGTTGTTTCTTTACCACTTTTACTATACAATATAGGATATTGTAATACTAGGTCTTTTCACTTAAATGGCCATACTGGCCGAAAAGTGAAGTAAAGCAGACATTTTACTTACTTAATTTTAATTATTTATTTTAGCTTAAAATATAAGATAATAATAATAATGATAACTAGAAGGAACTACCACTAAAGTGCTAGTGAGTTTGGACGGGGACATTGCTTCTGAAGTAGCTGAAACCAACATGATTTTTTAAAAAAAGATAAGAAGAAGAAAGGTAAAACACATAGACAGAGAAAGAGATAGAGAAAGTGATGGAGAGAGAAAGAGAGAGAAAGTGATAGAGAAAAAGACTCTGTCTCCCTGTGTCTGCCTCTGTCACTGGCTCTCTGTCCCTGCATGTATCTGTCCCTGCATGTCTCTGTCCCTGTCTCTACCTCTCTCCCTGTCTCTCTGTCTCTCTGTATCTGTCCCTGTCTCTGTATCTCTGTATCTGTCCCTGTCTCTGGCCCTGTCTCTGTCTGCATCAGTCTCTCTGTCTCTGTCCCTGTCTCTGCCTCTGTCTGTGTCCCTGTCTCTGACTCTGCCTCTGCCTCAGACTGTCCCTGTCTCTGCCTCTATCTCTCTGTCTCTCTGTCTCAGCCTCTGTCTCTGTGTTTTACCTTTCTTCTTCTTATCTTTCGTGAAAATCATGCTGGTTTTAGCTACTTCAGAAACAATGTCCCCGTCCAAATTCACTAGCACATTAGTGGTATTTCCTTCTAGTTTTAAATTGAAAAACCCTTTGGTCTCCATCGTTTATAAAAAAAATGGTCCGCGCTTTAAGGGCTGAGGGTTGAACTCTAAAGCAATTGGAGTTTTAATTTTCTATAACACAATGTGGTAGTTTGTTATGCAATCATATTAATTTAATAATTTAATTTTTATTTCATATATTTTTTTACGTAAACTAAGGGCATTCGCAATAATATTTAATTACTTATGTTTTTGTTGTAGCAAAAAATAACTTTTATTGACGATTATAAATTTCCTTGTCCTTTCAGCCGTATTTTGTGATCGATACCCATTTCAGTGCTTCTGTACTTTTTAATCGGCTGTCGCTCCCTTTACAGGAACTGACGACAACAAGATGTGTGAGCTGCCATTGGACAGCACGGGACTGACGAAGAGGACCGGCGCGGAATTAACTCGGGAGCAGTTTGACAAGGAGTGGATGAAAAATGGCGGCTACGAATACTTGAAGAAAGTCTACCCCCGTATTTCGTCCTTGTATATCCAGCAGAAAATGAAACAAAACGCAACTGGTCCAACCTAACTCTTTATCCACAGTAATCTTTTGAGCTCCAGTCAAAATCGTGTTCAGTTACACTATAGACTTTTCATTGGAAAAATACAGAACATAGGTACTCAAATGAAGCGGAAAGAGCTAACCAAGACATTATGATGATTGTTCTTTAAATGAAAAAATAACTGTTGGTCTCCAAGGTTTACTTAAAAATATTTCAGCGTTGTAAGGGTTGAATAGCAGATTTTAGATGTGAAATAGTCCAAGTCATGTGTAATGAGTAATGCGTAGCCCCACCATCATCATCAGACTGCTATTCTACATCTTTTTGTGGACTCAACACTCAAGGGACAACATGAAGGTGGGGTGGAACAATAGTTTATATACTTAATAATGTAATAGAAATATATCATTTTTTTCATTTGATTCAAAATGTCCAGAAATTAGTTTTTTTGCTATCTAGTGTGACGATGGTTTGTCTCAGATGTGTATTTTTACTGTAAGCATGTATAATATTGCAAAAAAATGTATAATATTGCGCAATGCATGTTATGATAAATAATTTATTATCATTCATGTAAAAATATGTCTATTCAATCCATTTATAAAAAAAAGTGCAATGTTTGCCGATTTGTATCTTAATTATGACAAAGTTTGGAGGGCAAAGTTTTAATTTGATTTCCGACTTGGATCATTTGATCTCGAGGCTGAGCCGAGGTGTCAAATGACCCAGAGATGGAAGCCGAGCGATCAAATGATCCTGAGACAGATTGCATTTCCTAACAAGGGACTCGAATTAATATATTGGCCGACAAAACGCACACTATTACTATTATTTTCAATAAATATCAAATGATATCCCTTTGTTAGAATGTTAGGACTTCAATAATGGAGCTATTTAATCTTATAATCTTTAAATAGTTGACATTGCAGTTCTCCTTAATTGAGTGTCTGCCGACACACCAGCGATATGGATAATGATCTGTCGATCGACTTTCCAAACTGTATATATTTAGTTTGTACAGTCAGAAAATGTTGGTTAATCCACTTGCCACGCCCTGTATTCTTGTACAAATTACGATATATCGTAGGCTTCTGATTGGTCAGGATGGCCATCTCGACCAATCCGAAGCCTACGATATGTTGTAACGTGTACAAGAATACAGGCCGTACAGGCCTGACGACGATGAACTCTTTCTTGACTTCCAGCTCTACCAGGCATCCCCAGATAAAATGTGGTTTACATCGTTATTTAAGTTTTAGGTCAGTTTACCTAATACTACAAAGAAAAAAATTATTAAGTTTACTCAATATCACAAATAAATATTTAAGCAAGTTCATCCAATATCGCACGGGGAAATTTTAGCAAATTTACCTAACACCACAAATAAACGATTACGACAGTTGAAGATTATTTTTGCTTTGTGTTAGTTGTTCAATTTTCGTGAACTGTCTGAGAACGTGACATACTGAAATTCAAACAAATATAGCCAACAAATTTGAGTTGAATTGGGAGCAGTTTAACACGAAACAATATTCCGTACATATTTTGAAATCACTGCACGATCTCTTCGCGAAATTAATCAAATTTATTGAATCGTGCATTGAATAAACCTATTGTATAACCCTTGTAGTTGTATTACTCATACATTTCATCTTAACCCTTTCACTGCATGGGCCGTCGCCACAACGGCCTCCCAGTGTACAGTAAGGTCTCACCCAACTAATTAGTTGGAATGTATCAGGACTATTTTGATTTTAGTTTTGCCAGATCCCGATAGTTATTCTGGTCAGGAAAGTACGAATTATTCATGAAAATTTATTATGTAGCTTTTTTCCTGACAAGGGTTGATATTGTGTCCGGAACTCACAGAAAACACACAAACTAAATACCAAGTGGCGTATTAATATCAGGGACCGAATCACAACCTTTCTCTAAACCATGAGAGTCACTGACAATGGCAAAACCTGGCCTTCTGAAGATAATCACTCATTTCAGTGTCACAATGACGTGTTCAGTGAATTGTTATATAATTATATTTAATTTAGTTATTAGCCAAAAATAAAACCGTAAATATACACTCTTTCTGGGCTGGGTGGAGTTTCAATAGATGATAGTCATCACCTTTCAAGATATCGACCATTCATAACATGAAAAATTTTAGCCAGCCAAAGTGGAAAGGTCTGTAGCGCTGGCCCAACATTGAAGCTCTACCGGGTCAACAGCATGTGCTGGCATGGGTGTACACGAACTACGCCTACGGAAAATGAGAGGATGTGTGCCTTCGGCCAAGAGCTGGAACAGTGACGGCTGAATTTGTAGAGCTATTTCGGTATGCTAGCAGCATTAGCCCGACTTTCGTGTTGACTTGAGTCAAAATTTTGACAATGTGTTGTACATCAATATGCACATGTACATGCTCATGTGCTAAAATTAATGAAACAAAAACCCTCCACCTGACTTTAAAAACGTCAAGACGTCAAAACCAATCATCTAAATCTGGGAAATCGATCTCATTGGGGTATATCGTGCCTATTGAGCACTCTTTTGCCAAACTGTATATATTTTGTTTGTACAGTCAGACAATGCTGGTTATTCCACTTGACATGGCCTCTATTCTCGTACAAGTTAAGTACAACATATCGTAGGCTTCAGATTGGTCGAGATGGCCTGCGATATGTTTTAACGTGTACAAGAATACAGGCCGTGCAGGCCTGACGACGATGAACTCTTGACTTCCAGTTCTACCAGGCATCCCCAGATAAAATGTGGTTTACATCGTTATTTAAGTTTTAGGTCAGTTTACCTAATACTACAAAGAAAGATTTGATTAAGTTTACTCAATATCACAAATAAATATTTGAGCAAGTTCATTTAATAGCACACGTGAATATTTGAACAAATTTACCTAACACCACAAATAAGCGATTTTTCCCAACGCCGCAAGTAAGTTTGCTCAATGCCATAAGCAATAATTTGTTTTAGCAAGCTCACCTTAAATCAAACGTAAAGATTTGAGCAACGTTTACCCAATACCCCAGTACACAAGTTCACCTAAGACCAAGGGCGGGGGCCCTAGGGTAGTGGTTAGCACCGCTGCCTTTCACGCCAGAGTTCGGGGTTCGGTTCCCGGTCTCGGCGGTTTCAAAGAAACAAAAATGTTTCTTCCCCACCCACGTGTGAAAGTTAAGCAATAATTTGTTCTAGCAAGCTCACCTTAAAGCAAACGTAAAGATTTGAGCAACGTTTACCCAATACCCCAGTACACAAGTTCACCTAAGACCAAGGGCGGGGGCCCTAGGATAGTGGTTAGCACCGCTGCCTTTCACGCCAGAGTTCGGGGTTCGGTTCCCGGTCTCGGCGGTTTCAAAGAAACAAAAATGTTTCTTCCCCACCCACGTGTGAAAGTTAGTATTGTGGGGAGCCTCCGTGACCGAGAGGTAGCGTGCTCGGCCTCAGACCACCAGGGCTCGAATTTCGAATACTGTGTCTGGAGGACAGTGTCATCTCAATCATCTCACCATCCTCAGGAGGTTCTCCTGGCCCAGTTTAGCCTATATGTGCACAAAGGTGGCCTAAAGCCCGATTCATTTCATTTACCTAAGACCAAAGGTATATCTTTGTGCAAGTTTACGCAATACCACAAACACAGATTTGAGCATGTTTTACCCAGCACTCAGGTAAGGCGGGGCCCCCAGTTGATTGGTCATAGCTGCCTGCTTGGAAAGTCGGAGATCGTAAGGTAAGAAAACAAATGATTCTTCCACGCTCATTCGTGAAGGTGTAATATTGTGGGGAGCCTCTTCGACCGAGGAATGGCGGGCTCGACCTCAATAGGCTACTAACCATGCCAGTAAATATTTTGCCTAATATCACAAGCGAATATCTGCGAAGATTTAAGTTCATGCAATTCTAATAGCGAAGATTCCAGCAAATTTACCCGACACGACAATTGAAGAAATTCAGACAAATATATAGCCACCCAATTAAAGTTGAATGGTGTGGAACAAACAGCAGAGGGTCGTATCTCAGTTTAACACGAAACAATATTCCGCACATGTTTTGAAATCCATGCTATAATACACTGCACGATCTCTTCGCGAAATTAATCAAAATTGTTGAATCGTGCATTGAATAAACCTATTGTATAACCCATCACAATAAGTACATTCTTGGTTTTATTTCACATTGCTATACCTCAGTGTTAAACCTTTAAAGCGCGGCCATCACCTTCAAACGTCAGGAACTTACATTATTTCTAATATTACAGAAACGCATTGCTGGACTTATAAAATCTTTTCCATTTAGAGCACATAGGTCACCTCATATTGATGAGTTTAATATAATAAATATATTTAAACTTTGCAAATAAAACGTATTGTCATTGGTGCTTAAGTACGTTAACGGTTTATTGCCTGGTATACGTAAAACAATTCTTGATAAATGAGGACGCCCTCTGCAATGTCGAAAGTCAGCAGGACAAAAGTCTTAGAAATATGGTGGTGCTGTTCTTTGGAATTTCATGACAGGTTTATTCGACGAGTTGTAGTTGTATCACTCATACATTTCATCTTAACCTTTTCACTGCATGTGGCGACGGCCTCCCGGTGTACAGTAAGGTCTCACCCAACTAATTAGTTGGAATGTATTCAGGACTAAGTTGATTTTATTTTTGTCAGATCCCGATAGTTATTCTGACCAGGAAAGAACGAATTATTCATGAAAATTTATTATGTACCTTTTTTCCTAACAAGGGGTAATATTGTGTCCGGAACTCACACAAACTAAATACTAAGTGGCGTAATAATATCAGGAACCGGATCGCAACTTCTCTCTAAACCATGAGAGCCACTGACAATAGTAAAACCTGTCCTTCTGAAGGTAATCACTCATTTCAGTGTCACAATGACCTGTTCAGCGAATTGTTATATTTATTAATTATATTTAATTTAGTTATTAGCAAATTATTACTGGAAATTAAAACTGGAAATATACACTCTTTCTGAGCTGGGTGGAGTGTCAATAGATGATAGTCATCACCTTTCAAGATATCGCCCATTCATAACCTGAAAATTTTTAGCCAGCCAAAGTGGAAAGGTCTGTAGCGCTGGCCCAACATTGAAGCTCTACCGGGTCAACAGCATGTGCAGACATGGGTGTACACGAACTACGCCTACAGCAACTGAGAGGATGTGTGCCTTCGGCCGGAAAAATTGACGGGCTGAATTTGTAGAGTTATTTCGGCATTAGCCCGACTTTCGTGTTGACTTAAGTCGACATTTTGCCAATGTGTTGTACATCAATATGCACATGTACATGCGCATGTGCTAAAATTAATGAAACAAAAACCCTCACCTGACTTAAAAAACGTCAAGACGTCAAAACCAATCATCTAAATCTGGGAAAGCGATCCCAGTGGGGTATATCGTGCTGATTGAGCACTCTCGCCATAATTTTTTTTATTTAAATAGAACGGATAATCAATTTGTGCGAATATTATCAGAAAATTTCCACTCACATTGAGATGATATTTACGGCAGCATCTCAATCTGAATAAAAAGAAAAAAATACCTGTGTGCACCATACTTGTCATGTCTCCCCTCTATAAAGGTGGAGATATATTGCTTTACCTTTTACCACTCATTTGTTCGTCCGATCTGCTGTTTTGTGTCTGTGCGTTCTCTCCGTCTATCCTGCAGGCTGTCAAACACGCGACGTTGACCTAATGTCGGGCTATTGTTGGCTCACCGTCTACTACGCTGAGCCAACATTAGCTCAGTATTGGGTTACCGTGTCGTGTTTGACGCCACGCTAAATGTGGGCCAGCGTAACAGACGGCGGGCCAACATTAACCCAGCTTTGGTTCAAACCATCGTGTCTGTACCGCTAATATGCAGGTACCTTTTGTATGTATGTGGCTTATGATCGTCCCGACAGGCACGAAGCGTTCGCCCAGGGTTGGTACAGTGTTGGCCCACAGTCTGCGCCGTTGGATTAGCGTTGTAACGGCGTTGGGTGGACGTATATCTTGTTTTGTTGTAACGGCGTCGGGTGGCCGTATATCTTGTTTTGGTTGTGATGACGATGGGGCTATTGCTCGGTAGACTCGACGCATTGACCTAGTGTTGATTTGCTGCGTGGCCAGCGTCGTAGGCGGTGGACCGGCTTTTAATCGGCATTGGGCTTGTTTATCTTGTTTGCTGGGTGATCAAATGATCATTTCTAATTGACTAACCAGATGATAACCACATAAAACACTTCACATAGATGTAGCATATTTTTGTTCTGTTTTTTTATCATGTTTTAGGGATGTTGCTAAGTTAAAAAAATTCAAAAATCCAAAATAAATTTGGAAGTGGGTGGATGGGTCCAGGGCCATTTTGGATAGAAAAAAGAAAATTGGAAAACCCCAAAAAATTAAAATCTTTGATGATTTTTTTATTTTCGGCTATTAAATACTGTCAAAAAACTGCACTTTACACGTCTCCCGCCACTACATGTACTAAGTTTTCTGTCAATGTCGAAGATTGGTTTCCAAAAAAATGGATGGGGGTGGGTGGGTGTTGTGAGCTCTATCCAATTTTTTTGGGAATGTCTGGGATTGTTATAACTTTGCAAGGCTCCTTACGTATTGTCTTGTTTTCTTTTGTTCTGCACTTCATATTTTATGTCCTGTGAATGTATATATATATGCAATCTGAAAAAGTTATAAAACAAAACAAAAACAAACATGCAGGTACCTCAGCATGAAGTACTGACTAGGACTGAATGAATACTGGCCAGCACCGGCGACGCTGACCCAACATTTAACGGACATTGGGTCGGTGTCGACTTGTAATCGTCGCCAACAGTAATAAGCAATACTATACCAGCTGAACGCAGCTCCCAGCAAACACAAGGCGTTGAACCTGTGCTGGGTAAATGCTGGGCCAACGTCGCAGACGGTGGGCTGGCATTGGGTCAACGTTGTGTTTGCTGGGAGTGTTGACAAGTGTTTCGCACCAAAACATGGATGGCAGACATCTCCAGTTTTTTGTTCACAGAAAACTAGACCCTTCTAGTTGACACAGATTGTATGCTGTAGTGTGACGTAACTCAGCCTAACAAAGCTTTCTGTGCTGTAGTGTTACGTCACTCAGCCTACCACAGCTTTCTGTGCTGTAGTGTGACGTCACTCAGCCTACCACAGCTTTCTGTCCTGTAGTGTGACGTCACTCAGCCTACCACAGCCTTGTGACCTGTAGTGTGACGTCACTCAGCATACCACAGCTTTCCGTGCTGTAGTGTGATGTCACTGAGCCTACCACAGCTTCCGTGCTGTAGTGTGACGTCACTCAGCATACCACAGCTTTCTGTTCTGTAGTGTGATGTCACTCAGCCTACCACAGCTTTCTGTGCTGTAGTGTGACGTCACTCAGCCTACCACAGCTTTCTGTCCTGTAGTGTGACGTCACTCAGCCTACCACAGCCTTGTGACCTGTAGTGTGACGTCACTCAGCATACCACAGCTTTCTGTCCTGTAGTTTGACGTCACTCAGCATACCACAGCTTTCCGTGCTGTAGTGTGATGTCACTGAGCCTACCACAGCTTCCGTGCTGTAGTGTGACGTCACTCAGCATACCACAGCTTTCTGTGCTGTAGTGTGAGGTCACTCAGCATACCACAGCTTTCTGCCCTGTGGTGTGACGTCACTCAGCTTACCACCGTTTTTCGTGCTGTAGTGTGACGTCACTCAGCCTACCACAGTTTTCCGTGCTGTAGTGTGACGTCACTCAGCATACCACAGCTTTCTGTTCTGTAGTGTGACGTCACTCAGCATACCACAGCTTTCTGTGCTGTAGTGTGACGTCACTCAGCCTGCCACAGCTTTCCGTGCTGTAGTGTGACGTCACTCAGCCTACCACAGCTTTCCGTGCTGTAGTGTGTCGTCACTCAGTTTACCACAGCTTTCTGTCCTGTAGTGTGACGTCACTCAGCCTACCACAGTTTTCCGTACTAACGATAACGTGTAAACTATTTATCCAAGAATAAAATTAGTATCTCATTTTTTATACTCCGAATATATTGCTAGAATTTGTAATTATCTAACTACCAATTTTATGAATCTAAATGAAGTAGCTCATAAATAGTGGCAACTCCTCCTAATTTTACCCCTGCTTACCACGTTTGGGATCGAAAAGTGGTTAAACATTATTGGAAATAATTTTAATAGATTCCTCAAGTACTAAACATATAATAATGTAATACCGATTTTATAAAACTACATGAAATAGCTCATATGTTATGGTTATTACCTCTTTTTTACCCACATAAACCACTTATGTGAATGAAAGGGTGGTTAAAATTAGTACATCTAATTTTAATGGACTCCTTAGGTGGTGAATCATATGTTTGGATACCACTGTTTTAAATCTAGGTTAAGTAATTTTAAAGTTATCGTTATTACCCCTTTATGATCTCTATTTTCTCCTTATTACTCTAATGTCGGGCCCTAATGCCAAGGGGATTCTAGAGGACTTGTGATATGCTTTTCTATGTTGTCCCAACAACATATGCTCAAATTTTCAGCTTACTATTAATTTGTTCCAGGTCTCAATGATGTTTAGACGAATACCCCTGGCCTAATGCTGGAGCGTAGCCCTGACGGTTAGCTGATGCTCGAGCCTTGTTATTCAGGACCTGGCCTAATGCTGGAGCGTGGCCCTGACAGTTAGTGGGTGCAGCTGATACTCGAGCCTTGTTATTCAGGCTACCGATCATCTGTCAGTGAAATGGCGACGCGATTCGTGTTTTAAGTATTAGCTTAACCCTTAAAGCGCTGAATTAATTTGTAAACAGACATCGCAACCAAAGGTTTTTTGTCAATTTGATATCATAATTGTCTTAGTTAGCTCTTTCTGATTCATTTGAATAACTATGTTATAGGTCTACGGCAATTAAAAAAAATTTTACTCTTACAGTGCGGGGATCGACTTTAGACATCAGAATCTGACGTCTACAGACGTCAGATTCTGACGACTAAAGTCGATCCCCGCACTATAAGGGTTAAGTTTGCCGATATTGTAGGCCTATTATTTACACTGACATTAACTCTATATTAACACTTTGATGCGTGAATTGTTGCCTCAGTTTCCAATTTAAAGAGAATCAATCTATCTTTTATAATTTATGCTCCCTAGCATTACAGTATAAATTATCTAACTGAAGCTTCGCTAGTCCTATTATCACGCACTGCGCACATTTGTCTCGTGGGTTTATTCTATGCCAAATAATGCGATGTGGTTCGTAAATGCGACAAGAAATCTTATAGGGCTAAACAAAAATGATGGGATGACATCCTGGAAAACACGATACAGTATATGACACCAGATTTCGAGATATCGCCACTTGACGCTAAAATATGAGAACGAGAAATGGCACGACACGATCGCCACCGCCCTGCCCAGCAAAACACAATCATTTTTAATCAAATGTTGATCTTATACTGGACAGGATGGACCAATATCAGGTGAACAGTGCGCCAATATCTTGTGTTTGCCATGTGTTCTAATCACGATCACAAATAGATAGATGGATGTTTTATTGACACGATTTCAAGTCATTGCTGACTTATTTGTCATAGTAATATATATATTGCCATTTACACATTTAGACAAGCTCAGGGTATTTAAAATATTCATCATGACTATTTAAAATAACGTTACCATGCAGCATTATCATGGTATGTACATGGGGCATATTTGTTTCCCGCACCAAAGCCAGAGATAAAATAGCTACTATAAGTTATTCTAAATGGCAGCAAAAAAGACACTCTGGAAAGCGTAGAAAATTAAGTTATATGCAGGTTTACATTTAGTCTAGTGCGCGCTAGACACAATATTAATAGATTTATGATTTTTACCATGTTACATACTTTATACCTCGTTATTTGAGCACTTCTCGGTCACGACATAGACATTTCCACATATTAATAAATATTAACACCGGGAGTGAAAACCTCCCAGACCTCAAAGAAAGAGTCAGTTGACAGAGCAGCTCTGACTAATTCCTTAGGGTCCCACCCGGTCCAATAACACAGGCGGCAGGACTTTGTCACCGGCAGACATCTGCGCACCAAATAATATCTTTTTTTTTTCAAGTGAAACCATAACAGTTTATCATGTTTTACTCCATATGTTGCTAAATTATAAACATTACAGCTGGCTACCAACAAACAAGATACGTCTAGTACAATGTTATGTCAGAGTCGCAGACGCTGGGCCAACATTGTGCCAAACATTGGGTTAATGTTTTGTTTTTGTTTAGATGCGTCAACAGTTGATGCGGAGGTTTATGATTAAATGCGACCACTGTGTAGATTGTTAGATACTAGTACCCAATGCAGACGTCAAATTGTATGAGCACACAACATTTATTCCGTAGTAATAAAACTCCAGGGGTTTAAAATTAGTCACGCCGTAACTATGGATGTACTCCTACTTTATTATAAAAAAATAAAAACATTATTGTAGCCACATATCTCATTCAGATGTCAAATATTACGTCTTAGCATCATTTTTTTTTTTAGCTTGTTTGTCAAAATCCTCGTGACATTTGCCTGTCGATTACGACGTATGTCTCCTTCTTTGACATGCATAGATTACGACAAACTCCGACATTCGTTGGTAATTTAGTCAGGCAGCATTTGTGATCTATCGCTCCCATTACTAACTACAGTTTTTTACGTATATGATATAGCCCGAGGAGCTCTACATTCTTAGCTGTGAAAAAAGTCGAAGCTGAAGGCCTATGCCTTTTTCACAGCTAAGAATGTAGACTTTCGAGAGTTTTAACTGACTTAAAACACATCCGAACATAATGAAGATCCCTCAAAGTCACACCTGACCGATTTTAATACCGTAGACCTACCATGATAATCGGTCTGTAATGTCAACAATATCTCTCTATTCCCGGCTTGGAAAGTAGTGGTCGGACAAAGAAAATATTGTAGTGGTGTGTTTTAATTTTATATCATACATAACGCTTACAATTTATTACGTTAGCATTTTTTTTAATTATCTCCATATAATCACCCTTAGCAGTGAAACCAATAGGTTCTGCACACGAATATAAATTTAGAGCTTGTGAAAAATTTGCAAGCACATCATCTAATAAGATATATTCTTCTAAGGTCTGGGGAATTTGCATAACTTCTCTATCGTAGTGCTTGATTTAACCCGCTGGGGTCGATTTTCTGGATGCAAAAGTATACTTCGATTTCACTAAACTTAATCTTAACATCAATGTTGGTCTAAGAGTATGAAGCATTCATAAAACTTCAGAGTATGAAAAATGCTAAAAACTTTTTTTCTAATCAAAAACAGGTTAGTAGTTAAAAATTGTATTCTGTTTTATTTACATTTCTCCATTTCAATCAGGCTGGGAGAACCAGAGCGTCTGGGCCACACTAAACGATCTATGGTTTTCTTATGTTCTTATCTTAAATAATTTATTAACACTCGCTGTACCACTGCCATAGAATAACAGTGTTCTATTTCCATACCTCACTTCTATGCATCATTCATATTTAGGCCTACACATTCCATAATCATGCAGTTGAATTGCATAACAAAGATCCTGCTATAGCTTACTCAATTTCATGAGGAGAATTAACCGAGAGAACAGTACAGCCAATAGATGAAACAAGGGCTGTGGCAAGCATCTGTCTCTCCGATCAGAGTTATTCAAGCGTACAGCAATTTAAAGCATTCGGCCACTAACTGTCCATTGAATGCACTAATCGCACATATATTTTATTCATTTGATTAGTTTTTCATCATTTAAATAACTTGTGAATCAGAAGATATATACATACTGTAAGGAACAATAAGTCCAGTATATAAATTATCCTTGGCCAAACAATAACATGTAATTATGTCCAGTAAAATACATTGACCATTTGCTGCTTTAATGTTGATGCCAACATCACACCAACATTATATCAACGTCCTTAGTGAACTTGGTTTAATCCTCACAAATATTAAAGTCGATCCCCGCACTAAAAAAAGTAAAATATATATAATGGCCCTAGAGTACAGACCCATCACATAGGTATTCAAATGAAGCAGACAGAGATCGCTAAGACATTTATCGTGATTTCAAATTGTGAAAAAAACCCTTTGACCTCCATGGTTTATACAAAATTATTTCAACGTTGTAAAGGATAATAAGCGTGTCCTGAGATAATCTAAAGTCATGAGCTAAACATCTGAAAATGAGAAGTCATCAGCCCATCACATCAAAAGTCTTGCGATTAGAAGTCATGGGCTAAGCTGCTCTTCCCACTAGAAGTCTACAAAATTAGAAGCCATGAGTTAAACTGCTTCCTAGTTCACTACGGGGCCCATCCAAATAAAAGTCACACAATTAGAATTCATGGGCTAAGTTGCTAATTCGTGTGAATATAAAAATATATTTTAATCGAAGACCCTTCACTAAATCATTATATAATACATAAATTTAAAATCTTGCATCGTTGTTTTACTATCTATTTTCCATTCATCCAAACATGAATGTAAATCTATTGATCTATAACTTTTCAACAATACACAATTCACACAATTCTCTACGAGCTGTATATTGAACTGGATATTGAAACTAAACTTATTAAAGTGCCGTCTTTTAGGGTATGTAAGGTATCAGCACATCGTCACGTGAGACATTGGACCAATGTTATTTTAATGTTGATGCACCGTCTGCGACGCTGGCCCAACATTAAAACAGCATTGAATCAATGTCTCGTGTTTGTTAGGGTACGACAGTAACTGCTTACTTTTCTTTTAATTAGTTACTGCTGCTTTACTTTGCATTGAAGGACTGATCGATGATTTCGTGGATATATGTTACTTTTAAAATATCAATTCGCTCTAAGACCAACAAAACAAACAAATGCCGTTTTCCTCCTTGGTTTATTTGCAAATGTTATCATGATTACCAAAAAAAATACAGAACTTCAATTTTACCAATATTCAAAAGTGAATGTTTATGTTCGCATTCTTTATTCGTGTTATATTATATGAGTATGTATAATTTGCTTTAGTTATAGTTGCGTTGTATGATAGAGAGACACAAATACAAATTCTGAAAATTATCTACTGATAAGAAATTTCAGCTACAAGTGAGGCACACTACTTTAGGGCACATAATTATTTACCGTTAAAATTATATCATCTAATCTAATGAGTAAAAATATGTAGTTTGAAATGTTGTTTCAGCATGATCATTTGATCATTTGATTGTTACTGCAGTAGTATATGAACATTTTTTATATAACATTGGTGACATTAAATGTTTTAAAGATGGCGCCTTGGTATTTTTCAGCGCCACTTACGATGATAAAGCTATTGTATTTCTGATATTTCAGACGATGACTTTTCTCTTATTATTCTTTTATGTATCAGAACCACAAACTAGTTTTTTTGTGACCTATTCGTACTTAACACTTAGTGTGCTATTAAAGCCGCATATATTATACGGCTTCAAGTATGTTTCACATAAATAGAAATGTCACTAAATTTGACAAAATATTTTTTGTTAGATGCTTTGGTTAATCCAATAATTAAATATTGGAGATGTTTATTTTTCATCAATAATACTATTTATTCTTCATGTCAAGCTGGACATTCCGTTAGCAATTTCAGCTTCAAATGACGAAAAAATATTTCAGCAACATAAGGGCAATCATCACGTGTATATCGCTCCCTCATATATGACATGGGGCTTCTGTCGTTTTGTGGCGTGCTAGAGGTAGCCTACTCTTTTATCTATATGGGTTGTGGGGGGGGGGGGGGCATATATATATAAACACATCGCATCAATGGATCTTTTAGTGAAATTACATTTAACGATCTGGTTGGCTACTTCTATTACATGGTGTAGGCTAGCCTATGCATTTCTTTAAGTAGATGTGTAAATACATCGTAGATGGATGCATTAGGCTTATTTCAAGAAAGTAGTCAATTTGGATTCAACAGAATGTTTTTTTGACGGGGTCAAGATGAACACATTTATGTGTACTCTCTTCAACAAGCAACATAAATGTATGCCATAGAGCATTATGCAAATAAAGCCACCAAAAGTAAATACATAATTATACATTAATTTTTATGGTGTATTTCTGCAACTGTAAGAATTTAATTCGCTTCTAACACGACGATTTTCCTATCAGAAAATATTTTATATCTTCCTTTTGAAATTTCGAAATTCACCAGTCTGCCCAAACAATTTCGAGTTTATTTGCAATATTCTCGTAATTAATTTAAATGTGTTATATTTTCATTGTTCAGTTACACGTGTGTTAACGTTTTTTGACACATCTGTTTAAATCAATCTGTTACACTATTATGCTCCGTCAATGCACACAATAGTTAATCGTCCCCTTGAAAATGAAAGGGTGTATTTGTTCCTTCTCGAAGTGGCAGATACACCCTTTTACACCCAAGGTGGGGGTTTGTTCTTCCTCGTGCTTACATAACAAAATAATGATGGTTACACTTTATGTGCTGCTTGCCATAGTTGAGGCAATTGCCGGCCTCTAATCATGCTAACGAATGAGACTACATACCCAGTGACACATTCAGGAGATGATTATATCATGAGATCTTCCACATTTGCTCAATTTCAAGTGATATGTTTTGTTGAAATAACATTTTGAGAGCACTGAGAAGCATTGCCTACTCTGAAGATATCAAACCTGCATAGGTTAAAAAGATAAAATTACAGACAATTCATCACGACATATTTATTTCCTATATCCATGGCTCAATTTCAAGATGAACACTAGGCGATAGGTATTTCGTCCGAGCGATTATAAATGTGTTTTTCAATTTAATTTAGATGTCATGCGTGGAACTGCCGATAAAATATACAGGTAATAATTAAAAAACAGGACAAAATCGTGCGCCGTTTCTTTTTTTTATGTAATGGTCATATAACAGATGGTTTAATCAATTTAATTTAGCTGTTGTGCGTGGCACTGCTGATATGCAGGAAATAACAGTATACAAAAATCATCCGCCGTTTCTTTTACTGTTATGCATTAAAGGTCGTGTAGGCCTGCTAAAACATGCGACGATATTTTAGGAGAAGTGATTTAAATTTTAACTTCGCGCTGCATTTCTGCAAGTCCTTTTATGTCAGTGTTCTCGTCTGTGGAATTTCGGTGGAAGAGAAGTATACGTGAGAAATGAAGGAAGATGTTTCGCGGAGCAGCAAACTCTACGCCGTCACTAGTTTGGGAAATGATCTTCTCCCACGTCATTGTCCACTAATGCTGACATCTGCAAAAAAAACATAATCATTCATGATAATATTTTGGCGACAAAATATATCGTAGATTTTGACAGACAGACAGATCGATTTTCACAAAATTCTCATTCGTTATATTAAATATTTTGATTTGTCTGGGGTTTCTCTCTAACTTCAATATATTCTACCTAATGTTTCATGTGCCGACAAAAAATACTTTACAACGAAGTGATTGGCGCTCAAACTACTTATGCACCAAGATTTTACCTTCCCTATATTAACTACTCAAGAAACAATATAGATTCTGATAGAATTCAAGCGTGACTGCAATACTTCAATACATCCCATTCATATTGCCGATCAAATATGCACAACTTCATAATTCGGGATTAATTGTCAAGAGATTCACCATTCAAATAATGTATTAGACAAACAATTGTCTAATAGTTGTCTACTATTCTCATTTTCATTGCTAATCCTTTATTTTAAAGGGTTATCAAGACGTAATAAAACAAAATTAATTGCTGATTTAAACCTTTCAATCGTTGTTCACTTGCATTTTCACTGAAAAACAAGGTTTGGATACAGAAAGATAAGTGACAATTTTTTTTTAAATTTCAGTAGAAATTTCAGAAGCAAATAAAATTATTTCATCCGTAGTATCATCATTATTGTGGGGAGTTAAGTTTCTGTAATTATATTTAAAAAAACTTTTCTGTAAATGTCATTGATGTATAGGTCAAGTTCGGTGTTTGGCTATGTTTGCATTGTATATACTGTGGCATGTTCTAACGCCTTCCTGGCAACTCTGTCCTGTCGTCTACTAAATAAGACTATCAGTTAGTTACTTGTTACTTGTGTTTTTGCCAGATTGCCCAGCAACCCGGTATGTTAAAACAATGTTGTTTTAATGGTGGGTCAACGTCGTAAATTAATACTGTGAATTCAGTGAATACTGAATAGTATTGCCTATTTGGTACTTCTTTTTGAAATTTAAGTTTACTGTTTTTCTCTCATCGGATGCGTCCAATATTTCTGAAACGCAGTCAGTACATCCCATTTTTAAATTGCTTTTACATGATTGATCTGGGGTTTAAATGTTTTTCCCATTTATCTTTAGATTTTTGTACGGGGGTTCGACAAATGGATATATCTTATTAGTTTTGTAATAAATTTGCCTTCTAAGATACATTGAACGTAAGTGTTTGCGTGGGTATGTATGGCTCTGTATGCCGGTTTAAATATTTCTTAAATATTTACCAACCACAGTTGGTAAATGTATTGAAATGTTTTTTTTAATGTGCTGTCAAGTGCGTGAAGATCCTCGAGCATTTTATATGGGTGTGCTGTGTTGAAGATAAAAAATAAATCTTTATGGTCTGTTGACTAGCATGTTACACCTTACAAGAAAAGGGAAGCACACCCTCTCTGACCGCCAAAGACTTTCATCAATATTTTCTGTAGATATAGTCCCTGTTTACACAGTCAATGGGGACAAATCACCTTATAGCTTCTAAATTACGCAGTAGGGAACAGTCAAATGTTCTCGCACTTCACGAGGTTGACAACAAGTGTGGTTGAGCAAATTTTAGTCAGAACAAGGTACATAGTTATATAAAGGTGTGTATGTGCCACTTTAGAAAGTTGCAGATACACCCTTTGATACCTAAGGGAACACTGTATAAAGTTTAGTTAATACAGGGGATTCCCCTCATTCAACAACTGGCTTCTGAGACATTCCTAATTTCCAGTAAACTGTAAAGGGTTAATACATCAGCCTATTGATTTGACACCCAGTTCATATAATCAAATTCTCTTTTACTCAGCCAGGCTGGGGACAAGCCGCTGGCACAGGCCGTGGGAGGTTTGACAATAGTAATGTAACCTGGAGGTAGAATCTGACAAATGCTCCAGAAATTGGTTTAGGGGGAGCACTTTGCTACCATGTGGAATTTTTATTTTATTTTTTGTTAGGGTCTCATGCTTAAGAAAAATGTGGTTTCCGCACCCGCATCATGCGTTTTCATACTATACATATGCGTATAATTGGGGTATTCTCAAACCTGTCTCGATTTAGGGAGTTATTATACTTTGCTATTATACTTATCCGATCAACGCATAATTATGTGCCATATCTATATATGGCCTATGTTTTCTGAAACCAGACATGTATATGCTTAACATACAGTGGTGTTTCGATTTATACGTGCCATAGTTTGTTTAATGGAAGATTAAATTACTTAGATGTGACAATTAAATCTAAAATGTTTACCATCAGCACACAATTGGAAACGTTTTTATGCATCTGATCAATAATATAATAAAATACATTTCTAATGGACATCTAAAAAAACTAGACTATGTTATACGGCAAATTAGGTTACGATGCATCACAAATTATGTCTAAGCACAGTATATTATATTCTAACAGGCAGTGATGTGCCTGATATTTAGAATGACGTCATGATTTTTATTGTAAGTATGCAAAATAGAAGCCATCTTGAATCTTACGATAAAATATGGGTCAGATGATGCTAAGAAAACATCAGAAAAGAGTGTTTCGACCCATAGAAAAACCATAAATCGATCATCATCCCTGTGTGACAAACCCAAAAAAGAGGTGTCATTTTTTACATTTTGATAACCATTTTGTTTTATGCTCGTTTTAGGAGAAGTCCAGGCCATTTCGGATTTTGTCTTTTGAATGTACTTGTCAATATCTATTATTACTGGTCCATTAATTTACAACAAATAAGTCATATTATCGTTAGCATGTTTAGCAGATAATTATCTGATTATAGGAACAGTAATTATATAAAAACGGTGGACGTATTGGATTTGAAGGTCAAATAAAAGTAATTTCTTTCCAAAGATACTTCATATACATTTCTCTAATAAAAATCTTGCAGAATCCATAAATATTTTACGTTTTCATGTGCGCCAGACCATAGGAAATACGGTGTTTTCTTTATAATTTGGCGGCCATTTTGTGTTTTGCTAATTTGAAAGTTAATGTCACCAAATATCAAGTGTTATCCGACAGATTCGAATTTAACACATTTAAATTATGTAAAACCAAGTGGATGAAAATGATATACTAAAATGCCGAGCAAAGTTCATTTATTTAGATTTCAGCCCAGGTTAAATACACATTTTTTTAATAAAAGGCTGCTATATTTTTTATGATTTGATTTATATGTTATCTTTTTCCTTGACCATGAAAATGAGGGAATGTACACGATATTACCGTGTCTATGACAATTACTTTTAATGTTATTGAAGAAACCTTGTTTTTCGGCAATGCCTGCCTAATTTGCATGATAATCAATGAAACATCAACTTCCGGCAATGGAAGATTAGGATACACTACCGGCACAGGCTGTGAGAGGTTTGACAGTCGTTATGTCAGATATCTTACTACACAGCCAGGCTAGGGATACACTACTGGCACAGGCTGTGGGAGGCTGGACAGTAGTGGTGTCAGATATCTAACTACACAGCCAGGCTAGGGATATACTACTGGCACAGGCTGTGGGAGGCTGGACAGTAGTGGTGTCAGATATCTTACTACACAGCCAGGCTAGGGATACACTACTGGCACAGGCTGTGGGAGGCTGGACAGTAGTGGTGTCAGATATCGTGAAATATGGGAGGACCTCGTAAATTAGTAATTTTGGATATCTGTACAAACGTAAGACTTTCACCCAATGCTTGTTTAATAACGGGCCGGCGCCGATGACGGTGTGCCAACATTAAATCAGCGTTGGGTGAAAATTATGTGTTTGCTATGATTTGATTTAGCTGAAGCTGTTTTTGATGCTTAACATAATGTCTTTCGAGCTCATATCCCATCCCCTCATTTTTAAATGTGTACTTTTTATGTGCTATATGGCAGGATAATAATATTTTGACAACTTTGGCATTAGAATATTGAATTTTAAAAAAATAGAATATGACCGATACAGGACTACGGTATAGGTCATAACTATAGATACATAACGTTGGCATATTTAAACAACTAAAACTGGTTCAGATACATGTAAGTGTGACATATGGGAGGACCTTAAGGTTTGTATGTGACATATGTGACGACCTTACGTCTTGTATGTGAAATATAAGAGGCCCCTAAGGTTTATATGCGGCATATACACCAAGGTTTGTATGGGACACATGGGAGGACGTTATGGTTCGTATGTGACATATGGGAGGAACCTTATGGTCTGTATGTGACATATGGGTGGAGCTTAAGGTTTGTATGTTACATATGGGGGACGTTATGGTTTGTATGTAACATATGGGAGGACCTTATGGTTTGTATGTGATATATGGGAGGATATTAAAGTTTTGTGTAAGATATGAGCGGACCTTAAGGTTTGTATATGACATATGGAAGGACCTCAATTTGTGTATGTGACATATTAGATAACCTTAAAGTTTGTATGTGACATATGTAAGGGCTTTGAGGTTTATATGTGACATATGGGATGACCTCAAGATTTGTATGTGACATATGGGTGAACCTTAAGTTTTGTATGTGACATATGGGATGACCTCAGATTTGTATATGACATATGGGAGGACCGTATGGTTTGTGTGTGGCATATGAGAGGACCTTGTGGTTTGTATGTGACATATGGGCGGACCTTATCGTTTGTAGGTGACATATTTGAGGACAATAAAGTTTTATGTGACGTATGGGAGGACTTTAAGGTTTGTATGTGACACATGAGAAGACCTTGAGGTTTGTATGTGCCAAACGGGAGCACCTTATAAGGTTTGTATGTGACAAATAGGAGGACCTTAAATGTCATACCCAGGCAATTTTTTTTGTTTTAGCTCTGTTATATCTTTTTGAGTGTTTGAAGGAGTGAAGGCAACATTCCGATATATTACAACTTTCAGAAACATCCGTTGGCAACGTAATCAGGTTTTAAAAATGACGAATTATGATAAAATGTCGGTCATTACATTTTTGTCTTTTAGATCCACCTGTTTTAAATGCCGTCGCCATGTTTGACAGGAGAATGACATTGTGTCATCGATTTATTATTCCCTTCTAAATATATAGTTTGTTTTTACAATTTGCTAGCCGTAATTTATGACATAACGATCTTCACTAGTATTAGGATAAATATTTAAGGTCTTAGATGTATCACATCATCAAAGACGTTGCTAGTTTAATTACAATGTCATCGGAAAATCACCGCTTAACAGCGATTTCCCATCGGGTCTCACATTTTCAAACACAAAGAGTCAACACCTTTAAACTCGGTCAATTGCGGGTTTTACATCTTTGCGGGAGATCGTGAACATCGCAAAAATACACAGGTAATATTCGTGGGATGTTCGTGGCTGATGTAGTGACAAAAAGGAAGGTATTTCCCTCGGTGCTGACCTTTTCAAAAAAAAATAAAAAATTATCATCAGATTTTAAAGTCAAATCTCATATAATTAAAAACATGGTTGTCCGAAATTGTATGAACATTGCGAAATACACACTTACCTACTGCATATTTCTTTTAAATGGAGAGTAGAGTAAGATAATATAGATTTACGATGATATAAGCCTAAATAACACAATTTTAAACTCGGAAACTTTTAAAGTTTAAGGCACTTGGGAATGGGCCTTTAATGTTTGTATGTGACAAGTGGGAGGACCTTGAGGTTTGTGTGGGACATTTGGAAAGACCTGAATCTATGTATGCACACTATCCATTTGTACACTCACTATCTCCATGCGTACACTCACTATCTCCATGCGTACACTCACCAGATCCAGCCAGACTCTATTGCTCAATTTACTGGGCTGCTCCTTGTAGCTGGTAGCGCCGTTTCGTGCGGCTCGGTAGTACCAGTCCCTGGCCTGGCGGCTGTTCACCAGCTGGGGGGCATTTGCATACTTTTTAATGGCGAGAGACGAGGCTGATGGAAATGCGGAAGATGTGGGGGCGGCGGGCCGCTCCTCGTACGGGAACAGGAAAGCGTCCACGTCGCTTATTGGTTGATCGGCCTGGCGGTCGTCATACGGCGACCACTCAGCGGGCTTGTTACTTCTGGATGGCTGTTCTTTCAGCGCCATGTACATCCGCCTGAGGCTTTGCTCCCGAGTTTCTGGAGACAGCCGACTGGACGGGTCTGATCTCTTCCCGTTTCCTGCAATAAAACAAAACAAACACAAGTCAATCAAATCATGATCTCAAGGTATTATTGTCATTCGTGATCCTGTTAATACTTATTTCAATTATCGCCCATGCTAATCTGCAAACTGGTGTATTGTAGAGGCGAAATGGTTGCAGAGCTATATACTCCCCGGGGAGCTGAAATGGCACGCGATGAAACATGTTAATATACCAAAGGTGGTATGTGTGAAACACACGGAGTATTATATGTGCGCTATATGAAAACTCATAGTTATTATTATTATTATTCGGTGGTTTAGTATTAATCCTGAAAACATTAATTCAACGAAGCGCCTTGTGTTTGCTGGGTAACGCCGATTGAGTAAAGCACATATCAACATTAATTGTTTCGTTGCCAGCCCACTTGTGGTCAAATCGCACAGGAGATCGGTTGTTTATAACGTAAATATTATTGTTCAGCAAATCGAGACGACTTACCTCATTTTACACATTTGTCTCTCAATAACACGTTAACTCAGTGCTGCATTAACAGTATTTATTTGGCACCACTGACGCAATTGCCTCATTCAAATCATTTCGTAATAAGAAGATATTTTCTTTTGGCTTTGAATGGGAGAGAAACTATTTTCTGATGATCCCAACCCCTACAACGCAGAAATATTTGTATATAAACCATGGAGATCAAAGGGTTTTTTTCAATTTGAAATTATCATAAATGTCTTAGTTAGCTTTTTTCTGCTTTATTTGAATACACATGCTATGGGTCTACGGCCATTATAAATTTTACGCTTTGGGTGCGGGGAGCGTTCTTATAAATCACAATAGATTCTGACGTATAAAGACGTTCCCCTGAAACAGTTAAAAACAATCCTCCTCCTCTTGCTTATGTAACTGAATCAGAAAAAAATGTGGAAAATATCTGCTGAACAATTGTGAATAATTATAATGTGTCATCATATGTTATGATTGTGAAAAATTGTGAGCAGTCTTTAAAGAGACACAATCAGGCTTAAACAGCAAAAAAGCAAAAATATAATTTTGGCCGCTTAATAATGACTTTATGATGTAAACATGTCTAGAACAAGAACTGCGTATTTTTTTTATTTTTCATGTTGCGCATTTACCAATCTAGCAAGATATAAAGGCGAAATTCCCGATTTCTTATTTCGGACATGCATGTCCCAAATGAAATAAGAAAAACGGGAATTTCGTCTTTATATTTCGCTTAACTAGTAAATGCGCAACACAAAAAATAAAATAAAAAACTTACGCGGTTCTAGTCTATGGACAAGTTTACATAATATGGTCATATTAAGAAGCCAAAGTAAAAATACCGATCTCTTATGATTTTAGCCTGATTGTGTCGCTTTAAAGGTGTAGTCAACTGTCATAATTCGCGGGACAAGGGTCCCCCAGAAGGCAATAGTGCCCGTGGGTAAGCCAAGGCCCTATTCCATAATAATACTAAATATGCGTTTCATACCCAAAGCCTCATTAAGAGCAAGTTCTCAAATCACAGCAAGTTCATATATACTTGAGCGACATCTATGAGTTAATAATTCAAAGCCCTTGTCTTTTGCCCCTACTTGGTCGCCTACTTGCAAACAAACTGACTGTACTACTGCGGGGATTTGGAAACTGCTTGAGCGGCAAGCTTGTATTGTCACCTTTTAAACACAAAACATTTGTATGATTTTATGCAATGTTGGACCAACGTCGAAGACGTTGGGCCGACATTGCATAAATGTCATACAAATGTCTTGCGTTTGCTGGGCAGGAGGGCACATTGTACATTTATCTAATGTTGGTTCAATGTTGGACCAGCGTCGCAGACGTTGGCCTAACATTAAAACAGCATTGGATCAATGTCTCGTTTGAGTAGTATCTTGTAATCAGTTTAGTGGCTATATTAATGCCGTCAATCTGCACTCAATAGGCTACTGTTGGCCTACACTTGACCGTCCCAGGCATGCGCGTTTTAAAGCTGAATGATTCTTTAATTGTCAAATGGCAAGGAGATCTACATGATTGTCAGTCATACCAAGTGATATTCTATTCACCTGCTGGTCAAAGCGTTGCAGCAAACACGTGACAGATCTAATGTTGGCTTCATGTCGGGCCAGCGTCGCCGACGGTGGCTCAACATGATACCAGCATTGAAATGTATCGTGTTTAATGTGTCGTGATATTCTAATTTTTCAGTGTAGCATCACTGTGTATTTTGTTCAACGTCAGAGATTGAGAGCATGGCAAAAGCTGTGGTTTTCCATGCTGGTGGTCAGTGCACGCTGAGACCAAAAATTTGATGAAAAAGGTGAGGGTAGCCCTATTCAGATGATAAATTCACCTATAAAGAAAAAAACAGCGTCGCCGACGGTGGCTCAACATGATACCAGCATTAAACAGTATCGTGTTTAATGTGTCGTGATATTCTATTTTTTCAGTGTAGCATCACTGTGTATTTTATTTCAGTTTTTTTTTTAAATAAACGAGGCTCGTCATATTTCTCGTGTTGAGTTACTGTTTGGTAAATTTTTGAACACAATGATATTGCCCCCCCCCCCCTCGCTCCTAAAGGTTCTATCATAATGATATCGGCCAACTACCACACAAAGTCAAAGCCACAGTTGTGGTTGTGGATCGCGGCAGCGTAGTCAGTAATAACAGACTCTGTGTGCGATACAGAGTCTGTAATCATTGTCATTCGTAAAGTTGTGCCCCAAAAATACAGTGCGCATCCGATCGATTGCGCAATGAATTACTGCGTGCTTGTTTGATCATTTATTTTTATATCAGTCTGTAATGACAGATGTACATCTCATTAGAATAATGCCTTAACCTATAGGTGAATTTATCATCATGAATTTTTTGGTCTCAGCGTGCACTGACCACCAGCATAGAAAACCACAGCTTTTGCCATGCTGTCAATCTCTGACGTTGAACCATGCTGTTCACATCAAACTCGGACTACGGCAGCGAGACACAACTTCAAGTGAATGAAAATTTAAATTATTCAACATAGCGCTGTAAGGGTTAATTTGATAGCTGTATACACCGAGAGAGTGCTCCGAGACATCCAAACTATGACATTGATAGCAATTATTTAACCCTTATCCTGCTAGGTTAATTTATTTATATAGGCCTATTAAACCGCGATCAACAAACTTTAAGTGATTTTAAATACTTACTTGTTTAATTTGAGGCAAACAATTCACAAATCTCGATGATTAAAACGACAATTGTCATGGTTAGCAGGCAAAGGCTTTATATAATTTTGGACATAATCATTGCGTAAAATTGGCAGGCCCAAGACAACACCCTACGTCACGTCATATATCATAGTTTTCCGTGAAGTCGACACAATGTTGGCGCAGTGCTGGGCCAACGTTGCGTGTTTTCTGGCGCAATACTAATCGGTGGCAACAGAAAAACAGTGATAGCAAGATAACTTATTCCCATTTAAACATGATTTGCGTTAGAAACTTCACAAACACAAATCATATCTCAATTTGGTGGGGAATGTGGCACAACGGTCACAGCATAGCGTTTCAACCACTGCCTGGAGTGCGAGTTCGATATCCGCTTGGAGCGGGATGTTCGGAAAAATATCATGTTTCTGCCCACTCAACGCTGCTACTTCTTTGTTTCGACGCTGGGCTCTTGTGAAGAGCACTCCACTTTCCCGTGGTACACTTCACTCAAGTGTAAATGAATACCTGCTACGCCAGATATGATAATGTGTATAAAAAAGTTAGTTGCGCCAAATAGTAGCAGTGATGGTGGATGATAGTATTTTCTCCACAGGGAGTTGAAATAGTACATGAATGAGCAGGTCTAGTGACCAGGGGTAATGTGATGCAAGGCGTCCTAATTTATTGCAAATCCTTACATTTTAAAGATAAACTAAATGCCTGACACGAAGGAGGTTTGGTCGCAAAGCCAAAGGACAATACCCAACAAACATGAGACGTTGCACCAACGTTGGTTTACTGTTGGCCCAATAGTAAAAAACGTTTGGCCAACGTCTCATGTTTGCTGGGTAGCTGAAAGAATTACATTAGCTGCGTTTGCAATGGCAGCAACAAGCAAATGCTGAAGCGAATAGGCAGTAACTGTTCACTTAAAAAGTAAGCAGACACTGCATTTTGCCTGGCAAAATGCAGTATGGCAGTACAGGGTTACATGGTATCATAACGCTTGATTTCACTCGCGTCTCTGGAATCTAGTGTCAATATCTGGAGAATGGCATCTCCCGTATTTATCCTTGAATTTGGGATGCAATATCCGCGCTCATTTCGGCTGCTTCTTCTACCTGCACCCGTTGGTTACGGCGCCATGCCCACTTAACAAAAAACATTTGTATAATATTTGCACAGCATCGGCCCAACGTCTTCGACGTTGGTCCAATAGCGTGCAAATGTTATACAAATGTTTTGTGTCTACCAGGTATGCCACGAATATCGCGAATGCCAATGTCTGAGGGATTTCGCTTCATAATGCAGCCCGTTCACGACAAGCTAGGGACATCTCACTGGGTATACGACATTGTAGCGACGTCGCAGCAACGTGGTATGCCCATTGGAATATGCCACAATTGCACGTAGGTGAGTGCACGTAGGTGAAACGATTCTGTAGGTTTTATTTTATTTCTTTTTAATTTATTTTTTTTATTGACCGTTTATTTATTTATTTAGACATATTTATACAGGTTGGACATTATTAGCCGTCAGGGTATTTTTCAAATGTGCCCTGTATTGATTTTGTTATATGAAAAATGAACATTCAATTATATAATATATAATACAGATGAAAACATATATCAAACAGATAAAAAACGTATTAAAGTTAAAACACGTAATATAGAAATGTTAGCTTTGCCATATTGGTCATTTCTACTTTTTGTATGTTTCATTGGATGCTGTGCGAATCGGATATACGCTTTCTTTGTCATTATTCCATGAATTTGAACAGTTTAGGTCACTGCATATGTATGCATAGAAAAAATATATATATCGGCCGCAGCGGGACCTGAACCCGGTACCACCGGACTCTGAGTCAGCTACCCATGCTACCAATGAACTATCCTGCCGCCTTAACAGCCTCAACAGTAAAAAAACACAAAAAATACCTTTTTAAATAAATTCAACCAAGTAAATCACTTAACAACCGACTACTGGGTAGGCCTACACACAAACGTCGTCATTAATAAATACTGAAGCAGCATCGGGTCAACAGGGCCAGAATATCTGGTGCCCCACCTTCATCCCGGCAGCGTTGGGGCGGCGTTTCATGTTGACTATTGTCAGTTTTAAAAAAATCATATATTACAGCAACAACTACACGTAGGGCTACATGTATTATAACCAGTCAGTCATGATAACATCTCATGACGTCAAGAATAAGCTCCGCCCCATACTTTTGCATTAGGCAAAATCCATCCCAGTGGGTTAAACGGGCTGTCGAGCACTTTAATCAGTAAGACCTCATCTAAATGAAGGGCGAATTTGCGTCAAGTAGATCTGGGGACTACAATGGCTCCTAAAATATTGACCAGCTCAGCCAACATTGTCACAAATAATGTATTAAATGGACTCGTATAACACCGATGCCATTGAAATGAATACAACACACGTTGTATTCTCATATATTGCAACCTTTAGTAAAATAAAAAGCTGATCAAATTGAAACACCCTGATTTTATACACAGTACGATAAAGCCACTCAACCTCCGGGATTACCAACATCAACTCGATTTTAATTTTGTCATGTAAAACCAAGAAGCATTCCTACTGGGCACACGATTTTGCTACAAGATTGAGTCATGGAACACAGTCCAAAGCCACTGATAATTACGATAATAGTCAAATTATATCACATTGTGCACTCGATCCATATTTGTTGTTTCACACAGGTTTTTTTCTGCAAGCCAATTGTATTACGATACGTGTAAGCTTTTATATATTTAGTAGTGATTATACTTCTGCGGGGCCCAGCAAAAAACGAGACGTTGAACCAATGCTGGGCCACCGTCGTACACTTTGGGCCAGCATTGATGTACCATTTGATGAACATGTCGTATTTCCTGTTAGTTTATATGGATTCCTAGGGAATTGCCATCTCAGATTATCTAGGGAGCTAATTATTGTTTCAAAGCTGATAGCTGCATAATTAGAATAAATATTAATATATAACGCTGGTCGAAGTGTTTGAGGGAGAAAGGCTGCTTAAATAACCTCCTGACACGTGTTTTTCGCAGGAATTATGTCAACGTATATTTCAGGAAATAATTGAAGGGATCGGTGTAAAAACAAGTCTAAGTAATAAACTAAGTAATGTGACTTAATATACTCGTTTTTACACTGAGCCCTTCAATTTGTGAAATTAATTATCGTGCGGAATGGTATCTTAAACCTTATCTGTGACGACAATCTATCGTTAACAAAAAAAAGTAGAATCATTCACTAAAATGCGCATTTGCTTGGCACGTAGCTTTGCACTCACTGATTAAAGTAGTTAAAATAAACTCGACTAATATAATGTTTAATTCATCTACTTATACACCTACAATTTTTCAATAAATTTAACGATGGCGGAGATATTATGGTAAGCTTTAACTCAATACGGCCGGCCTACAATAAATAATATTAAATTTCAATCTGAATTTGCAGTCGTGTTTATACTAATTGAGAGCAGGTAATGTGGCAGGAGTGTGTAAGAATTAAGTTATGTTTATCGTTTTGTTCACAAGTTAGGTTAGGCCTACTCAGCAAACACGACGCATGGTACGATCATTTGAAATAAATTACATATTTTTTTCACATAATGCAAAACAAAAGGAGTGAATTTTAAATGGTTCTAATACGATCACTAGATTTCGCTACATGAAAATTGCCTAGTTCTAATATCCACTCGAAATATTCGTCTCATGGTACCCAATTATCTCGGCATGTGGGGAGAGGGTCGATTTGATACGGCTGGCTCTGTTCATAAAATGGCAGTCAGTTAAAAGTACCCACATTAAAAAAAATATATGTTTTATTAGTGTTACTCTTCATATTAAAACAGTCTAAACTTGATTTATTTTGTTTTAAACATGTTTAGATTAGTTTTTTTATATGATATATTTCTATTTCTCGTCAAATATAGATAACAATTGTGTAAATATGGCGTTTCTGTGTTGAACGTCACATATCTCGTCAAATTATATTTACAGAAATGTTCATTTATAGTAAAAAATGAAATGAATCGGGCTTTAGGCCACCTTTGTGCACATATAGGCTAAACTGGGCCAGAAGAACCTCCTGAGGATGGTGAGATGATTAAGATGACACTGTCCTCCAGACACAGGATTCGAAATTCGAGCCCTGGCGGTCTGAGGCCGAGCACGCTACCTCTCGGTCACGGAGGCTTCCCACAATACTGACTTTCACACGTGGATGGGGAAGAAACATTTTTGTTTCTTTCAAACCGCCGAGTCCGGGAACCGAACCCCGAACTCTTTCTTAAAGTTTGTAAGGCATTTTTAGTAGAAATTGTCATGCAGTTGTTTTTACACAATTCAGATATGCTGATTTCAAATCTGCCCCACGCCAAGCTCTATTCTGTCTTTTTCCTACCCAGAATTGAAAAACAAAATGGCCGCCAAATTTTGTGAAAATGTCACAACTGTACATCACGGCTCGGCTCACATCATTTCGGTGTCTAAAATAACATTTTTGGGTTCAGGGAATTCAGTTACAATGTTTCCGAAGGTCATGTAGCTATCATTATTATTAAACAGTGGCCGCTAGAGGACAAAATCCAAAATGGCCGCCACTGCAACGTAATGCGCCTTAACATTGCTTCCAAATAACGTAGAAATGTGTTTTTGGTTTCTATATATATACGTTTCTCACACCAAGGAAACCAATTCAGAACCGCGATAACGTATATTATCAATATTTTACAAAGTTAGGGGGAACAAAACAAATGTTGTGCCAGAAAAACGACACATTGTAGTACAGTGTAATAATATCTTTAAAAGCCATTTTTTCACATTCAGAAGCCGAGAGAACCAACGTATGAGGCATTTTGTAAGAATGTTTTGATTACTGACAAAAAATATTTTCTGATTATTGATTACTGCCTAGCACTAGATAACCTGTCGCTCATCATATATCCGCTCTAGGTCTATTGGTTTGTGGCCTATGTGATATCCACCTGTAACGTTTTTTTACAGTAGAAAATAAATCAATTAAATTAATTTGCCACGGGTGGCACCCTATACTAGGCTTGAGCAAAACATAAAGTTGATCCATCAAGGTGGTCTGCATAACCATGAGAATGATGGTACGCAAACATGTTCCGTTCTGTTAGTATAATCCACTTTATATATTTTGCTGGTCAAAACGTGCACATGACATAAAAAAATATGATTGACATTTTACATATTAGAATCATCTTCGGTTTTATACTTTTGGCCAGAAAATATACCATACAATAGCCAGGTAATGCGGTGATAACACAATTTCCAGACAAATATAAATGAACGACTCAGATATCCACACAAAAAGGTAATGTACACATATATCTACTCCTATAACTTAAAACAAGGATGGGATAGATGATGTCACTGTCAATAACAATGATAACATACAGTTACACGATATCGTGAATATGTAATTTAGTGCAGAAGTTGACTTATATATTATGTTTTGAACATATGAGCTTAATGGTTGAGGACACCCAAAATCCAAACAGAGCAGTGAAGATGGAGCTATAAACAAATATCATTTCCTAGGGTAATGCTCATTTGTTAGTAACTGTCCCTACTGTTGCCAACTCAATGCTATATTGTGACATAAACATGTCCCCAGAGATTATTGGGTACACTGTTGCAACAAGATAGGATGCAGAATATGTGGTAATTGGGGTAATATACATTGATACCGTTTGTAACACGATCAGGATGTTTTCACATAAAATACAGAAACGTTCTACTTTTACATAAATTATTACACTGGACTAAAATCTTCGTTTTTCTGACGCAACATCTGTTTGTTCTCCATAACTTTGTGAAATATTGATAATATATGTTATCGCGGCTCGGAATTGGTTTCCTAGGTGTGAGAAACCTATATGTAGACACCAAAAACACAAAATTTTACGCTATTTGGAAGCAAAGTTAAGGCATATTACATTGCAGTGGCGGCCATTTTGGATTTTGCCCTCTAGCGGCCACTGTTTAATAATAATTGTTGCTATATGACCTTCGTAAACATCATATCTCAATTTCCTGACCCCAAAAATGTCATTTTAGACACTAAATGATGTTTTTGTGTTCATTGTGAACCAAGCCGTGATGTACAGTTGCGACATTTCCACACATTTTGGGGTTCATTTTGTTTTTGAATTTTGAGTAGGAAAAAGACAAAATAGAGCTTGGCGTGGGGTGGATTAGGAATCAGCGTTCCCAACTTGTGTAAAAACAACTGCATGCCAAAGTCTACTAAAGAATGCCTTAACAAGTCAGAAATTTCAAAAATAGGCCCTGACTATGACTGGGGAGTCCGTCATAAATTACTGCTTCACATGGTAATGTTGTAATTGTGTTGAAAATGTGCAAGCCCACATTGCTTTCTTCATGCGTGACATGGGGTGTACTCAACTGTGTTGTGAGATTTTCGGATGGATACAGGGGTGAGAAGGTTTTGTGTCTTTTCTGGGAATGAGCGTAAGAATATTTCGTGAGATCTGGGCAAATCGACCCTTTTTATCAACAAGGCAGCGTAGCTCAAAACACAGGAATTTAGCATGGTTTTGAAAAAAACATTTTAAACTGTATTATGGTGTGTCACATAGGGGGGTAGTTAGGAACGAAAGATGTGATTTCGGCCCTCAGAATGTTGTCATTATCTTGATTATACATGCGTTTCAATGGGACTGATTGGTGTGGTGAGACAATGTGTGTATTGCAGCAGGGTTAGGATTATATATTATAACGTTTCCACCGTTGAATAAAAAGAAAAATTATTCAATCTGTTTTTAATTGTATTCTGATAGTCGATGCAATTAATTAGGATGTAAAATATTGAAGAGAAAACATATATTAACCATTTTTCCTGATTGATATATTATTTAACTTCATAATTCTAAATTAAAAAGGTCACTATGACTACCTATTGTGAATAAATAAGAGTAAGAACTGCAACTTCATTCAACCACGTTTGCATTGCAGATTTAAGGAAAACGGGCTGATTTTCATAATATCAGTGCTTAATAAAAGAGCCACCAAAGCAACATCATTCCATGTATTTAAAACATTTAAAAATATATTGCTCAGAACAACTTGCTGTTCCATGGTTGTTTGGAAAATATAATGGGAATGGGCGTAAGAATATTTCGGGACATAATTTATCTGTTAGGCATAATTCTATCGTATCAATCTTTGGTGGTGTATCCCTTCGTCCATTAATCCAGAATAAATGTGGTACCCTGGGAGTCAGATACAAACTGGCTAATAATGATGTACGCAACTTCCTGGAGAATATGTCAGCGATACTTGCGAATTTAAATACCCTAATATAACTGTATATATCATGGGATATTTTATTTTGAACCTATTAAATATGAGTGAACATATACCTACATCTGACTTCCTACAACTAATGTTCTCATGCTTTTTTCAATCTGATCAACAAGCCTACGCGATTACCTAAAAACTAAGCTGCACTTATATATAATATATTTTGAAATGGTTTTGATAAGTCATCATGTTTTAATGAAATGATTTACACTGATGTATCAGATTATCCACCTATTAGAGAAGATTTGAAATGAGAATGAATATCTTTTTGTGGGATATGTGTCACCTGAAATGAGAAAAAGATTAGAAATAAGATGAAAAATGTTAATTGGACAAAGGTGACTATGGATGATTCTTTTCCAAAATGCATACAGGCCTACTATGTTTCTTAGCTTATTTCTAGAAATCTATCATTTAAATTATCTAGTCAAGCGTAAGTCACACAAACTTCACTATAAGACAAGAAAACCATGGCTAACCAACGGTATGAAAGTTTCTATCAAGCACAAAAATAAATTATCTGCACGTTACAAGAAGTATCATCAACAATTGAATAAAGGGGCATGTAAAGTAATATGTTAACTGGATTATTACGACGTATGACAAATTGGTTATACAATATAAATAATACAATATAAAATAATTTTTCAAAAAAAAAAAAATCGCTTCACGAGTAGTAATTTTGTCATTAATGGCAACATTACCATTGCTGAACATTTTAATAAATATTATTTGTAAACGTAGCTTCCGAACTTGCTTCGAAACAACACGGAAACAAAGACGGATCAAACTAAATCTAAAAAAGCAAATCTTGTTTCAATAATTTTGGAAAGTCTTTGCAGGGAGGTTTCTCCAAATTGATTATGTATTTAAACAATTCTAGCCCTGAATGGGATGATTTCGGACCAATGCTATAACATATCCATCTGATTTGCTTTTATTACCACTCACACACTTACCCAAGTTATCAATAACACAAGGAGTTTTTTCCGATGAGCTTGAAATGAACGAAGATGTTCCTATTTTTAAAAGTGATGATTCTGCACAAATTGGTAACTTTAGACTCGTCTCAGTATTGCATTTTTTCTTTGGACGTGTTATGTATGTTAGATCATTACCTTTTATAGAAAAATATGACTTATTATGTAGATATCATTTCGGTTTTGGTATAGATAAAGCTTTGGTTTTCTTAATTGATAAGAGATTGAAGGTTCTAAATTATGATGAAATTGTACGCTGTGTTGTTTTAGAACTCAAGGCTTTCTATACTCTGAGCAAGAACTTACTCTGAGTCATACAATACTTTTGGATAAATTACATAAGTACGGCATTAGACGTATGGCACATTTTTAGATTACAAATTTTCTATAGGACAGAATATAATATGTTTTTTTAATAAGCCTAATTCTATTTATGAGAAAGTTTTTTGTGGAATATCATAAGTATCTATTTAGGTTCTTTGGTATTTTTTATATACATACATGACCTATCTAATGTGTCCTCACTTTTGTTTTCTTCACTTTATGATGACGATACAATATGTTTGCTACAGGTAAAAATATACATAATCTAATTTGTTTAATGAACACGGAATTAAAAAAAAGTAATATAGCTAAATGCCAATAAGTTATCTCTCAATGTTAAAAAAAATATTTTATATTAAAATTCTTTGTTTTTTCTAATAAGCGATTAGTAAATACAAAATTATGATATAATAATAGATGATAAACCAGTTTCTTGAATTTCATGGCCTAATTTCTTTGGGTGTTATTATTGATGAGAAATTAAACTGGTCCGAGCATAAACAATATAAAAGTAAAACTTGTCAAAGGTTCTGGAAATATTAGAAAGTGCTGAATTTATTGGAGCGTTGATGTATAAGAACTCTTTACGATAATTGTATTTACCAGTATAGTACATATTGTTAAGAGGTATGGGATAAAACAAATGAGTGAAATCTTACGTCAATTTTATATTACAGAAGCGCATTATTAGAATTCGAGCACATACGTCACCTTATTCAGACGTGTTTATTATATTAAATATATTACAACTTTGCAAATATGAGGTAATACTATTTATTACGTGGAAGGTTTATGGCCTGCTCATTATTTTGACAAATGACGAATGTAACTCGTACCCAACTCGCAGCGGGAACTATCTTCGTCCTATGCAATGTGCAAAGTCAGCACGCCAAAAATCAATGCAGCATAGTGGTGCTACTCTGCGGAAGTATATTGCAGATTTAATTGATCATTCGTGTTTATTGTAAATATATTTACCGCGTATTAATAATATAGTTTATACCGTTAATTATGAGTGTATTTTATTATCATTACATTGTCAATATCTTCTGCTATTCATCATTACTTTATCGAGTTTTTAGAGATCGGTAAACTATAGGCTTATATGTTTTCTGCCCTTTGCACACACTTTTTCATACAAGAGCGGGTAATTTATTATTGTGTACTGAGGACGCATACGTCACTAAGCGTCAGTTCCTTTTTGTCACGCTTTTGTTTTGATCATATAGTGTACTTGTTTACTTTTTTGCTGTGACATTAACCTGGACACTGTCACCGGGTCTGCCGCGAAGTGATTTAAGCAGCCTGGTGATGTCAGGTAACCAGCACAGCAGTGACTGTCCATTAAGCATTTAGTATTAGATGTCCCTGCAATACTGCTTATGCAGGTTAGCTTCAACGAAAAAAAACGATGAAAAGGCAGGATCATCTAAAAGTTTACAAGCGGGATCGATTTATTCAACAAACGGCTGACTCATTTGCACAATGTAAAATGGAAATATTTATATAGTCCTGTAGAAGGTGAGTGGAGTGACAGTAAATAGAAGATTAGCTGGTGAAATTTGTGGCACAGTAAAATGTTTTGTTATGAAGCAATGCTGCAATGTAAAGGCAAACAGAAGTAACTACTCACCTGTAAAGTAAGCAGTTACTGCTGTTTACATTTGCACGTTGTCAATTTTTAGCATCTTCCACAACAAGTTATCTTACCCACGAGCACGCAGTGCGATACCTTGCTTTATCGAGCATACAGTCCAACTATTATAAATAGCCAGATATCTTGAATGTCGCGTGTCTCAAGACCGGCCAATCAGAGAGCCCTTGATCAGGCGTTGACAGCTGACTGAGAGCATAGCCTGCTTGTTTCCGTTGGTATGATAGATCAGATAGATAGATAAGCTCGGAATCTCACGCTGATGTCATTGTGTTCCCAGCTCCCTGAATGGCGGTACACGTCACTGTCCAAATGAGAGATTCCCAACTTGTCTATATGGTACATCTAGCAACGGAAACATGTGACTGTGTATGAGAGATGAACAAAAGGTCAATTCTTCGCGACCTTTTATGACATATTTATAAATCTGAAACATCCAATAAGGTTTGAATCTCAGACACACCCCCAAGATGACCATGTAGACAGGATAACTGATTGTAGTACTCGATACGGCCAGGCTCCTGCGGTATGCACTCGCGTGAGCCTGGCCAAGGGAAGATGATTTTTAGATGCTCACCTGCTCTACCAAATTCCACTTTGAAGATATTGTAGCAGTAAATAGCAGTGAAATAATTATTATTTCATAAAATTTTACATATCTAAAATTTAATTCAATTCATTCACTTAGAAATATGAGATATTAGACAAAATAGCTATAATACATTGTAAATCACGATTTTGACATCTCAATTTAAAAAAACGACGCTGTAAACAGCCTGAAATAACATAATGTAGACTACATTAAAAAAACATACAACGGACCCATGCATGTCTAACAACCACACATTAATCACCTCGATTGCTATGACAGGTATGTATATATGTTGCAAACAACCGACACACCCCTGCAGGTAATGTTGGCCCAACGGTGTCCTAATATAACAAACCTTGTGCTGCTAGGGAGTGTATATTATCATGATTATCGTGATCAGTTGATCAATAGGTAATGTTTTTTAATCCAAAATATCAATGTTGTTCATTATTTGACGTTGAAATCGCGTTAGCTGAGTTCCAGCTTCAAATGATTGCAAAGAGAAAAAAATAATTCAACAGGATAAGATGTCATAATAGCAAACGAAAATGAGGGCGTACAAACTCTGATGAACGTGTGGAGTATGAAATTTATTTAGATCCCAGTAGGCATGTGACGGCATTTCAAAGTTGTGTTTTGCTTGATAGCAAGTGTCCATGTCATATCATTTCAATACAACGTCATTGCTACGTTTTTGTATCGACGTCATTTCAACTAACACAAATGATGTTTTCACGTGGATATTAGATCACCATCACAACGTCAAAAATAGAACCATTTATATATATAGACTCAATTGTAACGTCACTTTACTACCATATTCCCGACGTAAGCCCTATGTCACACTAAATATTAGCGCCGTATTTTTTACAACAACCACAGTCAGCCCTGTCAAGTGTGTTGAACTGAATTAGACTGATCTGATAGTATTTTTTTCTAATTTAGAATTGAATAAACTTTATGTTTTGCTAACAATCCAAATCCATTGACTTAATTAATTACGTCAATTAAACGCATGTTATTCAATTTGGATTGATTAATTTTAACACATGTATAAGTTCCTAGTACATTGAAAGTATATTGAACTGTTAGCATAACTTTTATCATAACTCTACAATTAAAGTTATCAACTTTATATTCACCTATGTTAAACCAAACGGCATAAGTTCCCTCAACTAACCTTCCCTAGCTATATAAGTTGTTCTCGTCGGACGTCATATATTTTGATGTATTTTGCGAACAAGGTTCATTTCGACCTATACTCTTTTAAAATTAATTAAAACATAGTGGTGCTACTCTGCGGAAGTATATTGCAGATTTAATTGATCATTCGTGTTTATTGTAAATATATTTACCGCGTATTAATAATATAGTTTATACCGTTAATTATGAGTGTATTTTATTATCATTACATTGTCAATATCTTCTGCTATTCATCATTACTTTATCGAGTTTTTAGAGATCGGTAAACTATAGGCTTATATGTTTTCTGCCCTTTGCACACACTTTTTCATACAAGAGCGGGTAATTTATTATTGTGTACTGAGGACGCATACGTCACTAAGCGTCAGTCCCTTTTTGTCACGCTTATGTTTTGATCACTATTATATCACCATCACCTCACCATGGGGATGTGAGACGAGTGATATCACTATTATATCACCATCACCTCACCATGGGGATGTGAGACGAGTGATATCACTATTATATCACCATCACCTCACCATGGGGGTGTGAGACGAGTGATATCACTATTATATCACCATCACCTCACCATGGGGGTGTAAGACGAGTGATATCACTATTATATCACCATCACCTCACCATGGGGGTGTGAGACGAGTGATATCACTATTATATCACCATCACCTCACCATGGGGTGTGAGACGAGTGATATCTCTATTATATCACCATCACCTCACCATGAGGATGTGAGATGGGTGATATCACTATTATATCACCATCACCTCAAAATGGGGTGTGAGACGAGTGATATCACTATTATATCACCATCGCCTTACCATGGGGGTGTGAGACGAGTGATATCACTATTATATCACCATCACCTCACCATAGGGATGTGAGACAAGTGATATCACTATTATATCACCATCACCTCACCATGGGGTGTGAGACGAGTGATATCGCTATTATATCACCATCACCTCACTATGGGGTGTGAGACGAGTGATATCGCTATTATATCACAATCACCTCACTATGGGGTGTGAGACGAGTGATATCACTATTATATCACCATCACCTCACTATGGGGATGTGAGACGAGTGATATCACTATTATATCACCATCACCTCAAAATGGGGTATGAGACGAGTGATATCGCTATTATATCACCATCACCTCACCATGGGGCTGTGAGACGAGTGATATCACTATTATATCACCATCAGCTCACCATGGGGATGTGAGACGAGTGATATCACTATTATATCACCATCACCTCACCATGGGGCTGTGAGACGAGTGATATCACTATTATGTCACTATCACCTCACCATGGGGCTGTGAGACGAGTGGTATCACTATTATAATATCGTCATCACCTCATAATGGGTGTGAGACGAGTGATATCAAAATGACATTATCTTCCTATCTCATACTTAGTTATCACGATTTGAGTTATCAGTGACCTCACCTATACATCACTGAAATGTCTAGACAGAATGTCGTGCCGTACGTTGCTCACTAGCGGTTAGTGATAATAAGGCCTTGAGAGGGCTGTTAGACAAGTTACGAAATATCACATTGAAATATATCACAGTTTAGTGACGTCACTGTGATACATGAGATTACCATCATGATGACAACAAGATATCATCAGCAATTTAATATCGCAGTTGTATCACTGTGGTATCAAATTGTTGACTGGGTAGATTGCTTTGCTAAGCCAAACGTAAGCAGTAGCTCCCTTTTGGCTGTTACTATATACTTATATTTCTTTTAATAATGTATCCAATGATAACTAAAATAAAAACATACCTCCCAAGCAAGCGTGTCCGAAATCACCACACCAAACTGTAACATACAAAAAATACTTTATCGAATATAAACAATCAATGATTATAATATTACTAATTAAACGTTATCTCGTGTGCCGATATGTTTATTGCATGATGGAATTGAAAGGGTGGATCTGCCACTTCACAAAGTGGCAAATGCACCCTTTAATATCCGGGGGTAGCGGCGATATTCGGTCATCGTGTATATTTACAGGAACTGGTTATTAAACTGTGATGATCAGCCAAAAGGCAGTAGCTGATCATGAAACAGTGAACAGTTACTGCCTTTTAGCTTCAAATAGCAGTATAATCTCAGAAAATATGAAACGTTGATCAATTCAGTTTGTCATATACATAAACTCCACTCAGCTGATTGTATGGATTGAATACACTCCAACGTACACGTGTCATGTAATAGTAATTCAATGAAACACTTATGCACAATGACGGCATGAATCCGAGCTGGTCAGCATGGTAAGAGGGCGTGGCCTCTCAACCCGAACCAGTGCCATAACCTCCGCACGGGTACGTCCCGATTGACCTTTGCGCACTTTCACCAAATTGTAAAATATTACCCCTTAATCAAAAAATTTATTGTTGGTATAAGTATTCCACTAGTTATAACAAGTAAGTAATAGAAACATGCAAAAGCCGCATACAGTTGCTCAATTGGGATCATACCTGGACAAAGGGCTGTACCATTGCAGCACCAGGACAGAAAAGAGGCAAAAGAGGTGAAAGTAGCCAAAACTATATCCTAGTCCTATCATTGAAGGCCAAAATCATTCAAAGTTTCAATAAAATTACCGGATTTGCTAATATGTGTACTTGCCTCACAATTTTTTTTTAAACTTGGTGGAAAAAAAACGAAAAATCGAATTTCCAAAATGGCCGCCATGACCAAATGTGAAATCTTGTGATCAGGTTTCCAGAATAACATAAGAAGATCGTTAGCATTTTGTATGAAAAACATAATCGGATATGCAAAAAAAGTATTTATCGATGTATTATCATGTAAAATCTCAAAATGGCCACCAAATGTTCAATTATTTGTCTGTATATTTTGCTGAACAGGGCTTTTGTGGTGATACTCAGAATTCAGGTTATCGAAATACAATCATAAGGCAATGAAACTGTGATAGTTATATTAGTAAAATTTACATGGAAGATTTTAGTATGTGGTGGAGACTTAATGTTTTAGTGCTGTCTATTGTTTTTGCCTCCACAAGGAATGTTATGTTTTTGTTCGCGATGGTGTGTTTGTCTGTCTGACCTTCTGTCTGACAGTCCCTCATAGTACCTAAATAACAGTGAACCGATTTGCATGAAACTTTTACCAGAGATGTATCTCAGGCCAAGAAGCAATCGATTAGATTTTGGGGATGATCCGGATTATGATCCGGATCTAGGATGTGTCTCGGGCCCGAGGTGTGTCTCGGGCCAAGGAACGTGCCGTTAAATTTTGGGGATAACGAGGATCCTGATTACAATCATTAGTTTCGGCGGAGGTTTGCAGTTTCTGACTGACTGTCTATTTATTATTATTATTCAACAATTCAACGACGTAACTGCTCTACAGTCGCCAATATTCATCCGATCTTTATGTTTGTTCCGACCTCTCTCTCTCAATGATTATTCTAGATGAGTTTAAAAACCAATGTTTTGTCCAAGGTTTAATCTTTTCCAAGCCATATATTTTCCATTTCCTTACGGTCTAGATATGGTATCGCATATAGTCTGAATAAATAAGAGCGAATGTGAAATGCGATGTTCAACTACTTCTTTAACACTTATTATAGTAGTACGCTTATTCAAAGTTTGCATATACAGGCTCGTCGCCCTGTGAATAATGATGAAGCAAAATCACAAGTATTGTGACTCTTATTATGAAAATTTGTAATAACACCAGAAAATAAATTAAGCCTATAAAAACATTGAAATATTTAGGGCCATATGACTATTCCCCTTAATTTGAATACAACATTTATACATTTAATAATTACATTATATAATACTTGTGTGAGATAAAGTTTAAATATTAAGTCAATAATTAAATGTATTTCATATACACAATCTCCCGTGTCCTGGAGTATAACCCCTATCACTCTACACCCTGATTTCAGTGGTGTATGTTTCACTTTTAGTACGAGTAAAAAAAATAGCCAAATTTTTAGAGAGCACAACAAATTTGTTGGCAATTATATACATAATATTTCAGATAAAACTACAATTTTTACATTATAAGGAGGTTCACATATTATACTTAATAATAACCACCCGATGTTTGGCTAATTCACAGATAATACCCCACGACTGCTCAGACCAAACCTCTTTTATAAAGTTATTTGTGTTCAATACCATATACGTAATAAATATGCGAGATAACGTTTAAATATTAAATTTATAATTGATTATACTCATATACAATATCTCCCAGAGTATACCCCTATCGCCCACCTTGAATCTAGAGGGGTATAGTCTGGGAGCTCCCAGACTCTATCCTGGGCATATTCCAGATTACAACCTGGTATAGTCCAAAATATACCCGGGTATAGTTCAGTGGCAATGTGCTGTGAGTCCGGACCCCGGGCTTAAAATGACCGCCCCCGCTCTGCATGTGCACCAGGTGTATTTAATGAGTGTGAAAAAACTATAGGCTCGTTCAGTGGGCCTAATTATGCATGCAAACATCCTTTGGCTACAGGCCTCTCCAGAAATAACCAAAGTTGTCTTAATGCTGGGCCAGCGTCGCAGACAGTGACCCAACATTGAACCACTCCCGGGTACATACCTCGTGTTTGTGGGATTATAATTAAAAGGCTGTTTCCAAGGCCGGGTTCACTAGGGAATGTCTGATGGCAGTGCTTTAAATAAGTCATGGGCAACACACCACAAGCCGTGATGCTCCTGCAAGAAGTGTCGCCTGTCCACGCTGCAAACACAACGACTTGGACCCGTTGCTGTTTCAATGCTGATCAGATGCTGAGCCAGCATCTAAACAGCCACGGGTTTGCTGCGTTGGTTTCTGCCTGGGCTCCCGTAGGTGTGGATATAGTGATCGTTACATTGCTCTGCAGAGCCGTAAGGCAGCATATTTTTACTTGTTCAGTGAGTCGTTACCGCTTTTTGATTTTAAACGACTAGGTGTGAAGTAAACATTTAATTGACAGCCCATGCTTTTAACTTAAGACACACAAGGGTCAGTTTGCGCCACCCGCCAGTTGCACCGCATCAGCATCAGCTGATACGACAGTTGCAATCTAAACACATGCTGCAACACAGACACTGCAACATTTTTATACGTGCAACATCATGGTCTCGAAACTGTACTAAAAATACGAATGTGTGTTATACTATCTGCCCTTATATACCAACAAACGAAGTATGATAATAAATGCTATTATGTCGATCGTAAAGCGGGCTTGGTGTTGTGATTAGAGTTTTGCACCAATGCTAATTATTACGGTGTTAATAATGGAAATACTATATATACCATATATTATAACTTGAGTAAATTATCTTTGAAATTATCAAATGCATGACGTTTGTGTGGTGAGATTTTGTATTATAAGTTATACATAACAAATCCAGCATCATTTATGCTATAGAGGGGTCTGGACGCATGATTACCCGCGGAAATTGTTGAAATTCAAGGCTTCAAATAAAGCCCGTGACTTCAAGAATCATGTGACCCCAGCAGTGTTCTCGTTTGTAATGACCTCTACTTTTGTTTAACTAGTTTTAGCATTTAATTCATGCATAGACCTTTCAGAAAATGTATAGTTATCCATAGCCTGGACAAGAAAAATTGTGCTTTTTACCAATTAAATGCCATAAAAATGACAGTTACGGCATGTCGCCAGCATAAATTTTCGTCTTAGACAGGTCACTGCTCATGAGTGGGTACAGTTTTGGAAGATAAATTGTTTCAATTTGACCAACATATAGTATTGATTGTATTAAAAAAGAGACTTCCCAAAAGTATTATAGTGTCCCTTGCAAAATTGAATTTATGTTCATGTCGCCACAAAATAAAAGAATACGTGACATTTCAGTTGGTTAGTTGTTTTTATCTGTCTAAAATTCTAAGATCAACTAAAGTCCCTTGGTGTGTGATGAATATGTGGTAAACGTAAGTATGTAAGAAGACATCAAAAAATTATGTGATACTGACAGTGTTACTCTTGCAATAATCAATAGAAACAAGCAGAAAACAGAATAAGTTGCATATATTGATATACACACTTAACAACAAATGGCCCTTTAGTTACTCACTAGGTATGTCTCCAAGTAGCAAGTACAAATTAAGCCTGGCCACTGAACCCAGCTTTACTATTGTGCAAGAAAAGAACAAAATCCAAAATATGTTACACAAAATACGTTACATTTTGTAACGTATTTTGGTAACATATTTCGGTCCAAATATAGTCGTGCTTTGTTATCAGGACGCTGAACAGGTTTAATACTTACAACGCTGAATTATTCTTGTAAAACCATGGAGACCAACTAAGTTTTTTACCAAAGTCATTTTTGTCATCACAAATGCCTCAGTTAGCTCTTTCTGCTTCAGTTGAATACGTATTTTATGGCAATACTGCTATTATCCACATTTTCAATTCTCTCAGTACAGGGATTGCTATTGGATGTAGGAATCTGAGGTCTATAGAAGGAGCGTGGCCCTGCGCGAAATTACCGAAATGACCTGGTTTATACCTTAACTCGTCGAGGCTGCAATTAACGTGATCGGGCGCTCTCTAAAGTCGGTTCCCGCGCTGAAAGGATTAAGTGAAGAAAGAATGAATTACATGCCTTGTTAGTTGAATGATTAAACATGTTAAAACAAAATTCTAATTACAAAACTGGACGCATAATAATCATTGATAATTAATCATAACCATGTTTTGCAGAAAAATGTGATTTATACCTTGCACGTCAAATAAAGGAAAGTTCATGTAACCTTATACATTACAGAATTGGTAAAACATACTTGTTGGCAATAGACCTTAACCTTTCAATGCCCTTTTCCGAGTACAGTAGTTTACAACCTGTTCAACAACACATCAAAAATAACGCATCGCAAAGTTGAAATATAATTTCAACCAATAAAAACTATATAATATAAAAAAAATATAACTGTTGCTCACCCTATTTTAGGTAACGAGGAATAACCTCTTCAGGTTATTAAACATTTCAATTAAGGACCTCGGTTCTATAGTGTTTATTAAAAATGACGCATTCTTTCTTTTTCAATCAAAGACGTAAGATATCCTATTGCTTCTGTACAATTCATTTAAGGTTGATTTTATTAATTATTTCTCATCAAGATTGAAAAACATTGCGATATGTTTCATAGGCGCATGTTGTATGGTCAAGGCCAGAAAAATATATAATTACTTGTTGACGACAATTGTCGACGACAATTGTGCTAAGAACTGGAGGAAGAACAGTTGAACCAGAGATAAATTATAATTAACTCTTGTCCTGCTCAGTTGTTCGTTTCTATTTTTCGTTTACTTGAAGCTGTAATTGCCATAACAATTTCCAGCTTTAAATGACAAAAACGTATGTTGTGTTCATGAAAATAGACAAATCGCATATTTCGCAAGAGCTGAGTGTCTATCACAAAGTATTAGTGGTATTTTATATGTTTTAAAAAGAACTTGAGACCGTATAAGGTCTGTATATGGGTTCTATAGCGCTACTAGTGTTACTACATTAAGTGCGTGACTCGCCACCTGCATTCATCACAAAGCAATAAGGTCTGTCATAAATGACCTAACCCTTAATACGCTAAAATATGTTTTGTATAAGCCATGGAGATCAAAGTTTAGCAATATTCTCAAATATATGCCGGAGTGAGCTACACGTTTAATTATCAAGATGCTTTAGTGTACTTATTGTCAGTTATAATCTGAAATAAAAAACATACACTGTTTCTTGATTGTACATGCAACTCATAAACACAAAACTCATTCCACACATAAATGTCACCCCTTTTAAACTTATTCATTCGAACCGAGCGAGTCACTATTTTGATTCATTCAAAGTTGAAACTGAGTGAGTCAGTGAATGATTCATTTAAACTGAGCGAGTCAGTCATTGATTCATTCAAACTGATCGAGTCAGTGAATGATTCATTCAAATTGAGCGAGTCAGTCATTGATTCATTCAAACTGAGCGAGTCAGTCATTGATTCATTCAAACAGAGCGATTCAGTGAATGATTCATTCAAATTGAGCGAGTCAGTGAATGATTCATTTAAACTGAGCTAGTCAGTGAATGATTCATTCGAACCGAGCGAGTCAGTCATTGATTCATTCAAACCGAGTGAGTCAGTGAATGATTCATACGAGCTGAGCGAGTCAGTCATTGATTCATTCAAACTGAGCGAGTCAGTCATTGATTCATTCAAACTGATATGAGTGAGTCAGTAAATGATTCATTCGAGCCCGGCGAGTTTCTAGCTAATGTAACGTTCACTTCATTTCTTTTGTTTTGAAAGGCAAACGAAAAGGTTTAAAGTAAAAATAGACGTGGTTAGCACATTAATGGTGAATAATATGATTTAAAAAGATGATGACCATGACTGGTACTTAGTGGGTTAACGTAATACTACTACTAGGGCGGCAGATGGACACAATGCTATGTAATTGAGTTGAGGCTATCATTATTAGTTACATATTCTGACATTATAATTGATGAATAATTAAGGGGGGATTCTTTAGATGACTGCATTGTCTCCATACATAGCTCGGCCGCCAAACCACTTAGTATCTGGTATCCTGTGTCAGTAACCCTCTCACCTCTAATCACCACTACAGTCCTAGTAAATCCCTTAATCAATGCTATTGAGAATGAAATGTGATCTCAAATTAAATAAATACGACTAATTTTCACACACCTTTGGGTCGTGTTTTGGGTCGCGGCAGCGAGACGCAACTTTAAGTGGGTGAAAATGTAAATGAGATAACATGGCGGTAAAAATGTTAAAATACCACTAGATAGGATATGACACAAACAAGTTATTCATAAACAGTTGGCACGCCATAAACTAGATCGAGCACTGTGCGATATCTCATTTAACAACGTGGGCTTGTAAAGCTAATTATTCTTTGTATAATTCATAGCTAAGTGGCGCCGATCTGTCCTGCCTAACTTAATTTATTATCGGCTTCTGTTAACCACGGGACTTCATATTTTGCGCTAGCATTTTTTGTCCAAGGGGTGGTCAATGGACATTTAAATGTTATAAATCTATTCGAATCGCTTCCGAAAGGCGTATAACCAATGCTCTAAATGAATATTGTAACAATTTTGCTTTAAAAATTAACACCAGTAAAACCAAAATATTCATTTTTTCGCGAGGCAAATTAAAAAATATACCTTCGTTTAAATTTGCGGACATGAAACTTGATGTAGTTCATGATTACAATTACCTGAGTGTCACGTTTAATTTTAATGCAAAATTTAATGTTGCAAAACAAAGTCTTTATCAAAAGGGATGTATGGCAATGTTCGCTCTACTGAAACGGATTAAATCTCTATCTCTACCTCCAGATATTGCATTAAAGTTATTTGACACTCTGGTAAAACCTGTTGTATTATATGGAGCTGAAGTGTGGGGGTGTGAAAATTGCGACATTGTGAATAAAGTGAAATTAAGGTTCTGTAAATATATTTTACATGCTCATAAATCTACTTGCTCTAATATGGTTTATGAAGAGTTGTGTGAAACGCCGCTTCATATAGATATTAAATGTAAAATGATCCTCTACTGGGCGAGACTGATTAACAGTAAAGAAAATAAACTGTCGAAAATGATTTACTCTTTAATATATAAACTTTATGAGAAGGATTTGTTTCATTCTAGTTGGATTAGCTCGGTGAAAAACATACTAGATAGTGCTGGATTCTCTGGGATTTGGACGAATCATTCTTTACCTAAATCACCGGATCATTTTAATACAATTCTCAAGTTAAGGTTGCACGACCAATTCATACAAAATTGGAATGAAGGCATAACAAAAGGTGGTAAATGTACTGTATACCGTATAATTAAAAATACTTTTGGTTTCGAGAAATATCTGACTGAACTACCTGTAAATAATAGAATTCTTATGACAAAATTTCGGTGCCGCAATCACCGTCTACCAATCGAAGCTGGTTGTCGGGCTCAAATTCAGCGCGACCTACGGTTATGCCTCCATGCAATGACATCGGCGATGAGTACCACTATCTGTGATGCTGTCCGTTATTCAGAGAAGAGCGTAAAAAATATATAAATGTCAAATTCTGGAAAAGACCTTCCACTATTCAACTGGAACAATTATTCAAACAAAACGATTATAATAATGTACTGCAGTTAAGTTTATTCGTGAAAGTGATTATCCCAAAATTTTAAAGTGTTCTTAACAATGAATAATAACATCTAATCCACTGATTCTTGTATAAATCATTACAATTGTAAATAGAATTATAATATGCACTGTATTGTATTATATGGCGCCAGCGCTTTCCTGGCTCTTCTGTCATGTTCCGCACACAGGAACCATCAGCAATAAATACTTGTTTCTTGTTACTTGCTACTTGTTGTTTAATGCTGATCCAGCGTCGCAACTGAATGGGCCAAACAAACACGATACAGAAGACGTGATTATGGTCACATAGGCTACACGTCTCTAGAGGAGCGAGCATAGTGTGAATGACAGGTTATCTAGTGCTTACAATAATCACCAAGACTGGCTGATGGGATACTTTAGATCCGAGGTGACAAGATATATACCGTTTAAAGTAAATCCTGAGACTGGACAGCCTATAGTCATCTACCCAATGATGTGCTGAAGCTGGGCCATTGACAACGTTTTCCCAAAGTTACAAGTGCATCGGGTCAAAGTTGGTTAATTATTCAGGGGGTCTTGAACGAACGAGCTATTTGTGCAGCTTACCGATCCCATCATATTGAAATATCGCTTGTGGCTAAAGCCATAGAAACATATTTCAATTAATTACAGGCGATAATTTTGTTAAAATGTGTTTTAGTTTTATTTCATGTTGAGAAATACATAGACATATCAGAGCTCTCACGTTATACGAGCTGCTCATTTTGGTCGTCGGCACACAAAGGGTGGTAGTGGTCGTCGGCAGACAAAGGGGTATAGTAACATCTTACGTCTTATCTAGATAGACAACGTCACCAACAAGTTAGTTAGTCAGTAAGCTGTCGCCGATTTGACCAGTCATGATTTGAAAAAAAAAACAGTTTTTAACTTGTAAAGTACTCGGGGAACACCAGTTCCTCGGCTTTGACACTGGCATAATCTGTATACATACGATGCTACTGGGTGCACCGGTGGGAGGCCATGATTCAGCACTGCCCAGTAAGCACAAATTATTTTTTACATTTATGTAATGTCGGACCAACGATGTTGTACAAATGTTATGCAAATATTTTGTGTTTGCTGGGTGGTTCAAATACAGACAGACCGTTTTTTTATTGTTGCAAAATAGTTTGGTATTGACACGCTTCCCCGATTTCCTTATATGCCCTCGCATAATGAGTGGGTATATATTGGATCGTGAAACGTACATTTCATATTGCTTAATACCTTATAATTCCTAGACTATGTTTTTTATCTACAATTACATGCATGGTCCCTGTGACATATAGGCCGAGGCCTTACCTTGATTATTTCGCCAAACCGAACTTCGACCGAAGTCACGTCACTCGGCGGTTTATGAATAAGTGATTTATATTTGAGCATTGCATTTTTTCTATTTACCGTCGCAACAATGTCGTGTGCCCAATGTGTTTTTATCGCGATACGTAGCCTGCCCCATAAGTAACAAAAGAGAGCCTCTCACGCCATGGAGCTGTTGTAAGAACCACAAAAGTGACTGTTGTAACAGCTTCGTGACAGTTTCAACCTGGATGTCTACCAGGAGTGATGACCTGTCAGCACTCTGTACCTGACGAGAATTAAGGTGAAATCATTAGATTGATCTTTAGGATAAATTAACCCCTTTAGAGCCTTCAAATATTTGGCTATCTATTCAGGGAAGATGGCAACAAATGTCGGCAAATTAAGGCCGCGACTTTTTCAATCGCGCTGTCCACCAATATATTGATCGATGTCAGAAGTTGTAAAATCACTTAAGCTTCATTGTTTCGGAATGCGAGGGCGTATCCAGCAAACACGATACATTGAATGAATGTTGCTGTGATATTGGGCCAGCGTCGGGGACGGTGGTTCAATGTCCTGTGCTTGCTGGCAGGTTTGGCGCAGGGTGATACCAGCTGTTAAGTCATGGCATTAATTATGGAGAGGCATTGATGACATTAATCTTCATACATGTAGGTGCGCCGGTGGTTCACTGCCTTGTGCGCGACCAGCCACCCTTTCAGGACGAGGTACGAGCGAACGGTGCACAAAACTCAATCATTAACCCTCTAACCTATGTAGTCATCTTTACTGCCTCGCTCCATCAGAAGAGAATGAATGGAAGCTAATAGTACAGCAGCAGAGGGACCAAATTTTCGAGCTACCTAAACCGGCGGTATAACATTTGTCCACATGTCTAGAATTGTCCTCAGGGGTCTCTAGATACAGAATCTGGTTGATGACTTTGCCGGAAATAAGGGCGGGCTGAGAATTAGACACTTTTTCACACCTACCCAATTTTTAGAGAACCAACAGGTATATATATGCCATTTATAAATATAAGTAACATTCATTTTTGGAAGTGGAAGATAAACCCTGTTATATCAAAGGAAAGATATAATCTCCATATTGGTGTTATCACTAAAATGATCATATCTGGCAACAATTAATTAAAATATGGATATCCGTTTGAAAAGATAATATGTAGTTTTGCCCGTTGTCTTTCAGAAATCCAAATATTTTTAGAAATATTTTCAAAATTTTATATTATTTTTTGCAATTTTCCAATTTTACTTCGGGCACCATTTTAACATAAACAGACGCCACGCTTCTTTTTACAATTACACATGGAGGTATGTACCTTTCCGTGGGGATGGTTGGTCAGATATGTACATAGGAGGCCTACTATTGTACAAAGCCAACATAATAATCTTATCTTCAATTTTTTTCATTCTCATTAAAAAAAATCAGATAAATTTTCACTTCTTCAGTGGAAATAAGGGAACGTTTCCATATTTTTTTTTTTGTGGCGGTGGCCACCATATATCTCAGATCAGATCCTTAATAAATCAACAAAGATAAATTATAAGATGTTTAGTTTTAATGTTTAAGGTAACTTTTTTATTGTTTCAAAATATATTAATGTTATGTAATTAATAATTTGTTAATACTATGTCAATACAAAATATCTATGTTGACATTGAATGTTAAAGTCGATAGCTGCCTGGCATGGTATATTTTTTTAAAAGGAATAAGTTATTTTCTGTAATCTTTCCAAATCTTTCTGAATTCAAATGCATAATGTAATTGAGATGTTATTTGCCGATGAATATGTTTCTAGTTCTTAGTTGGTAGATTCAAACTGTAATTAAACTATTGAGAGGGGTAAATGAATTAGGCATTGCTCAGAGCCTACTTTTTAAAGTTCATTTTGCAAGGTACTCATGTCGCATGCACCATCTATGATCTATTTCATTTTGAATATCTCTGTTAAATATACCGTGTTAAATATCTTTATTGACAAATAAAAAAGTAGTTGTAAATGACATGAGGCCTAAAACGACATTTCACGAAGGAAAGCATATTGGCATATCTACAGAGAAATTGGAAAAACATGTATTGGAAGGAGTGACATCGTTTCAAGTTTCTGGTCACAACAACGCGAAATGCACATGTCATTTCAACATCCATGGATTTCTAAGTATGGCGGTATAGTATACAAGAAGACCGATAATCAGTTGGAGTTATTACTCACACCAACGGGCAAATATAATTTTACGTTTACACATTTAGGCACATTTACACATAATTTTATTTAATAATCAAGTCAATAAAGTGGATTTACATGTATACGTAAATAAAGTAATTATGTTCTTTGTCTAAGCGTGTTAATACACAGGACAATCCAAGCAAACACAAAACATTTTCTAACATGTTTGAAAAAGTCACATAAAAATGTTTTAAAAAATGTCGGTCCAACAAAATATTTTAAAACATCAAATTGAAATGGTATGTAAAACATTCACTAAACATATTTTTAAAACGTTGTAAAAACATTTTTTTAAGCATTTTTCGAACATAAAATGTAAACATTATAAAAATGTTTTTAAAACGTTTTCAAATGATGTTGTTGAATAACATTTTTAATTGATGTTTTATAATATTCTGTTGACCCGACATTTAAATGTTTAGAAATCAGGAAATGTCACAAGAACCGAGATAATTCGGAATAAATACGACAATAAGTTCTGTCAGGAAAAACATCATGCTAGATTTAAGTCCTTATATAGTTGTATATAAATAACTATATGTTTAAAAAAATATTTTTATAGTTGGCATTTTTTTCGAATAATTTGACGGTTCATCAAGTTTTAGTACATTTTTTTAAAAGAAAATAGACATAGATATACTTATATAATACCTTTCCAAAACACTCAACGCTACTGTAGTGTGAATAATCATTTTCTTGAAATAAGCTATACAGATGTAACTAAAGCGTATATATTTACACGTTTGTTCAACATGTTTAAAGAAAATATTTACACTATAAGACATCTTTTGTATTCTGTTGTTTTGTTGCTGTTGTGATGAGCAGCTCGGAATGAGTTTTTCATTCAACACAAACATCGCTTTGATTTTTTTCAACGAAAACTTATTATTTGCCATTAATAAAGCAAGAAGAAAATGAACACACTCAAAGTGATTGATTTTGTGTTCTGTCGTGCCTAAGGCCTTTTCAACTAAGCAGTTAATGCGTTTTGGCTATGCAGAGCAGTGTAGTGTAGCCTAATTATGTTGCTAGTTCTCGACAAATATAGAAAAAATATGATGAAAGCAGATATTAACATGCGATGTCGACTTTTAAAACGTCGTATCTCCCCTGTCGAGAATGCAGTCATGAGTTGCTGTGCATTTCGCTTTGCTCCCCCCCCCCCCCTTTCCCCCCAGTAATTTGACACCTGAGGGGAATCCCCCGCACACCTCGCTGTATATTCTCGCCGGATCTGTCCGTCACCTGGCCGAGCACATCATCACACTCTGCCCAATCGCCATTAATGGGAAAACGTTTCAATTCATCAGCCTTTTCAGCGCAATTCATCCAATTTCAACCGGACACCATCGCCATTCCACTTCACACCCACGATGTGTTTGCCTCTACCGGCCGCGCTCGATGCGTGTCGTCTGTCGGTGACACCTGAGCTTCCAGCGGGACTGCATTCGATACCGCTCGGCCTCCCTGAGAAGCAATTCATTCAGCGGGTCTGTCTTTCAAGATGGCTGATCAAGGTGTGGCAACTTTGACGTAACCTGCCCGACCTGAACAATCTCACGCACCACTCAGAAATGCAATACTAGTCCACTCAACACAATATCAGGAACGAAAAGCTCAACACATCATAATATATACATCGTACATTAGCACCATTAAAGCGGAATGGTCACCCACTTGAAAATGTGTCTCGCGAACCACAACTTTAAGCCAATGAAAATTGCTAGATCTGAGGTGAATTATTTTTTATCTTGACCGAGAATACTTAAGCACAATAAAAATACTCCTAGTACGTGTTCATGTATGTTAAGTACTAGTAAAGAGCTAAGAACTATATTAGTCGTGATTTAGGATCAAATGGTTAACGCCCGGAAACAAACATGCATCAGAGATACGGTACACATACAATACAATACAATACAATACAATACAATACAATACGATACGATACGATACGATACGATACGATACGATACGATACGATACGATACGATACGATACAATACGATACGATACGATACGATACAATACAATACGATACGATACGATACGATACGATACGTTACGCTACGCTACGCTACGCTACGCTACGCTACGCTACGCTACGCTACGCTACGATACGCTACGATACGATACGACAAGGTACGATATGATACGCTACGATACGATACGATACGATACGATGCGATACGATACGATACGATACGATACGATACGATACGATACGATACGATACGATACGATACGTTACGATACGCTACGCTACGCTACGCTACGCTACGATACGATACGATACGATACGATACGATACGATACGATACGATACGATACGATACGATACGATACGATACGATACGATACGATACGATACGATACGATACGACAAGGTACGATATGATACGCTACGATAAGGTACGTCAAGACACGATGCGATGCCATACGACATTATTAGTCATATGACATCAGATATATTGTATGGTACGATACGATGTGATATAATAGCATACGATACGATATTATTAGTCATATAACAATCTCATCATATCTTGGATTGTTACGTGATCTGATTAACCTGGAGTTGCTAACCCCTTCAAGCCTGAATTTACCATTGTGATCTTCATCCACTACAAGCCGCGAATTGCTGTCGCAATTCTCGACTTGTAGTGGATGAGGATGACTTGAAATGGATGAAGTATTAAAAAAAATTGCAATGTATTAGTAAACCAGTTTCATTGAAATTTTCATTTTTAAACCCCTAGTTGTAGGAGAATTAAGTCTGTTTTCAGGGATGTAAAATGATGCTTTAATGCATCGTGACGGCTTAAAGGGTTAAACATAACAACTGTGGCACAATTTCACATGATAAAAGAATGACTGGCATTTCTGGACCAGACGTATTATAAAATTGAGACTGTACCATTTTTTCGTTATAGCCTATACCTGAGTTGCAGTGATTTTAGTTTAGCAAAATAAATGAAGTATATGTCACGATAAATGAAATGAATGGGGTTTTATGCCACCTTTGTAGACATGTAGGCAAATTGGGCCAGTAGAATATGTCACGATGCTCTGTTCTCAGAGGGAATTCATTCAGCTGGTCTGTCTTATAAGATGAGAAATCGAACGCACCACTCAGAAATGCAATAATAGTCCAATCAATCCAATCCCACCTCAACACATCCTATACATCTTACCTTAGCACAATTAAAGCGGCATGGTATTCAATAAGAATTGTCACCCATTTGAAGTTGTGGATCGTCAGTGAATGAAAATTACTTGAATTTATCAGATTTGAAGCTAATTATTTCATCTTGATCGGGGATCCTTTTTTGCACTTAAAAAAATTACTAGTATTTAAAATGATGGTAAACAGTTAGAAACTATTTTAGTGGTAATTTATGCTGAAATGGTAAACGCCCGGTGTTATAAATGCACCATACCTGACATCGAAGATACAGCATACTTACGATGCAATGTGACACGACAACACACGACATGACACAATAGGATACGACACAATACGATATTATCACTCATATTATTAGTCATAATGATCTATAACTGTGGCCCAATTTCCCATGGTGAGAGAATGACTTGCTACTTGGACGAGACGTATTATAAAATTGAAACTTTACCTTTTTCCCCTGCATGATTAAAAACCAGTGGCGAATATTCTTTTTGGAAGCAGACAATTTCCGAATATAAATTAAAACCTAAAAATAATCTACAATAAAGTATGTATCAAATTTGCTCCTTAACTTCAAATAATCTATTTTAATTGAAACCATTGCATTTTTTTCATTCAGCATCGCACATAGAAATATGGCAACATTAAACAGGCTGCAATGAATGAATGAATGAATGAATGAATGAATGAATGAATGAATAAATGAATGAATGAATGAATGAATGAATGAATGAAAGAATGAATGAATGAATGAATGTATGAATGAATGAATGAATGAATGAATGAATGAATGAATGAATGAATGAATGAGTGAATGAATGAATGAATGAATGAATGAATGAATGAATGAATGAATGAATGAATGAATGAATGAATGAATGAATGAATGAATGAATGAATAAATGAATGAATGAATGAATGAATGAATGAATGAATGAATGAATGAATGAATGAATAAATGAATGAATGAATAAATGAATAAATGAATGAATGAACGAATAAATGAACGAATGAATAAATGAACAAATGAACAAATAAACAAATGAAAGAATGAATGAATGAATGAATGAATGAATGAATGAATGAATGAATGAATGAATGAATGAATGAATGAATGAATGAATGAACGAATGAATGAATGAATGAATGAATGAATGAATGAATGAATGAATAAGAGAATGAATGAATAAATGAATAAATGAATAAAGGAATAAATAAATGAATGAATGAATGAATGAATGAATGAATGAATGAATGAATGAATGAATGAATGAATGAATAAACGAGTGAGACATTTTACGAATAAATGCTGAACGAACGAACGAATAAATGAATAAAAAAATGAATGATTGAATGAATGAATGAATGAATGGATGAATGAATGAGTGAGCGAGCGAGCGAGCGAGCGAGCGAGCGAGCGAGCGAGTGAGTGAGTGAGTGAGTGAGTGAGTGAGTGAGTGAGTGAGTGAGTGAGTGAGTGAGTGAGTGAGTGAGTGAGTGAGTGAGTGAGTGAGTGAGTGAGTGAGTGAGTGAGTGAGTGAGTGAGTGAGTGAGTGAGTGAGTGAGTGAGTGAGTGAGTGAGTGAGTGAGTGAGTGAGTGAGTGAGTGAGTGAGTGAGTGAGTGAGTGAGTGAGTGAGTGAGTGAGTGAGTGAGTGAGTGAGTGAGTGAGTGAGTCAATGAGTGAGTGAGTGAGTGAGTGAGTGAGTGAGTGAGTGAGTGAGTGAGTGAGTGAGTGAGTGAGTGAGTGAGTGAGTGAGTGAGTGAGTGAGTGAGTGAGTGAGTGAGTGAGTGAGTGAGTGAGTGAGTGAGTGAGTGAGTGAGTGAGTGAGTGAGTGAGTGAGTGAGTGAGTGAGTCAGACATATAAATATACATAATTAATTAAACCCTCAACCCTTTAAGCCCTCATAATGCATAAGCGCATAATTCTACATCCCTGAAAACAGACTTAATATTCTTACGACGAGGGGTTTTAGAAAGAAAATTTCCATAAAACTGTTTTACCAATACATGACAATTTTCGTTAATTTGTCACCCTTTTCAAATCATCTTCATCCTCTGCAAGTCGAGAATTGCGACAGTAATTCGCGGCTTGTAGTGGATGAAGATAACAATGGTAAGTTCAGGCCTGAAAGCGCTTATTTTTTTATATAAACCAAGAGACCGAATGTTTATATTTAATTTGAAATCATCGTACACTTACTTAGCTATTTCCGTTTCATTTGATTACGTTTGTTATGGGTCAATGACTATAAGCTAAATTTTACTCTTTTCATGCGGGCATAGGCTTTACGATCCCCGCACTGAAGGGTTACGTACGATGGCCAGGGGCCCGTCCCACTAAACATCTTAAAAATAAGATCATCTCAACTTGCTCTTATTTGCATTAGAAAAAGTTAAAATGATTATAACTTTTCTAATGCAAATAATAGAAAGTTAAGATAATCTTAATTTTAAAATTCTTTGTTGGATGGGCCCCTGGACCTTATTCAACTCTACTCAATTAACCCAATCATGTGTACGTCTAATAATAGTTATATATAAAGGTGACGATGGACAACCGCATTGGGTCAAATCTCATGTTGCTGGGTGACACCTTTACCTGTGAAGTTGGGGCCTTCACTGCACTCATTTCAATCATTGATGACTAACATTCATCTCCCGGCATCAATGGGAAAGACAGTCAGTGCACTCTTTTGTACGATTAACGTCATAATTAACAGTGTCAGGGAGTAACTGGTACGCTTATTGCATTTGCACTGATCGGATTACAAAGAGAAAAGCATATTCAGTTATGTTACAAAGCCAAAAAGCTGTCCCGTAAGTTGAAGATGCCATTTGGCATCGCAGGGCAGTATTACTGGTCATCCTCGCTTACACACTCCGTATAGGATCAAGCCCTCGGAGCTCTACATTTTTGGCTGTGGAAAAGGCCGAGGCCGAAGGCCGAGGCTTTTTCCACAGCTAAGAATGTCTCTGCATTTTCCACAGCTAAAAATGTAGAGCTCCGAGGGTTTTAACTGCCTTAAAACACATCCGACAATAATCAGGATCCCTCATAATCAACAGCTAGGCTGATTATAACACCTGCATAGGCTGATTATAGCACCATAGTCCTACCACGATAATTGGTCTGTACTTGATCAACTCTCCATTCCCGGATTAGAATTTAGTGCTCGGACAAAGCAAAAAATGTAGAGGTGTGTTTCTAATATCGTCTTGTATCCAAAGCAGGGTTCACTTTGTTCAATATTGCGTAGCGAAGAGCTGCATAATTGTGGCCAATTGCTAATCAAACTTGAAATTGATTAGCGAAATATTTCATTTCCAATTATAGGAAAAAATCGACAAAAATATGTTGATAATAAATTGAACACTGTATAAGGTCCACATTGATGAGATTGACCAATATTTTATTAAAAATCGTTTAATATATATGTACCCTTAGAGAGAGTTTAAGATTGGGGTCGATTTGTAATCAATTACATTATAATCGCAATGGTAATTCAATTTTTTTTTAATTTTGTGATCGAAACTGTAGATATAATGATCCGGGATTCAGAGAAAAAGGGTCACGATTTGGCAAAAGTATGGTATTCTATCCTGATATTTAAAGGGACGGATGTCCATGCCACTACAAATATTAGGATTGATGTTATCTTAATTTTCATCTGATTAATAATCTCTCATGTCCAAAGCTAAGATGTTCTTAAATTGTCCAATGTAAATAAAACGAAGTTAAAGTAATCGTAATTTTAGGATTTTAGTGGCAAGGGTAACAATACGTAAGCGCCAGCAGCAAAAGTCAGTTGAGCAGGTAAAAAGGTCGCAACTGTCGGTTTAACGCCTTTAAGATGTACCCTGGTGGAACCCACATGTCCCCTGCATTAGAACAACAAGATGGTACGCCCATGACCAGATGACTGTTCGTGGCTATCTCCACCAATTTTGTGGACCTATGATCTAGGTCTTATGCTTCAAGAATGGCGTCCAAGGTTTCAAATGTTACGTAGCAGAAGTAAATGAGGCGTGCGTGCTATACAAATTAATCAGAGCATTTCTGATCTTGCATTTTCACGCCTTTGAAGTTGTGGGTCGCGGTAGCAAGACACAACTTCAAGTGGGTGAAAATCAGAGCATAATGTCCGCTTAATAGATTTGTGTGAATTGGATTTATAGTTTTTGTGTCCTGATTTTCCACATATACATGTATATCAAATTAAAATATTGATCAGAAATTAATTATGTTAATGACTCTGGGTTAATAATCCCACATTAAAGACCCCAGATTCAGGCATGTGAGTCATCGAGATGGTCATTTTGACCAATTACATGCCTGATATCTTGCCCTAGATTCAGGCATGTGAGTGGTCGAGATGGTCATTTTGACCAATTACATGCCTGATATCTGGCCCTAGATTCAGGCATGTGAGTGGTCGAGATGGTCATTTTGACCAGTTACATGCCTGAGATCTAGGCCTAGATTCAGGCATGTGAGTGATCAAGATGGTCTTTTTGACCAATTACATGCCTGATATCTGGCCCTAGATTCAGGCATGTTAGTGATCAAGATGGTCATTTTGACCAATTACATGCCTGATATCTGGCCCTAGATTCAGGCATGTTAGTGATCAAGATGGTCATTTTGACCAATTACATGCCTGATATCTGGCCCTAGATTCAGGCATGTTAGTGATCAAGATGGTCATTTTGACCAATTACATGCCTGAGATCTGGCCCTAGATTCAGGCATGTTAGTGATCAAGATGGTCATTTTGACCAATTACATGCCTGAGATCTCGGCCTAGATTCAGGCATGTTAGTGATCAAGATGGTCATTTTGACCAATTACATACCAGAGATCTGGGCCTAGATTCAGGCATGTTAGTGATCAAGATTGTCATTTTGACCAATTACATGCCTGAGATCTGGCCCTAGATATTCAGGCATGTTAGTGATCGAGATGGTCATATTGACCAATTACATGCCTGATATCTGGCCCTAGATATTCAGGCATGTTAGTGATCGAGATGGTCATATTGACCAATTACATGCCTGAAATCTGGCCCTAGATTCAGGCATGTGAATGGTCGAGATGGTCATTTTGACCAGTTACATGCCTGAGATCTGGGCCTAGATTCAGGCATGTGAGTGGTCGAGATGGTCATTTTGACCAGTTACATGCCTGAGATCTGGCCCTAGATTCAGGCATGTGAGTGATCAAGATGATCATTTTGACCAATTACATGCCTGAGATCTGGCCCTAGATTCAGGCATGTGAGTGATCGAGATGATCATTTTGACCAATTACATGCCTGAGATCTAGGCCTAGATTCAGGCATATGAGTCATCGAGATGGTCATTTTGACCAACTCCATGCCTGAGATCTAGTCATTCCAGTCTGATAACATAAACGTATATAAACAGTGATACATACATGTTATACTGGAGGTCAAACATATAGACACAGAGACAGACAGATAACAGATGTATATGTCATAGTTTTAAAATTAATTTGGTAAAATCACATACAGAATTAAAATCTTTCCGTATATAGTAAGGTTGCTGGCCACCTGTATATGATATCCTGATGTACACAATTTCACTTAAAATAGCATAGTTGTCGAATTATTGTACATATTTGTCTATATATGGTATAATAAATAAATAAAGACCACACGATTTACCGTGGGAAGTTTGATGTAATCCTGAATCAACGTCAATGACGTTGATTCAACGTCGCGGCAACGTCGTTTGCCCAGCTGCATGGGTATGTTCTTTCCGAGGTTAGTAGCTTCCCAAGAAGGAGGACCTCAAAACAGCACACGTTTTAAATGACAACACGTGAATAATATTCATGGAATCTAATCTTGCTGGTGATTGTGGACATATCTCCGCCAGTTCTCCAGACTTATTGTGCTGCGACCTTTTGTTGGACGACACCCCGTTTTGAGTATCTGTACTCGTAATATCGTCCAGCTATCAAGGACGCTGAGGCGATGCAGTCTTATTGTTGGTTCAACGTCTAGAACGTTAGTCCGATATTATTCCAGCATTGGTTGAACGCTGCCTGTCGTCCAGAGATATTTCATTGGGTTTCTACGAGACAGTCAAAAATGTGAGCTAGCAAATAATTAATGCCCAGGAAAAACCTCAAAATAGGGCATCTCAGCCTCATGTGTGCCAGTCCCGTGCGCCAATATTTTTCTATCGACACATCAAAAAACAGCTCTTGGAAACTTTGTTTAAACACCTATGTCGCAATGATGAACGACATGGCAGATTTTCACTGAGAATCATTTTCTGAATATTTGTGTTGTCTGATAAAATAAAGACCTTCTCAGGTTAGTTTTAATATATTATTTTATTTTAATTTGTTGTTTTAGAAAATGATGGCTAATTAGTAAAACGTAAAAGCAAACTTTCAGTAATTTTCACCCATACGAGTTGGAAGGCCCGGCGGCAAGACAGCAAAAATAGAACTTTATAATCTGATGGTTTTAACTCGAGTTAATTAGTTAAAAATCAGCACCGTTGTGAAAAAGCAAGCAGCAGGAAATGATTTAACCTGCTACTAAATGTATTAAAAAGGATATAGTCGTGCTTAGCGGAGAACGGGGTGAGGGAAGATTTCAAACAACTTCAAGTGGATGAAAATACATTCATTCATTCATTCATTCATTCATTCATTCATTCATTCATTCATTCATTCATTCATTCATTCATTCATTCATTCATTCATTCATCATGTCAACAGTAATATTTGCATATGTATAGTTTCTAGTGATCACAATATAGTAACGTTAACATAAAAAGTTACATCTAGAGTTTGTCAGAATAAAATACACATTATTTTGTAAAAATAGTGTGTTGAAATACTAGAATGATTATAATAGCAATGGCTGTTAATTTATTATCCGTACTAATAAAATTATTAATTGACGGCCACGAGCAGTTAATACAATATGGAATTTGATCGAGTTCATGTTCTGTTGCAGCCTTCACTTTTGGAATTCACTATAGGCCTACCTGTAGCCACACGAATGCAACAATATATGTTTGTAAATACATTTTCATAAAACCATTAATATTTTCACTATATATTACTATATCCCATCGGCCCCATGGTTTACTCGATTGGATAACTTGTTTGCAATGCTATCTGGGGTCGAGGTTGTGACCAAAAAAAAGTTACAATTATCCCCTTTGTTTCTCCACAATTGAACCTCGTGTAGGAAAATCATTGGGAACAAGTTTTGGAAATACGTAATAAATTAATTCTGACACGAAAGGGCGGCGGGATTCATCAGCACCTCACAATTCTACAGCACAGCACAATTCAAACTAATTCGAATCACTGTATTAAATGGACAACCACATTGTCTGAAACTCAATCAAGCCTGGATCCATACGCGGCATCTCCCAGTTTGAATGTCCACAGCCGCATGGAATGAGCCACCGCGGAAGGCCTAGAAATACACCGGGATTAATATCGCTGTAAGACTATACAATATGTCATTGAGAATGTCAGTGCTTGACATTCTCACGTCCACTCTCTCCAGGTATGAATCGCACCGATGATCATATCACGCATTAAAAAGAAGCACAACAAACACAAGCCGTTAAAACAATGTCAGTTTGATATTGGTCCAGCATCGTAGAGGATCTGCAAACATCAAGTCAGCATTGACTTAACGTCTTGTATTTGCTGGTATTAAAGGTCCTTCTCTATTAAAAAATGTTGTTGCACAAAAGCAAACTTAATCAACTAACAGCAATAATTAAAAATGGGCAGTTACCGCTGTTTGCATTTGAGAACAACAGTATATATCTTTCTTAAAACTATAGTATGGGAATTATCCCACGTACTGCTCCGCAAAACCAAAAAAAACAGTACTGACCTTTGGCATTGGACAGCAGCGTACATCTTTATAAAATAACCCCGAGCAGACAGTAGATCGCAAAATTAAAAACACTTTTATTCTTATCTGGATTTAGATAACATGGCCTCATTTTAAAACTGTATCCAATATTATTTAGTTCCCTACTGTCTATGACATAAGCGCAGACTCAAACCACCGGACCAGCGTCTCATTTTTCCTGGTATAGATGTATGTATGCTTTGTCGAGATATACTGTATATATTTAATGCTTGATATACGTATCAGGAATATCAGGATTAAACAGATTATAACGACCGTAGCAAAGATTTGTGGAAGAAAAATCGCAGGTGCTGTGGATGTTGTGCCTCTGTCACGCAAATGAAAACAGCAGTCACAGGTATTCAAATGAAGCTGAAAGAGGTAACAAGGACATCTTTGATGATTTTAAATTGAAAAAAACCCTTTGGTTTGGCGCACATGCATGATTGCAACCTCTGATTTTCTTAATCCTTTCAGCGTGGAAATCAACTTTAAACGTCAGAATCTGACAAATGTAGAATTCAGATTCTGACGTTTAAAGTAGATCCCCACACTGAAGGAGTAAAACATCTATACTGGTCGTAGACCCATAACATAGCTATTCAAATGAAGCGGAAAAGCAAATTGAAACACATAGCACTTGTATAACGTTTGTACAACGTCGGCCCAACGTCATGGCCGTTGGTCCAACATTGTAAAAATGATATACACATGTTTTCTGTTTACTGGGATGGCTTATACATACATATAGAAAATTAGTTGAACGCTGTAACGGTCAACGATACCAAATCCGCTGTTCAGGTACCCTATTCACAAAACAACTACCCTGAATCTGAGACATATCACTTTTTCAAGATGGCCATCTTAGCTAATCATATGCCTAAGATGGGTCAGTCGCTACGTGATTTGATCCATTTTTTTATTTTTATAAATACTACGTAGATCCAGGTCATAGATGTCTATTCTGTGATCTTTGTACACATTTAATCAGTTTCAGCGTCATCGAGGCCTCAGTGGGCCCAGTTATGTTTTTATGTTATATTTTTTACTTTACAAATGTAACAGTGTACGTTGTGTGTAGATGGATCATGTATTTATATATCTAACATCGATATAGTTTATAAATGTGTATATATATATCGCCGCACAAAGCCAGTACAAAGACATTAGCTATACGTTTTTTTCTAGTTAGTCGCTACTGCTGTTGGCTTCTGCAAAGCAGTGTAGACTTTTCTGTAGATATATAATACAGAAATGCATTTTTTCTTGACATTTAAGTATTCTATAGCCGATAACTAGATCCCTGGAGCCATGGCGAGTTTGCAAGATGAGTGGTGTTTAAAAGCCGAGTGAAGTGATTAATGTTTTGTGTGATAACATCGACAACGATTTAGTCTGTAAATTTTAATGAAAATTCAGTTCCATAATTATTAGCTAATATTAGCAAAATTGAAGGATGAGAATGTACGTTTTATCTGGGATAACGTTCTGGGATAACGTTCACCCACTGTTGACTTTGGTCAAATATAGATATTATGCAGACGTCTGCAACGCCTCGTGTTTGCAAGATTTGTTTTGGTTGTAAATGGTAGCCTGCCTGGAAACCTAGCAAACCATGGTAATGTGTGACGTTTATTAGGAGTTGTCGCGGTTATGGACCAGAATAATAATGCTGTTTCCTATGGCATATGTCCTATGGCATATCACCTGTGATCCACGTCTCCCTAACTGTGAGCTCGTTTATCAGCAATGACTTGTTGATGAAAAATCGCAGGTGCTGTGAATGTTGTGCCTCTGTCACGCAAATGAAAACGGCAGTAACTGCTTATACTTGAAGAGTAAGCCGTTACCGCTGCCCTCGTTTGCGGGTCGCTGTACATGCGTAGGGACACATGACGCCAATCAGCTGAATTCACCAGGAATTAGACAGGGATTCAGTGCCATCGGTTGGCGCCATTTTGCTCCGCGCGGTGCACTTTGGAACAATGGCTGAGGCGGAAGTAACGCATGCTGCGGGATAATTGAGTGATCTTTGTAAAAAAAAAACATGGCCACATATTATGCTAGTGATCTCAACTAAATCGTATTTGAATAACGCGCCGCTCATTTCATTACTGAAAGCAGCGTATTTGAGGGGTGGGGGTAAGATTTTATAGACACTTCCCTAGTTGAAGAATCGTCAACATGGTCAACTGTAAGAGCGGTGAATAGGCATTTCCGAAATAATCTTTAAATCCCCAGAATTTTGATTTTCTAATTTCTACTTTAAAATAGGTCATTTCTGGGGAAAAATCGTGTTGCGGTCATCAGTTGAAAATAGCAGTGTTATCATAAAATAAAAATCGACAAGCGAATCATTTTCTCTTATTGACATTTTATGATAAATAAAGGTCGCATATCGCCCTTACGACCTTTTACCGCGCTCATCGTGTATCATGTTCAGATGTAAAATCAGTGCTAATTTAATTTATAAAACTTAAAACGTTACTAACCCGTATATACGACCATCGACAAAAAACACAGATTATTTACAGATAATGAGGTAAACTCTGTATCTGTCAAATCTTTTAATTAGAATTTTTACTCAATTGGAGTTATGTCTTGCTGACACGATCCACAACTTTTAATGAAAATTGTTCAGATCTGACAAAATGTAGGTCAACTATTTTTACTTTTTGTTTATTGATGTCACATTTTATTTTGTTTGCATAAAAACTGATTTGCGATTCGGTAGTACAAAAATGTAAAAACCTAATATAATCGGGACCGATGGTTAAAGGGTTTAATGATTTACATTTGAAATATTAGTTAAGGGTACATTTCTCACCACTCCCACACGATACATTAAACCAGTGCTGCTACGATATGGTGGGCCATTAATAAACCAGCAGTGGTTTAAAGTCCCTATTCTGTTTGCTAAAGCAGTGAAAGTATGCACAGTTTTAACAAAACTAAACAAAAATATATTTTTCAAAATTACATGGTGATGTTGTATTTGAAATTGAAATATCAAAATAACCCAGGCCAATTACAAAGGAATATGTCTATTGCTGTTGTTGTCGAAGTTTAATAACACATTCAAATTTATTGCATTTTGTATCATATGTTTATTATTTACAAACTTAACCCTTTAAACCCTCACGATGCATTAAAGCATGATTTCGCATCTCCGAAGAATGACTTAATTTCCTGAAACCAAGTGGTTTTAGAGCGATTATTTTCATGGAACTGTTTTAAAAATAACAGCATATTTTTTTCTTTTGTCACCCACTTCAAGTCATCTTCATCCACTACAAGTCGAGAATTGCGACAGCAATTCGCGACTTGTAGTGGATGAAGATGACAATGGTAAATTCAGGCTTGAAAGGGTTAAAACAGTTTTTTTTTAAATCAGATTCAAAAGATCTTGAGACAAAAAAAATACAATGTATGTCATATTTATTTTTTGCACATGTCATCAGTTTATATAATATGTACAGGTAACGCTTAATCATACTCATCGAGCAACTAAACAACGAATACAAGAATATCTTTATGTAAAGTGGTAAAAGTACTGACAATTGTGTGAGTAAAATTATTTCTTATCCACAGTGTTCTGTGTATCCTGCAATACTAGCGCAGCTGCAATAGTATTGAAATGTTGGTGCTGCATATGCATGTGTTTTTGTAATATTATCATTTCTTGTTCAAAGCGGTGTCACACTATAGCGTATTATAGTAGCTTATGACAGCGTGGGGAATATATCACTTAGACGCCGGTATACGTCGAAAAACGCTAGAGGAGCGTATGGCATAGGTTGTGTACGTCTCAAAGACAGAGGTTTAGGCTGACATACGCTTCACATGGCGAGGCCCAAAATTATGTAAGAAATGCTTTTAAACGCAATGCACAAAATGCACACGCTAGAGGAATGCTAGATGTACTTCACGCATAGGTTGAGTACGCTGGTCATACGGGGAAATACTTGGACATGAAAGGGTACCGTACAGCTAGCGTATTCAAAACCCAATGTGGAAAAACTGATGTTATGTTAGGCACTACGCACGTAATTAATGGAACGCTGGACACGCTACGAACACGCCACCAATACGCTATAGCCATACGCTGATTACTTTGGCCAAAGGCTGTCCATATGCTGGCCACAATGCTGGTCATGATATTGGTCAATATATGCTAACATTTGCAGGTCATGAGCACGTCAAATGCTGGCAATAAACTACTCATAAGTTTAATACAGTAAGTACACGTACAATTCTATTTCTTTAACAGTTTTTTTGTGCGTATGACCGTATTTTATTAAATTTAAAGCGCTTCTCATATACACGATATTGTGTGACACCCACACTAATGGGGATGTGCGCCTGTTCTACTACGTGTAATTACGTGGCATGACTATTCATTTTCATCTGTAAATTTAAGTTCACTAAGTCTTCAGTAAACTGAGCAAGGAAACATGTAGAGCCAACACGGAAGTCAGCAGAGTTGAGTTTCTTAATTACCAGTTTATATAACATACACAAAAAAATCCAGAGGCATTTATAGTACTCTGAACTTTTCGTCCTTAACATAATATAACGAACAGAAATATGTTCAAATCTCCTATATTTTGTGACTGGGCACATCCCGCGCATCTCCAATTAGAGGGTGCGATTATTGCTTTGCTTGTGAAGTCCCTCTTTTGCTGGCCATCACTATTCGAACAAACGATTATGACACTTCGAGAAGGCGCCGCGCAAAGGATGACCGGAAAGACATCAGGGGACATCACAGCTTGGCTTCAGCACTTGCAATTGGCTTTGCATGTTCAGAAGGCATATGTTCCTGCACATTAGACGGATTGTGGCAGGTATTTAGCTTTGAGAAGTCGTCGTTTCGTCTTCTTGTATATGCACTGCTCGAGTGCCATAACCTCAGCGGTTCATTCCTCTAGTTTCAGTTTCCTTAGAGATGACAGGGTGGATCTGCCACCTTATATAATGTCAGATGAACCCTTCCATCCCCAAAGGGATCATAATGATGCAAAGGTTACGGTCGTAATGAGCCGCTTGACACTGTCCGGTCATATATCATCCTTTGATGATTACGTAAATGCCTACTATTTTTGAACGGGGCTCTTTGCAATATACTTTTACCGAGTAAACATGTCTGAAAAAGCAAAGTTTTTTTATCAGTCATTTGCAGGATCCAAAGTTTAGACCCCACTAGCTCCATGTCATGTACATGATCACAGCCTTTGCGTTCTCACTGTATAATGTCACTATTTCCGCACTGCGTCCAACCAGCTCACACCAAGCGATTAATTACTACGTGTTTTCCACGTTTTCTCTGGGTTCTTCTAGCTCATTATGAATACTGTGCCATGTGCTGAAAATGTTCATTTAATCTGCAACAGTTGTAACATCCACTATGTCTCGCAAAACTAAAATCGCGGATATAATGCCCAAATAAATTTAGAATTTATTTTTTTCTAGTCAGAAAGAACGCCAAGGATGCAACCAACCAAACTTAAGCTGTGCTGTCCTTCTTCTCTTTGTCTTTCGTTCCAGCATAAGAGCCGCTTGCTGTCAAGTACAGCATGTTGATCTAGCAGAACAATAGTCTACGCTAAAAATGATCGTCTCCGGGATTACATCCATTACTTATACTAAATTATATTATATATGAGCTTTATGTACACGTGGTGACAACCTTTTGCAAGCGCGACATAATAATCCCATATAGAACGTAGGCATATCGTAATGCGATCTTATACTAGATATATAAGAATACCGTGATCATATTACAAGCCAGGAGCGGTCGTACTGACAACTCCGTTAGCATTGAAAGGACGTAGTGACAGCCTTTTTACTACATCAATCAATTTTCTGCATGGTTTTAGTTACGTCGTTATTACCAGATTACGTCAATAACGTCAAGAAATTATTACGTCGCTACTATAGGTACTTAATAAAACCGCACAGCGTTCTGTTTCAACCACATTTTCACAACGTGTTTTCTAACATGGTCAGTGTTGGACCACATCATGTCTGCGTCTATTGGGTTCATATCACGTTGTAATCGTTTTTACTGCGTTCCTACGACGTTGTAATACTACGTGGCCTGGTGTGATTTCGGAAGATCCTGCCCCCCCCCCTCCCCCTCACACTAGGCTATATTCCCACTGCGTCGCAATGTGAGGACATTTGGATAGTTTTGTTATCAATGATTGCGATAGCATCATCTTTTCCGTGATCTGAATTAAATGAAAATGAAATGAATGACTGGTCGGGAGTTTTTCACGTGCATGAAGATATAAGCATTGATTGGTTTTAGATCGGTTTCGAGTGACAGACACCTCAGCGAAAAATATTATAAGATTAATCATGACCCACAATGATTCCCAGGAAAAAAATAGGCCAGTTGAACAAAGTCAGTGTAGAAAGGCAGAAGCCTCTCTCATCCAAGCCAAGCCAACCCAACAGCCTGAAGGGGAACCTGAACCTGAACCTGGAGTTGGGGTATAGCTTCAGTTTCTGAACCAACTCCATCCAGTGATCAGGAGGAATCACCTGATGATTGTGACAATACAGCTACCAACCATAATAGTGGAAAGAGGAGGAAGACAGGCGAGATGGTAGATGTATGTAGGGGCCTACCTATACATGGAGTGATACCGAGAAAGACCAACTGACAGCATTTCTGGATGCTCACCCTGCCTTCTATGACCTGATGGATAAATATTACAAGAACAAGGAGGCTATGAAGACCCTTGTGAACGAATGGGCCCAGATGCTGCAGGAGGAGCTTTATATGATGTTTCGTTTAGTTTGCCAACGATTGTTCATGACTAAAGAAATTTTTGTGTGACTGTAAGATGTGAACGGTTGACGATAAATTAGCGACAATTTGGAGACCAGAAAGAGACAGAATCGGAGAATAAGTGGCGAATTTTTGAATCATTTGAGAAGACATATATTGTAACATATATTTTCTCTTTTACAAGCGTACATAAGTAGGTAAAAACGCTTTTCCACCTAAATTATCATAGTTCCAGTTTTGTTTGCTGTTCATTGTAACTTTAATTAACTTTTTCCTACTTAATATCATTTTGATTATCATGTATTTTTTTTGTATTATTTTTCTGCGGTTTAATATTGTATTTGCTATTATTAATAATATTTTTCTGTATGTATCATGTCTATGTATGACAATGTATCTATGTAAGCATGTATGTATGTATGTATGTATGTATGCCTGTATGTATGAAATAGGAAAGCAACTTGTGGTAATATTGCTGTTTGCAATCCTTTGAAAATAAATCATGTTTACAGAAAAAAATATACATTTATACTTGCATATATATTTCCCCCTGGACATGACGAACTTGTAGCCTACAGATCCCAACCCATTGGCCAATCAGAACACTTCTTAGAAAAGGAGCGTCCTGCATCACACTCATCCAGTCTTTGAAATACTCACGTCTCATGGAGTGAGGTACAGCAAAATTAGCATTACAAAATGACAGAGTCTGGCACGGTATGTAAGAGGGCATCAAGTTAGCTACACTTGGCAATTTCTATCACTGTGTCAAAAGGCGAAATTTAGTTAGATCGACATTGTCGATTTCATTTAGTGACATGTGATTTGTGTTTGATTGATAAAATAATATCATTTTATGGCTACTACATAACTGGACACACGCAATCTAACATATATCTATACGTTTTCTATAACAAATATTGTAGTATAGGAAAAACTATGATTATCCATATCTTGGATAATAACCACACATATTGTGAAACAGGTTATGTTTGCCAATGGTGTCTTCACTTGTGATTGTCAATATACAGGTTTTAAGTGTAGTATATTATAATTAATTAGACAGTTTTTTAAAGCTACAACAACATACATAAGACATAATTGAAACTGTGAAATCCTCCCGAATTAAAACCATAGGGACGGGGGAGGGGTGTTTTCATTTTTTTTTATCAGGCTGCAAAAGCTTGGCACGTTGGAGCGTTGCCACTATCATGCGACGCTGCCCAGGGAAGAATCTCATGAGGTAAACTCATGCTAGACTGGTTTAGTGCTGTCATGTACTGTCATGTACATGTAACTGTTTTTGCACGACACTATTTCCCATATTTCGACCTCAGTCAACAGGTAAATCTGGTAAGCGCTGCCACAACAACGCTGCCACAACATCTGGCCCCTAATCACAAAAGCTCATTGTCATTGTCACACGATACCATGATCAAATACTGACGTCTAAAGTCGATCCCGGCGCTGAAAAAATTAAAATATTTCTAATTGCCGTAGACATATAACATAGGTATTGTATTTATATAGAGCGGACAAAGCATTTATGATGATTTAAAAAAATACTTTTTATTTGGTCTCCATGGTTCATACAAAATATTTCAGTTCAATGTTGGACCAGCGCCGCAGACCTCTGGTATACTTAGTCAGAGTCAAACGTTGGTGGATGTTGTTTGTGACGTCATGTGGTGCAAATCCGCCAAGGGTAGAATAATAAGGCGTACTTTTCCATTAACGCTAATAAATGATAATGCTTCTATCACATCCGTGACTTTTGGCGTATTAGGAAGTACCTCAGCCCAGAAGCTGCTAAATCTGTGCTCTAGTTACTAGTCATCTTAACTATTGCAATTCCCTTTTGTACAATCTTCCACGTTATCGAACAAAATAGGGGTCAAGGGCTTTTGCAGTTGCAACTCCCTCCACCTGGAATTCACTGCCGGTTAATTTGAGAGCTGCAAGTACAGTCACCAGATTTTAAAAAAATGCTGAAAACTGTTCTTTTTTATCCGCCCCCCCCCCCTAATTCCTCGGAGATCCGACGCCCAGTTGACGACTTAAGTTTTGACTCTCGACATTGAGTTGATTTCAATTCGGATTCTGCGCTTCTGAGCTCGTATCTCCGAGGCGCTATAGAAGTTACCGAGTTGATTGACAGATAATTAATGCACTAAAATTGTACGAGAATTTACTAAATAGTTCATTGTGACATATGTTTCCATTTTTTTGCTAAACTGAAATAAATTATCTCGGCATTTTCTATTAACATTCCCTGTTTAACTCTGGGTGACATATTTTATTAGTCGCACATTCCAATCACCAGTACAATATCCTACGCAAAATTGATGAGGATTATTAATTCTACCTATAGTCTAATCATCAATGGAATGTTCATACTTGGTTTATTGTGAGAAAAAGGAATGTCTATTGGTTCAGTCTACAACACTAATTTGATCTAAGTTATTTTGTATCAGATATGAGCTACGGTGGAGACGAGGGTATTAATGGATGATTGAAGATATGCAGACTTAAGCTAAAACTGGGACAATGTGCAGAGAGCATCAGGCTCTTCGGGTGAGTTTTCGTGCTCCTTAGACACTGACATAAATCTCTATACTGCACCCACAATGTAATCCTGGTGCAAAGAAACAACAACACACCAAAGAAGCAGTTTTATGATGCCGGTGTCCACCATGGGGGTTCCAAGGTAGATCAAACATCATGGTTGTCCAGAAAATAAATTCAACATTGCATAGTGAGTAACATACATGATGGTTACTATTTGTCTAAGTTCAAACAAACATTGACCTCACTTTTTGTAAAGGAAATTCGTGATTTTAATGTCTACAACTGGGTTATCATGTATGGCAACGTAGTGGTGTGACGATAAAAAACATCAAGCATAATATTGCGGTGCAATCTAATATGACCACCATTTGTCAAGTCAATAAGTCATATATATTTTGACAGACTAGAATCATAAATGTAATTTCAGTATAGCATACACACTTAGGATATGCCCAACATAGTGATGTGATCAGAATTTTTAAACCAATTTGAACGTTTTAAAATTTGAGTAGATTAGGTAGTTTTTCGCGGCGGTCATACAGTAAATTGATGGTGTCAAGGGTTATATTGCCTTATGAATACATTATTATGTCAGACAAACCTGAAAATATCCTAATTGATTTTAACCGTAATGCTATCGTTCAAATTGTGTTCTATTGCACCACTATATTGGCCATATTATACAAACACATCAAAATTACAATTATATTTTCATTATGTCAAACATGCTATCAGATTATTGTTTCAGCTTGGACGGTCATTTTAAATCTGACAACATTGTGCCGAGGTTTGAAGTAGATTACTTGTAAACTGTCTCTGTGATCCCGGACTAAGAAAGATAATAATAATAATAATAATAATAATAATAATAATAATAATAATAATAATAATAATAATAAGTGAGACGGATACCTAAATCATGAATCTGCTTCAATTCTGTCGGAAATGATAATTATATACTTAATGCTTGGACCTGACAAAATGGCGGCTATATTGCATTTTACATAGTGTGCTTTATGGGCTCACCACTATGTCGGGCGTAACCTCAATGTGGACACCCAAAATCATAAATCTGATGCAATTCTGTCGAAAATAAAATTGACTTAGTGTTTGATCTTGGACGAATGGCGGCTATCTTGGATTTTACACACATTTAGCACGATGTGCGATGCTTTCTGGCTTCACCACTATATCGAGCGTACCTAATAAACCCAAAAATCGTAAATGTCCTCCAATTTTTGCCAAGCGTACCTGAAAACCTGACACAAAAATCATGAATCTGCATCAATCAAGCTTTATGTGATACTCTGAATTGGGAGAAAAAAATATTAGAAATTAAAAAACTGTTTAATGCATGGAAGAAGAGAGATTTAACTTTATTTGGAAAAATCCCCGGTTTAAAAATGCTTGCTATTCCCAAGCTCATTCTGATCGCTCAGACTACAGCTCACAAAAAAATATATATAGATCAACTGAAAAGACTGTGTTTTACATTTATATGGGGAAAGCGCGATCGCATTAGGCGTAATACTCTAATTGCACCTGTCAGTGAAGGTGGACTCAATATGTTAGATATTGAGTCATTTTTTTTTAGCATTGAAAGCAGCATGGTTTAAACGGATAATTCTAAACAATGAAGATTGGTCTTTTATACCTCGAAATATGTTTAGTTTTTGTGATAATTTAAAGTTGTTGTTGCAAATGCATTTTAACTCTAAACTAATTAAAAACAATAAACTCTCGTCCTTTTACTGTCAAATTTTGGATGCATATATGTTAACAAATGAAGCACAGAATGACGATTCTCAGATATTATGGGGAAATGAACACTTTTCAATAAAAATAAATAAAGTTAAACAAGTTCTTTTCTTTAACAATTGGATTGACGCTGGGATTGTATATGTGAAGGATCTCAAATTTTTAAATGGCAAATTAGATGGGGATTACATTTTTAATAAAGTGAAGAAAAAAAAGTAATATTTTAATTGAAATTACCCAAGTTAGAAAGGTGATAGATGCTACAACTATAGCTTTATATCAGAATATAGCAGATAGTGAAGCTATGGACCAGGAAACCCCAGATATAAACGAAATAAATAAAACGAAATATTTTTACAAAAAGTTAATAAATAAAATTTCCACTCCGATGAATATAGAAAAATGGGGAAATCTCATGTCTGTTAATTTAAATTTAGAAGAAAGGCAAAATACATTTTTTCTTAAAATAAAAATGTTCGATAACAAACTTGCAGAATTTAACTATAAAGTGCTGAGTAGAATTTTAGCATGCGGAGAGTTGGTTTCAAAGTGGGATACTTCTGTGGGATCTATATGTTTCCAATGTAATGAAATTGACAGCATAAGCCATTTATTATATGAATGTAAGCTGGCAAAGCAAATTTGGCATGTAATAAACCGTTCTCTTTCAGTAAATATTCAGCTCGAGGATATTGTGTTTGGTACAAAGTTAACAAGTGATCTTAACTATGCTGTATCATTGGTTTCTTTTTGTATATACAAGCATTGGATTCTAAATCATATGAATATAAAAGACAGAACTTATTCTTCAATATTATCTCTACTAAAAAATGATATTTATTTTCGCTGTCAAATTCTTCGTCGTACAGAAAAATACTCACATTGTAATACACTTGAGCAGATTTTAAATTTTATATGTACATTATGATGTATTAATCTTGTTTTAAAGGAGTGAGCGAATCACCAATTGTTTTAAATATGCAAAATTTATGATGGAATTGATGTTAATTTTGATTTTATAAAGAGAGAATGTAATTTAAATGTATGAATGTATGACTTTGTATATTGTGAATACAAAAAAAAAAAAAAAAATGAATCTGCATCAATGCTGCCCAAAATGATATTTTTTATTGTTTGACCATGTAAAAATGGCGGCGATCTTGGATGTTCCCAATTAAACAATGCATAGGGTGCTTTTATGCGAGGTGAATATATATGAATGTTCGTGAGAAATGAACTACACACCTAAACGTTTGAAAGATGATATACATGTATTTGTACACTATGAAAAAGTTCTTTTTTTATCAGTTTTTGAGCTAAACGACCGCCTTTTTGAAACACCCGTTTTTAATTAATTTCTCCAGCAGAACCATTTTCTCTGAGTTCAGAGAAACTGCAATAAAACATTGTGCTAAACGATGTTCCATCTTCCCTCATTCCCTCATTCTTCCCCTAGACTATGGTAAAACAATCGTGCGGACACATTTAATTAACCGAAGTCGCGCTGAAATATTTGGACCAAGAGATCAAAGGGGTTTTCAATTTAAAATCATCTTAAATACCTTAGTTAGCTCTTTCCGCTTCATTTGAATACCTATGTTATGGGTCTATGTTATGGCCATTCGAAATATGGTACTCTTTCAGTGCAAGGATCGACTTTAGAAGTCAGATTCCAGTGCTAAAAGGGTTAAACAAATTTAAAGGACTTTAAGACTAAAAAATACAGTTACAAAACTGTACAAATAAGGCCAGTCATTTTTAAATAAATTTATATTAAAGTAACGAATACTTATAAATGTAATATCACTATAGGTCACAGGATAACTCAAATTTATATGTCAAATTAAAGATTAAAAAAACTTTATTCATATTAACCAAAGTTGTATTATCAGTCAGTTTGAAGTTTCTTAAGGTGATGTAGTATTTATTCTGTTGGACTCGGTGCGGTCGTGGGTGATGATATGTTAGCATGGTACGGACTACGGGATGACTAGTCTACAACAACCGTCCAATAGAAGATGCCGCCCCTCTAATCTGGCCATAGTCTTCATGGATGAATTGCCAGCGATATACGGAAAAAGCTAAATAAGAAATTTATGATGATTTCAAATTGAAAAACCCCTTTGATCCCCATAGTTTATACAATGATATGCCAGCTTTGTCAGGGTGAACACGCTAAAGAGATATTGTCTACAGTGTAGGTCTGCGAGCTTCATGGAGCCTTTAACCTTACAACCGCCGGTGCCGAATATTTTCATTTTTTCACTTAATTATTACTACATTCAGAACTGCCTTTTAAACATGGTGAAGCCATAATGTGACATCAATCAGCACGATTTGAAGAGAGTTGACGTCCATTTTGTCAAATCTGAATAATTTTCACTCACTTGAAGTTGTGGATCGCGTCAGCGAAACACAACTTCAAGTGGGTGAAAATTCAAATGGAATAATTTGGCGGTTAAAGGGTTAAGTTATATAACGAGATAATATTATGGTTCGCGAACGAAATAGATCGTCTGTTCCAGAAATTTGTTTATGTAGGCAATCTTTCCTATCATCTAGTAGACAAAGTGACACTCTCACTAGTCGCCCATACAACACTGCTATGGACGATAGATGCAAGAGGTATTTGTTAGTTTACATATTTTATAAGCCAGGTTCACAGTGTAGTTTTATGATTAATGTATCATTTGGCCTGCTACTGGTTTCAGTGCATCAAAGGAAAAAAACATTTAATTAATTTTATAAAAGTGCGACATTTGTTCGAACGCAACTGACACGTGAGAATGACATTTTCATCTAGTACCAAAATATCTGGCAATGTACTGGCGATGAAAAAGATGAGTTCTGGTGGCGATGGGTGCCGATTTCGAACGTGTGGACTCACGAGAAAACATTTGCGTATTGACAAAACTTTGGGAAACTTTCGGGTAAGTATCACCGAATATTCGTGGAAGATTTGGGGATTAATCGTCGCTACATCGGCTTCCTGTTATCAATGTACTTTTAGAATCGGCGATTGTCGGTGATCACTCGGCGTGCGACAGACAAATATCGGCGATGCGTCGAGGACGACGTCGTGGCGATGGCATAATGCCTTGTGATGAGCATATCAACGGCGGAGGGATTTATTGTAGGACCACTTACCTTTTATTACTTTAATTTATGATCATTGTGGATGCCGAATGATATCTGAGTGTATGAGTGAGTGTATGAGTGAGTGAGTGAGTGAGTGAGTGAGTGAGTGAGTGAGTGAGTGAGTGAGTGAGTGAATGAGTGAGTGAGTGAGTGAGTGAGTGAGTGAGTGAGTGAGTGAGTGAGTGAGTGAGTGAGTGAGTGAGTGAGTGAGTGAGTGAGTGAGTGAGTGAGTGAGTGAGTGAGTGAGTGAGTGAGTGAGTGAGTGAGTGAGTGAGTGAGTGAGTGAGTGAGTGAGTGAGTGAGTGAGTGAGTGAGTGAGTGAGTGAGTGAGTGAGTGAGTGAGTGAGTGAGTGAGTGAGTGAGTGAGTGAGTGAGTGAGTGAGTGAGTGAGTGAGTAATTAAGTGAGTAAGTGAGTAAGTGAGTAAGTGAGTGAGTGAGTGAGTAAGTGATCAAGTAAGTGAGTAAGCATGCAAGCCAGCAGGCAAGCAAACAAGCAATCAAGTAGTAAGTAATCAAGTAAATAGCTAAAAATACTGCAATATGTAAGAGTGAGTGAGTGAGTGAGTGAGTGAGTGAGTGAGTGAGTGAGTGAGTGAGTGAGTGAGTGAGTGAGTGAGTGAGTGAGTGAGTGAGTGAGTGAGTGAGTGAGTGAGTGAGTGAGTGAGTGAGTGAGTGAGTGAGTGAGTGAGTGAGTGAGTGTGTGAGTGAGTGAGTGAGTGAGTGAGTGAGTGAGTGAGTAATTAAGTGAGTAAGTGAGTAAGTGAGTAAGTGAGTGAGTGAGTGGGTAAGTGATCAAGTAAGTGAGTAAGCATGCAAGCCAGCAGGCAAGCAAACAAGCAAGCAAGTAGTAAGTAATCAAGTAAATAGCTAAAAATACTGCAATATGTAAATAAAAATGACTGATGTGCAGATGGCGACCTGAGGGTGGGGTGATCGGACATGGCCATTGAGATTATGGCTTCTCAGTATGTCTAGTAAGACTGGATTCACACATACATGTATTAAAACATGAGTCACCTTATGAAGTAAATATCAATCCTCACCCTTATTTGCGATATCATTTTTATCACCCCAGAATGTAAAATGTCACACAGCCAAACATTTTCAACGAAGGCATATTAAAACATTCAGACATGAGTCACCTTATGAAGTAAATATCAATCCTTACCCACTGCTTTACGATTTTTTTTTCTTATTTGCGATATTATGTTTATCACCCCAGAATGTAAAATGTCACACAGCCAAACATTTTCAACATACACGACTTTTTAACAAAAGGCATTCCTGGCGAGATCGGAAGGGGGGTGATTTAATTGATTCGTGACACTGCTACACAAAGGCAAAAGTAACTGCTGAAGGTGAACTAGTCGTGTTGGAGGGGGGGGGGGAGAAAATAGTATTCTAATTTCAAAGATTGAACAGGTATCCAGTACATCCACCTGAATTACTGTTATATTTATTTTTAATAAGGATCATAATATGTCAAATCGTTGTTGTACTTAATTAAAACTGTATTTTCAAAGTAGTAGACCGCAGGTCTGACTTTTAGTTTTCTCCTGTCGTTTTATTATGCAGACAGCAGAAAACGACGTATCACTCACTCACTCACTCACTCACTCACTCACTCACTCACTCACTCACTCACTCACTCACTCACTCACTCACTCACTCACTCACTCACTCACTCACTCACTCACTCACTCACTCACTCACTCACTCACTCACTCACTCACTCACTCACTCACTCACTCACTCACTCACTCACTCACTCACTCACTCACTCACTCACTCACTCACTCACTCACTCACTCACTCACTCACTCACTCACTCACTCACTCACTCACTCACTCACTCACTCACTCACTCACTCACTCACTCCCGTGACTACCTCTTCGCTTGTTCGCCTCCCTCAAATGATCATCCTTTTATCAATCTTCCCTTAAGCAACCCTCAATAAACAATCAATCAATCAATCAATCAATCAATCAATCAATCAATCAATCAATCAATCAATCAATCAATCAATCAATCAATCAATCAATCGATCGGTCGGTCGGGCGGTCGGTCGGTCGGTCGGTCGGTCGGTCGGTCGGTCGGTCGGTCGATCGATCGATCGATCGAATGATCAATCAATCAATCAATCAATCAATCAATCAATCAATCAATCAATCAATCAATCAATCAATCAATCAATCAATCAATCAATCAATCAATCAATCAATCAATCAATCAATCAGTCAGTCAGTCAGTCAGTCAGTCAGTCAGTCAGTCAGTCAGTCAATCAATCAATCAATCAATCAATCAATCAATCAATCAATCAATCAATCAATCAATCAATCAATCAATCAATCAATCAATCAATCAATCAATCAATCAATTAATCAAATAATAAATCAATCAGTCACTTAAGCGATCAATCAATCAATCGATCGATTAATCAATTGATCGATTAATCAATCGATCAATTAATTTAACATTATCAAGCTAGCAGTTCGGAAACGCTCCATAAAGTAGCCTTCGCTGGAGGGTTCAGCTGAATATACTGCTTTGACCTGTTGACGAAGGCATATTTTGAAGCAGCGAGTGGTGTACGTGCTTCATGTCCCTCGAAGTCACTCTATTGCTCGCCCAGAACAGAACAGAATGTATCACTCACTTCAGATATGAGATGGGCTGAACATTTGTCAGAGAATAACATGAGACTCAGTCAATGTTGGGCCAGCGTAGATAACGCTGGGTGAATTCTTCGTGTGATCGTTATGCAAAATGTCCGGAGCATACGAGACATTAATTCATTCATTATTTACACCCGATATAACTTCCTGTGATTTAATAATAGCCATCCAGGAGCACGCTGCCAAATTGTGTAAAAGCTTAGATCTTATATAAGGGCGGATCAGATGATACTTAGAAGATTTTGTGGGGTTTTCTTGGAAAAAAAACCATTCGGGAAATCGCCAGAATAAAATGTTTGCTTCAATTTGTAGTACGTTACAACCTGTTAGTTTGTTATACACTAACTGTCTTTGAGAATACAATTATTGCTGCCTTCCTCATCTGAAAGAATTGTTTGCTGAGAAGTGACGGGTGTAAAAATGCACATGGACGACTTGATTGAATCAAATCTAAACGGAGATGGTATTTATAGAGACGTATATTTGTTTGCTCTTGGAGGAGATGGCTTTTATGGATATGTTTTTTCTTTGCTCTTGAAGGAGACGACGTTTAAAGATGCGTCTTTTTGTTTGATCTTGAAGGACCCGGCATTTATAAATACGTTTTTTTCTTTGCTCTTGAAGAAGACGGCATGTATAGATACGTCTTTTTGTTTGTTTTTGAAGCAGACGACATTTATTGATACGTCTTTTTGTTGGGTGCTCTGGAAGGAGACGGCAGTTATAGATACGTCTTTTTGTTTGCTCTTGAAGCAGACAGCATTTATAGATAGGTCTTTTTGTTTGCTCTGGAAGGAGACGGCATGAATAAAAAGATCGCAGTGGCTATTGACAGGGACACCCCTGTCAATAGTGCCTCCGACTTAATATATATCTCTTTTAGTTTGCTCTTGAGGGAGACGGCATTTATAGAAACGTTTTTTTGTTTTGCTCTTGAAGGAGGCAGCATTTATTTATACGTCTTTTTTTTGTCTTTGAACATGACGGCATTAATTGATACGTCTTTTTGTTGGGTGCTCAGGAAAGAGACGGCATTTATAGATAGGTCTTTTTGTCTGCTCTTGAGAAAGACGACAATTATGTTTGTTTGCTCTTAAAGGGGACGGCATTTATTGATATGTATTTTTGTTGGATGCTGTGGAAGGAGACGCAGATTTAGATACGTCTTTCTGTTTGCTCTTGAAGGAGACGGCATTAAACGATACGTTTTTTTTGTTTGCTCTTGAAGGAGACGGCATTAATAGATACGTTTTTTTTGTTTGCTCTTGAAGGACCCAGCATTTATAGATGCGGTTTTTTGTTTGCTCTTATAGATGAAGACGACACTTATAGATACGTCTTCATTTAGAAATCAGATTTTGACGTCTAAAGAATGTCCCCGCGCTGAAAAGGTTAAACATATCTCATATATATATAAAGCATTTGACCACTTTACCTTGTTATGAACTGGATGTTATAAAATAATATTATTAACAAATTTATGAATTTTTTTTTACAAATTACGTCGCCTTGAGCTGTTGAGAGCTACGAACTAAACATGCTGAATAAGTCCTACAAATGAAATGAAATGAAAGGAATCGGGCTTTAGGCCACCTTTGTGCACATATAGGCTAAACTGGGCCAGGAGAACCTCCTGAGGATGGTGAGATGATTGAGATGACACTGTCCTCCAGACACAGGATTCGAAATTCGAGCCCTGGCGGTTTGAGGCCGAGCACGCTACCGCGCGGTCACGGAGGCTCCCCACAATACTGACTTTCACACGTGGATGGGGAAGAAACATTTTTTGTTTCTTTCAAACCGCCGAGACCGGGAACCGAACCCCAAACTCTGGCGTGAAAGGCAGCGGTGCTAACCACTACCCTAGGGCCCCCGCCCGAATAAGTCCTACAACAGAATCTCCATTATGATTATTATACTGCTTCTTAGCATATCAGCTTATTTCTACCGTCATTCTATAAACACGTCAGGGAACAATATTCAAAACACTTGAAGAACGTAATTGCTAATCCTATGCTGTATAAATTCCACGTCAGTCTTGCAATTATGTTATCCCGCCCGTCGTCAATTAGTCGTGGTTGTACGCAATCTACTGGTGGTTACAGCTCGCATAGGATTAAATACAGTGTCTATCAAAGAAGAAGATGGGGTTGTATTACGCCACTTTTGTACACATACAGACTAAACTGAAATGTCAGGGTTCAAATTGGCAAACCGTGTGTCTGAAGGACAGTGTCATCTGATTCATCTTCCATCATTGGGAGGTTCGCCTGATTCATTCATTCATTCATTCATTCATTTATTCATTCATTCATTCATTCATTCATTCATTCATTCATTCATTCATTCATTCATTCATTCATTCATTCATTCATTCATTCATTCATTCATTCATTCATTCATTCATTCATTCATTCATTTATTTATTTATTCATTCATTCATTCATTCATTCATTTAATCATTTAATCATTCATTCATTCATTCATTCATTCATTCATTCAAAATCCGTTTACAGAAACACATAGCATATCATCAAAGTGTTTTTATACGGAACTCTGGTAAATAAAAATTCTTAATATTCCTTGTCGTACTGAACGATAGAATAGCGACGTATCCGGCATACAAAATGACCTAATGTTATTATATATAATTACATAACACTTTTATGCAATTCTGCTCTATTTTTAAGTTATAATAATTATATGCAATTGTGTGTTATTTTTTCTATTCTATATGTTATTTGTTGAATAATGTATCTATATTATAACGTTAACATATAAAATTGTTTTCTTTTACATTTGATTTTCATTTTCAATGCTGCTTATTTAACGAGGTTCGATTTCTTCATGATAAGTCTTCATTATGGCATTTGATTATCCATGTAGGTGCGAGACTACATGGCCACTACTGCCGAATAATTCATTTGGAATTTTTACCCATTTGAAGTTGTGTCTCGCTGACGCGATCCACAACTTCAAAGGAGTTAAAATTATTCAGATTTGATCAAATGAAGGTCAACTTAAAAAAAAATGATGTTATATTATGGCCTTAACATGTTTAAAAGCCTTTTTCAAGGCGGTACTGAATGTGGTAGTAACTGAGTGAAAAACCGAATATATTCGGCATCGGCGGTGAAAGGGTTAAATAACCATTGGGCAAACATCCTATGTTGATCTCTGCTAGTCAGATCATATATGTGTTGTGGTAAATGTGAATGGCAGGGTTTTTTTCACAAGTCGGTTCGCAGTTGGACACACCGCCCTCCAAAGTCACGCTATTGTTACACTAATACGCATTGTGACGTTTCTTTGGATGGGAAGTTTAGCGTGTGTTTCTGCTTTTCCGTAACGCTGATATACACCTTTCCCAATAGCAACACGCCACACAGTCACTAAAAACTGTACTATTTGGTTGGGAGTCCTGTCACACTCTTTTCTATTACAACACGCCACACAGTGATTAAAACTGCACTATTTAGTTGGGAGTCCTGCTTATGCGCAAAATCGTGCAAACAGAGTATTGAGAGAAATTTATCAGAGGCCGTGTTCGGGACGAACTTGAGAGTTATGACGTCACCGTAATTATGAGGGTAATCTTGCTTCATCTAGCACCATGACAGCTGACATGATTAATAAGTTGACTGATTACAATTTCAGCGACTTGAAATTGTGTCTCGCTGTCGTGATCCACAGATTCAAGCATGGATGGAGCTTGTTTGGACGCCAAATGTAGTTATTAACCCTCAAAACGTAAGTCATAGAATTTAAATTTTCACCCACGTGAAGATGTGGGTCGCGGTAGTCAGGTAAAATTAGTCATATTTGTTTAATTTGCCTTGCGACCAAACATTTACAAATATTAGTGTCTAACCACACATTTCTACCAGGCTCTTGAAACGACATCCTTTAAAAAAATCCACATTCGCTATCTTGTACGTACACTATACTATATTGTACGTACAATATAGCAAATCTGCTACTTTGTACGTGCTTGTGTACACAGTCCACGATCTCTGTAATGTGATATTATAGTCCGTGTACACAGTCCACGATGACTGTAATGTGATACTAAGGCTTGTGTACACAGTTCACCATCACTGTAATGTGATATTATGGCCCGTGTACACAGTCCACGATGACTGTAATGTGATACTAAGGCTTGTGTACACAGTTCACGATCACTGTAATGTATTATGGCATGTGTGCACAGTCCACGATCATTGTAATATAATATTATGGGCCGTGTACACAGTTCACGATCACTGTAATGTAATAATATGGGCCGTGTACACAGTCTACGATCACTGTAATGTGATATTATGGCTTGTGTACACTGTCCACGATGACTGTAATGTGATACTAAGGCTTGTGTACACAGTTCACGATCACTGTGATGTGATATTATGGCCTGTGTACACAGTCCACGATCACTGTAATGTGATATTATGGGCCGTGTACACAGTACACGATCACTGTAATGTAATAATATGGGCCGTGTACACAGTCCACGATCACTGTAATGTGATATTATGGCTTGTGTACACAGTCCACGATGACTGTAATGTGATATTATGGCCCGTGTACACAGTCCACGATCACTGTAATGTGATATTATGGCTTGTGTACACAGTCCACGATCACTGTAATGTGATATTATGGGCCGTGTACAGTCCACGATCACTGTTATGTGATATTATGGGCCGTGTACACAGTCCACGATCACTGTAATGTGATATTATGACCCACGTATCCACGATCACTGTTATGTAGGCTTGTGTATACAGTCCACCATCACTGTGATGTGATATTAAGGCCACTATGTTTTTCTCTGTTTTAGATGAGCGCGCGCATTAGATTTAGGCTGCGCATTACCCAAAAAACCATGTGTTTTTTCTGCCCAGCGCGCGCATTAGATTGTTGACGATTTCCGAAGAAAACAGTCAATTCCGGGAGATTAAAGAAACATTCAAAAAAAAAACATGTTCATTTCAAAAGATAAAAAATATTTTTCAAGCTATGTTTTTTTTGCTTGTTTTTTTCGTCGCCCTCATTTACTTTTTTTTAGTAGGTAAAAAAATAGGTTAATTTTTCTTTATTTTGTCGCCATCATTAACTTTTCCAGAAATATGTCCAATGTTCTTTTAATTTCGTCGCCCTCATTAACTTTTCCCAAAATAGGTTCAATGTTTGTTTTTCCTAAATGTTTTTTTTTCGATTTTTTCAAATCTTAAGCAGAGAAAATAAACATAGTGGCCGGAGGTCTGTATCACAGTCTCGCCAGAATCCTCATTGGTTATTGTATGATGACATTCACGCATAACCGCTTTATAGTGAGATAATATCAGATTAAAATAGAAGCAATTTTTACTGACATATCAGTACTAAAAGCGTTTATTTTAGTGTGACATCAGAATCATCACCTATCACGTACAAACACTTTAAATAACCAGAGCAGTTTTACCACGGACTGTGGAAATCGTGCGATCAAAACATAGCGATATGTTATTCAGGTTTTGGTCGAGCGATTTTTTAATAAAACACGGTTATAAGCGTGATTCGTAATTGAGAGGTAACATTTTTAGTTACAAAAAGCCGCGTTATTAACCGTAGGCGTGTTTTGTGATTCATTTGTGTGAGTGATGCCAACTTCAAATGAATGTAAAATGGCAAAGGCACATAACCATGTCAAAAAGATGCAACTAACTGGCGTGAAAAATCGTCTCTCCAAATAAAAGTTAACTTCTACAGAATGGTTCAGCAAAAGTCGCTTTTTTATTTGAAATACTAATGTTTTAAAATTGAATTCGATAGTATTACAGACACTATCTAAATATATTAGGTTTGATAAATAAACGGTCCAAGTCAGCTTAAAAACTTTAGATTAAGGGACTACTTAAAAAAAATACATTTAGATAATCTACTAGAGAAGACAAATAGACAGCTAAATGTTTTAGGTCACTTTATTGGATAGCGACAATCTGACTGTTAAGGCCCAATATATTACTTCTGCCGAACCATTTTCTCACCAGAAAATCCTATGATTTCTGAGAAATTCAATGGCTTAAGTCAGCCGAGCCATAGATTAACTATATATATGGTTAATCTATGGCCGAGCACTAAGTAGTCAGCCAGCCAAGATGTGATATCTTATCAAAAAAATGAATAGATGGCAAATGTTACAAGCATTCACCAGGTTATGATACTAGTTGGCGTGGTATCGACATGGATCATGTTTTAGATGATATACCAAATAGTCTCTACCTTTTCTTAAGTGTTTTGTTTGGTGGGGAGAATAACCTTGAATTAGAAGAACAAGATACTTCTTTGAAAGTAAGAATATGTAGCATTGTTCAAGATATAGTCTACACTGCCTCTAAAAGCAGAAAACTTACACCAAAGCACGTGGGCCTTGGTCTGGCTCTTCATCAGACTACACGTTCATGGTAAACATCTTTCATGCAGCCAGTCATACTGTTGGAATTGATACACTTCGTAGAATTTACTTATCAATAGCCAATGATAGTTTATGTAGATATGAACAGAATGGTTACATGTATATTCCAACTGGAATATTACCATACACACCTGGTCGTATAATACTTTCATCATTTGACAACATAGTTTTTTTAGAGGAGACTATAGATGGGAAAAATACGTTCCATGCCACACAATGTGTTTTGTGGCAGCGTGGGCCACCGTCACCACCAGAACAAACGACTGTAAAAACATGAAGAAATAGAATACCTGATCAGAAACTACTTGAGAAATTTCAACCTATTGACCTCGCACCTGTATACACTGGTACAAGGCCAAATACAATCATAACAAGTAGAGTTCAAACAGAAATATAGGACATGGGAAACGGATGTCAAGCTATTTCAAATATTTCAAACCAAGCTTTGATAATGGCTCGTATGTACAGCTAAGATGATCAAAATTGTCCATCATGGGCAGCTTTCCATGCTGCATGTGGTGTTTCTTAAGCAGCACTGTAACAGTTGTTGGAATGATGCTTATAATACAGGCTAGCATATGGAAAATGGAGGTCTAGATGATGTCTGGGTGGAGTCTGGCGCATTGGCACAAGATTCTACAAGTGCTCTGATGGAAGGTAAAGCATAACTAGTATCGAGCTGCTCGGGGCCATGTGATGGCATATAAAGAACTTTGTCGGATCAAATGGAAATTATTGTAGTCATGGGCTAGATAAAGATCATCATTGCAAGACCTTGATGATGAAGTAAAACTTTTGCATGACCTCTTTGCAGATAAACATAATGGAACAGTGGATATAGAAATTAGTGAGCAATTTTTACAGCTGTTGCAAACATTGAAAGAAAGTGTCATAACAAATGGATTATGCATTTAATTCAACGAGATCTTCAGTGACGACCAAAACTATTCATATTGGTCAAAATATATAGAGCTTGTTGAAATTATGCTTGACTTCATCCGAGCTTACATAATTGGAGAGTGGAAACTACATCTGCAAATTTTTCAAAAAATGCTACCTTGGTTTAGCACATACCATCACTTAAACTATGCTCGGTGGGCTCCAGTATATTATGCAGACATGCAAAGCTTAGAGAGCAGAGTGCTCCTGAAGTATGTCAAGAATTTGTGGGAGGCAATTTTGTTGTTGAGAAAACTAATGGAGCATTCAATCAGGTTCCCATTGACCAAGCTACTGAATGGGTCAACACATTATGTAAGTTGTCCAACGGCATTATTGGTATCACCAAAACTGACGAGATCGTTTCTGCATCACATGGGGAGAGAGGGCTATTATGTCTGAAGGAACAGAGTATCCGCTCAGCATCGAAGATGAAGACGAATCTCTCACAAATCGCAAGGATAGTTTTTTGCCCAGAACATGAAACTGATGCAAGTCACCTGTTGAGCAGTTCGAACGATTTAGCATATTTTTAAATGTGTAGACCTAAAAGTTGATGCCGTATATGGAGTCAACATGCAAATACACGTGGTGCAGAACTAGTCAGGAAATATGTGTCTACACGCATCGTCTGTAAAAATATGTTGTCAATACAACTGGGAATGTAAAAAAGTTGTGAAAACTGACAGACGTCTGATGCAAAGATGTGGACATGAGTAGTATTCTGAAACACGGCCTTTTGCGTGTACGCCTTTAGCAAACACAGATGGTACGATAAACTCAAATTCGAAATTGGCTTTATTTGGCATACTTTCAACTGGTGTAGAAATTGCCACTGCTGTTTCATCTCCCTATGTATCAAATGCTATGGTTGGGGCATGCGTACTCGTCGATGGACATGCATTTATTCAAAATCTGGAAAAGCCAGCAGGTTGTCGAACCTTTTCAGATTATGCAGACATATTTTCAAAATCAATATTTTCCCATTTCAGTCAAGGAGCAGCACGGGTAGATGTAGTATTTGACAGATACACTGGAACACAATCCACTAAATCTGAAACAAGAGTCAAGCGAGGATTACGTGCAAAGCCAATTCGTAAAGTTGTGAGTAATGGGTTGGTACCACTGCCTCAAGTATGGGCACAATTTGTTTCACTCTCCAAAAATAAGGCTGATCCTCATTTTTGTCAGACTATCTTGTGAAGAGATCTCCAAATGTCGGGGAGCGAATTAGTTTTGTGATGAGGCTTTGTCTTCACAGAAAAAGCTTGAACATCTTTCAGCCGAGAAAAGGTTATTGTATTGACCTGTGACCACGAGGAGGCTGATATACGAATTGTTCTCCATGGTTTAGAAGCAACTAAGAGAGGCTATGATCACATTGTGGTTTTCTGCAGAGACACTGATGTATTGTTGATCTTGTTGTGCTTCTTTGGTGGAACTGATCATATTGTATGGATGATTGGTGACACTGCACGGGAACGACGTTGTTATACAGTGCATAGCCTACCATATATAAAAACCTGCCACAAAATGTACACTAAAATGCTATGCGTGCGAATTATTAAACCAAGGTATGGCTGCACGCTGATAAGCAGTGTATTCAATCATTTGCTGGTTCACCTGAGTCATCTGGTGGATGGCTATCTATGGACATTGAATTGGCAGTTGCATGGTCAACATTACCTGCAGTTCCAAAAGTATGTCTTGAACTAGTAGCATGTGGCTGCCTGACAAAATGTAAGTCTTCGGCATGCAAGTGCAGCAAAACTCATCAAATCTGCACACCTGCCTGCGGCTGCAATCCCGAAAATTGTTGTAACCCGACATCATGAGGTGTCGTCTATTATCATGGACCAAATTATTTTGGTGACGTTTATTTGACAACATTATTCTAATAATTTAGTACATCAATTCTGACCAGTTAATACGTCCTTATTTTGAAAACTGTACCTAGAGGACATAACAGAAGGATACAGTTGTTCACTACTTAGATTTACATCTAAATACTTGATTGTTTCCCATCATATGGCGATGTTAATAAATAAAAAATACTACTATCATGTTTTATTGCCATAACCATGTTCCTTGACCACGAAAACATTATATTACACACCAATATCTTTAGAAATGGATAAATATTGACAAAGTTATAGCGATTTACATCATATAATAGCGCTAGTTGGCGGCCATTTTGTTCTCGCTGATTTAGACACTTTCGGATCGACAAAAATGATGTCAGCAGGCTAGACGTTATTCCTGGTTTATTAAACTACATGTCTGTGCTGTTGGTTTGCTTGTAACAAACATTTGTCATGTGTTGAAATGATAGCATATGTTGGCTGGCTGACTAAAGACCCTTTCATCCCTATTTCTCTGTTAACCCTTTATCCGCTAGAGACGCTTATATGTGTCAGCAGACATATTTTTCATAAATAAATCTTTACAGAAAATAGCACAGCGCATCGAAATGACGGAGTTTCCACATATCGTTTTGATATACATTGTATACCATTGGGATATTTTATAAAATTGATCACTCTGCATTTACGTTGAGCTGGGAGTTATGACAGCAATAATACTATTCACAGCTCACAGTCAATGAAAATATGTACAAATGTTCGCCTTTTAAACGTATAAAGGATTCATGTAGTAGTTTTCGTTTGGAAATGGACAATATAAGGGGCTGAATGGAAATCGTATGTAATAGAGGTGCATACAACTTGTTGGATGGGAACTCCTTTGCGAGGCTTCGTTAAAGATTGTTTAGTATATTTCTCCCAGTTGATAAATTCTTGCTTAGTATTTATCCCAGGTAATAAATGCTTGGTTGTGTGGTAGGCATACTTATGTTTTTTCATTGTCTTACATTAATAGTACACAAATATCCGTTTAATTAATATTGTTTATTGTCTTTATAAGACAACAGTAATAGATCCCCAGTAAACATGATGTATTGATCCGATGTTTGTATAATGTTGGGCCAGCGTGGTAGACGCTGGTCCAACATTAGACCAAGATCGGTTTGTTCGTTTGCTCACCTGCCACTGTGACGCTAGTGAATGACATGGTGAGAAGAACAAGATAAGCGCCTCCGTAGCCCATCGCCAAGTGACCCGATCCCATCGCCGCCGATCGCCTGTGTCTTCTGCTTGTGTCGCCGCTCTGCCGCTCCTCAGCGCTATTTATTGAGGTATGCTGGCGGAGTCTTTGGTGGCTGGCAGGAAAAGACGGGTGCAAGAAGTGAGCTCGTCTAAAGTAGCCCCGTCGATAACCCCCGCGAATTGTGTCAGCCCACGCAATGCCACATAAAGAGCTGGGCCGGTTCTACGGGGTCAGGTTGCTATCCCGCTGCCGCGATTAGTGATGTACGACCTTAAAGTTGAACAGGCAGTTATGCTTTCTGAATGAATGCTGGTTTTTGTAGGAGCTAATCCCGGTCCGCCTTGGCCTGCGCTGAGGAATGTCGCCGCTTATCTGGTGGTTGTCATCTGGTGTCAGCCGCTCCGCTGATCCACAGTTCTCCACTATCTTTGACTCCTCCCTCTTTATCGCGCTCAACTCTCGCTCACGCACGTCACTGGCCCGCCGGAACGGCACATGCGCAGCGGCATGCGCGGCTTTCAAAAGGGGGTCGCCTGCGCCCGCTATCCACGTGAATACCGCGTATTCCAAAGGTCCCACTGGGCTGTATGTCTCCAGCAGCAATCACTCATTGTGGAGGCATACCGCTCACACAGACGTTGGCCAAACACTGTCTAAATGTTGGGACGACTGACCCAACATTTAGACAGTGTTTGCCCAATGTCCACTATCCTGTCTCCCTCCCACTTCATCCCACTCACTGAGCTGGAAGAGTGCAATCAACTGTAACGTGACCCCGCGGTTTACATGTTCACTTATATATATAGAACTGAAAAATGATATTGTTTTTTTTTTTTTTTTATATAAAGCAGATTTTACAAAATACAACAAAAAGACGAGAAAGGCAGATCCTACGGAACGATTTAAACGTTGAAGCAACGTTGGTCTGCTGTTGAACCTCCCTCTGCGATGCTTGGCCAACATTAACCCAACATTATTTCGACGTATTAGGGCGTCTACTATATATCAGCGTCGATTATTCTGGCCTTTAAAAATCCAAACAAACACGATAAATTGAAGCAAAATCGAATTACCACTGGCCCACTGTCCACGACGCGGGTCAGCACCAATTCAACATTGGAACAACGTCTCATGTTTGCTGGGATCATTGTCATTTGTAGTTAAAGCGGTTGTAGCTGTATTTGCGTCATTATGTCTACTTAAAATAATATCTTTGTGTGCGCGCGCTAATTTAATTTGATTAGATAACAGCTTCAATCTTATGTTAATCTTAAGTGGAATAGTCTGGCAGAACCATCATTCTGTATATAGTAGATCTTATGTTATTCATGGTTCCAAGATTCATGTAGAAAGTGGTCAAATATTACTCACTTTGCAACTCAGTGTGAACGATTACGATGTTTCTACCTGCCTTCGGGCGGGGGCCCTACCCAGCAAACACGGGGCGATGAAACAATGCTGTTTTAATGTTGGGCCAGCGTCGCAGACGATGGCCCAACATTAAAACATCATTGTTTTGTCGCCTCGTGTCTGCAGGGTAGGGTAGAGGTTAGCACCGCTGCCTTTCACGCCAGAGTCCGGGGCTCGGTTCCCGGTCTCGGCGGTTTGAAAGAAACAAAATTGTTTCTTCCCCATCCACGTGTGAAAGTTAGTATTGTGGGGAGCCTCCGTGACCGAGAGGTAGCGTGCTCGGCCTCAGACCGCCAGGGTTTGAATTTCGAATCCTGTGTCTGGAGGACAGTGTCATCTCAATCATCTCACCATCCTCAGGAGGTTCTCCTGGCCCAGTTTAGCCTATATATGCACAAAGGTGGCCTGAAGCCCGATTCATTTCATTTCTACCTGCCTTCATTGCGTGATCACGATATTCAGGAGTCAGGTCGACACATCGCAATCGCTTCACAACTTTCGCCGTAGTCATGGTAGTATTTCGCCTAGAATGATAATTGTATAGATATTCGTTTTTGTAGTGAATAATGTTCATGTGGCTAATTTTAAAATTGTGACTTATTCAAAATCAAAGATGGCCGCCAAAACTAATCCGTGTTATGGATTATGTGCGAATGCATGTTAGAATATTTTCTGTATCTTTTGTGTCCCATTGTTGTCTTTGAAGAAACATTCAACAACTTTCGAAAATATATTTAAATTATTTAACTTCACAAGACTTAATAGTGAAATCTAGTAATTTGATCACCAGTGTATCGGAAACCCAAGATGGCTACGCTTATATAGTTTACTAGCAGTATGCAACAACAATGATAGCTCCGACGATCTCTGCTACGACAATCATCGCTCCGACGATAATTAGGCTACTCTGACGATCACGGCAGGTATATATTATTAAAAACCCTGTTCGTTTCTACACTCTCCAGAGTGTATTTTTGCTACTAAATATCCTTTGTGTATTTTATTTTATATAGTAGCTATTTTATATCTGGTTTTGGTGCGGGAAACATCTTTCTTCACATCTTGGTAATGCCATTTAATGCTAATAAAAGTAACTATATTGTGTTTCTACATGTTGGTGATAATGTTAGCACAAATATTATTTTTATGAATAATTAGATAGCTTTTTCAGATAGTAGCATTCACTTGGGTAATGTTATAGGGCCCAATATTTCAACTGAACATGTAGAGGACAGCATTACTGATTGTAATAGAAAAACTGATGTATTATTATCTTCCTTTTATAATGTTGGTACTAATTGCTTATATAAAATATTTATATCAATATGTATGTCACTAAATGGCTGTCAGTTATGGGATGTATCCCACAGATACACCAACAAATTGTACGTGAGTTAGCGTGAAGCCATTCGTGGAATGTTATATTTGCGTTATCATACCCACTCATGCATATTGCACATCATAATTCACGATTTTCCTGTGGATGGTCAGATAAGCTTACGTATCATTAATTTTCCCAGCTGTATGTATACAAATAAAAATAATGTAATGTATTTTCTTTATGTGGCCGACTGGCAGAAAACGGTAGTGGCTCGCCTGTGTCTAACAGTGTGAATTGTGTATGTTATAAGTATAAGATTGGTAAGTCAGACCTTTCAC
>OZ024907.1:80840294-80866254 GCA_964017125.1 Flabesymbios commensalis
TGTAATAATTTTGTCTAGCTCCATATTAATTATGTTTGCAGTTTCCTTGTTATTAATTTTTATGGGTGCTACCATTGTTGTATCATCGGCGAATAATATAAATTTAAAGAGGTTACTTGATTTAACAATATCATTTATATAAATTAAAAACAACAGCGGTCCTAAAATGAATCCTTGGGGAACACCTGTTTTTATATCCAATACCTGTGAATTTATGTCATCAAAAACCACATATTGTTTTCTATTTGACAGGTAATCCCTAGCAATTTTGCTGGACCATCAGAGACGCCATAAAATTCCAACTTTTTTTATCAATATTTTGTGATCTAATGTGTCGAACGCTTTTAAGAGGTCCAGAAAAATGCCCAGAGGTACCTGTCCCTTGTCCATCATGCTTAGCAGCTTATCAACTAATTCTAATGCGGCAAATTCGGTTGAGTGACGTTTACGAAACCCATAATGACTTCCATAGAAAAGTGTATTTGTTTCAAAATAAGAGTAGAATTGATGTTGATGGTAGCAGTGATATGGGTCGATAATTTGTAAATAAAGTGTCATCTCCTGATTTGAAAATCGGAACTACTTTGGCTATTTTTAGCTGAGTTGGAAATATGCCCATTCTTAAACATTGGTTTATTATAACAGTTAGAGGTTTTAAAATAATATCCACTGTTGATTTAATTAATATGTTAGAAATGCTATCATAACCTGAACTGTTTTTAGAATCTAGTTGGGAAATTATTTTATTTACTTCCTTTATTTTAACTGGTTGGAATTCAAATTTAATATTAGGTTTTGATGCAAAGTAATCACTGAAGTGTTTATGTGGAACATTATTAATTTTATCTGCAAGATTTGTGCCTATATTTGTAAAAAAAACGCATTTAATTTATTTGCTATATCTTTTTTATCAGAAATGTTCCGTTCTCCTTGCTTAAAATAGACAGGTAGTCTTGTGTTTTGCTTGTTTTTATGTAATATATCATTAATCATCGACCATGTTTCCTCACATTACCACTGTAAATATTAAATATGTTTCGGTAATGTCTTCTTGCAATTCCAATGCTACGTTTTAATATTCTTTTATATGTGTTTAAATTGGTGGAGAGTATATTATATTCGATTGTATTTGGATCACTTTTTCTCATCTTTTTGTATAATTCATTGCGAAATTTAATAGACTTTAAGATACCATGACTAATCCAACTATTTTTCTTATGTTTTCGAGAATTAAACTTTATATTTTTACAAGGTAAACATTTATCTTTTTTCCTTTCAATAATAGAAGACATAGTTTCATAATTTATCTGAGGATCAGCTTCGGGATTTTGATCTATATTACCTAAAATGTCTGCAGATATTAGCTAATTTTTAAATTTCTTTATATTTTCGGGACTCTGGTTTGAAACTTTAATGTATTTTGGTTGTTTAGTGTAAGAAATATCACCCTCTATGCTTATGAAATATGGTTGATGATCTGAGAATTTATCTATCAATATGCCTGATGACGCACGAGTAAGTTTTTCTGAATTTCTCCATAAGAAATTATCGATGAGTGTGGCACTACGCTTCGATATAATAGTAGGCAATATTATATGTGGATGAAAACTATGAGAAATTATAACATTGAAATAATCACTAACTATATTACGTTTTAATATATCAAGTAAATTAATATTAAAGTCGCCTCCTATTATTACTTCAGCATTAAATGTATTTAATTTATCTAATATCTGACTAAATTGATTAATGAACAAGCATAATATAAGAATAAAAAATATACTCATATACTTTTTAAAATTAAAATCACTTAAAATATCATTTATTTCTTTTCCGAAAATCGCTGAATCGACTTTAAATCAATCATTCTGTGAATTTAAAATCAAACTAATAGATGCAATCGATTCCTGGAGTTCAAAAGCCTAAGTAATGATACATAACATGCGCAAAATAGAAAAAATCTAAAAAATGCAATTATCGCTAGCGATCATGATATTGAAAAATAGTTGTCTTCAATTTCTCAAAATTGTTTTGCTTGGGACTTTTCAGGAGTGCTAGTTGGGACCTATATCTATCATATTAAATCATAAAACCTTTGTTAGCAATTTGTCCAGATTTCCGTGGATGTAGTGCTAGAATGTCTACTATAGAATTGTTTCGTCTTGTTTTCAAGTCAGTTCAGCTCAGGTTCTGAATGGGAGATGTCACACTGGCTATTTGCCTATAATTTTGGGTGACAAATATTGCTGCTGGTCATTGAATTTTTGCTAATTTGTCAATGTCTTTCTGTCTAAAGGGATTCCAAACTGCTAAAGAGTATTTTAAAGATGATCTGACCAGAGAGAAATAGTAAGTTTCCTTGGTTTTTTTTTTGGGGGGGGGGCATGCCTTCAGATTCCTCCCATTGCAGGGTCTCGCTATGGCAAACAGCAAGATATGCAGTCCATGAAACGTTCGCCAGTGTTTCGCCTTTAAGGGCGTACTTAAATTCCGTTTTTTTTTTATTTTGGCCGGGACATCCTCAAGACCGAGCATTTCGAGGGATTGAAATACATCCACCATGAGAGGAGACTATGGAATGGAGAGATCATTAATACAGGTGAAAAAGTGTAGGGGTCCGAGAACAGTACCCTGGGGGACACCAGACATCACGCCTGATGATTCTGAAGGGCTGCCATCGACTACTACTACTATTCAGAAAATGTTGCATCCAATTTAGAATTCTTCCCCGAATTCCGTAGTGGTCGAGTTTGTGTAAGAGGCGTTGGTATAGGGGACAACGTCACAGGCCTTATTAAAATCTAAAACAACAACATCTGTTTGTGTTCGTTTTCAAAATTTCGAATAAAGTCATCAGTTGTAATTAAGAGCTGGCTTTCGCACAAGTGTTTTGATCAAAAGCCATACTGTACAGGTGTTCACATTTTGTTTTTTTGAAAAGTGGCACATAATTTGCTTACACATGATGTGTTCGAGTAATTAGGCACAAAAACATGTGAGGGGTATAGTCCAGTGGATTTTGACTAAAGCGTGTTTCGCGGTATGGACGATGTTTTATGATTGATTCTGATACTATGGGGTATCCCGAGCAGAAATCAGCCGGGTGCCACTTTGGCACCCTTGGGCGGAATTTTTTAAGGACAAAAACAAAATGGCCGCCAGATATTTCAAGGTCAAATATGTTTTTTTCAACAAATGAAGCCAGGAACAAGTGTAATACCTCATTTTCATGTGATTTTGACTGGGCAATCCATTTCTTGTATTATTTTTATGATATAAGATCATCTTCAAGGTCAAAACATCAATTTCAAGGTCAAATAAGCAAAAATACCCTTTTTAACAAATAAAGCTAGGAACATGTGTAATACCTCTTTTTCGTTGGATTTTGTCTGAAAAATCCATTTATGGTATTATTTTGGTGATCCAAGGTCATCTTTAAGGCCGAAAGGGCATTGCCAAGGTCAAAAACAAAATGGCCGCCAGATATCTCAGGGTCAACTATGATTGTTCAACAAATGAAGCCAGGAACAAGTGTAATACCTCATTTTCGTGTGATTTTGACCGGGCAATCCATTTCTTGTATTATTTTCATGACTCAAGGTCATTTTCAAGATCAAAAAGTCAATTTCAAGGTCAAATGAGCAAAATTACAATTTTTAACAAATCAAGCTAGGCACATGTGTAATACCTCTTTTTGATATGATTAGGTCTGAAAAATCGATTTATGGCATTATTTTGTTGATCCAAGGTCATTTTCAAGGTCGAAAGGTCATTTCCAAGGTCAAAATGTAAAAATATGATCTTTTCGAAACAAAATAGGAAGAAGTGTAATACGTCTTTTTGACGTGTTTTTGACTGAATAATCTATTCTTGATACTATTTTGATGATAAAAGGTCATCTTTAAGGTCAAAATGTCAATTTCACGGTCAAGTACAGGAGAATATGATTTTTAACAAATACAGCTAGAACATGTGTAAAAAACTTTTTTTCGTGGGATTTTGAGCGAAAAATGTCTTTTTCCTATTACTTTGGTGACTTAAAGTCATCCTCAAGGTCAAATATATGTTTTAGCGTATAAGCTAGAAATTGGAGCACGTATAAAACCTTGTGTTGGGTTTTACTTTGACTGGATAATCTAATTCTGTTGGGTTTAAATGATTAAACAAGCTGAAGGTGAAGACATCGGCTCGAAGGCATTAAATGGCAATTAACAGAGATGTGTTAAAGAGTGATGGAAAAGTTCTTACGGTCGATGAGGAGGTATTAAAGGGCAATGAGAAGGCGATAAAGGACAATGAAAAGGCATTAAAGGGTAATGAGGAGGCATATTATAGAGAAATGAGGAGGCGTTAATGGGCCACAAGAGGCGTTACAGAGCCACCGAGGGCCTTATAATGTGAGAGAGAGGCATTATGGAGCTATGGAGAGGCACTAAATGGAGACAATGATGCGTCTTCATAGCTTTCAGTTTAATGCCTCTTCTTTGCAATTGAAGGCCTTTCTTTTGCCCTTTAACGCCTCTTCTTCGCCCTGAACGTCCTTTTAGTTTAACGCCTCTTTATTGCAATTGAAGGCCTTTCTGTCGCCCTTTAATGCCTTTTCTTCACACTGAACGCTTCTCCATTGCTCTTTAATTTACCTCTCCGTCACATTTTAAAGCTTTACCATCAATCGTTAACGCCTCCCCATGATCTTTCGATGCCTCCCCATCGCCATTTATCGTCTCTCATTGCCCTTAAATGCTTTTGGGTCTACCTTTATATTTTTTCTTCGTCCTTTAACGCCTTTCCGTCACCCTTTAACGCTTCTTCGGTGAAATTTAACGCCTCCTCATCGCCCTTTACTCGCTTCCCATCACCATTTAATGCCTCTCCATCACCATTTACCGCCTCTTCATCGCCTTTTAACCCTTTAGCATCACCATTTAACGCATCTCCAGCATCTTTTTAACGCCTCTCCATCAACCTTTTAGTGCCTCTCCATCAACCTTTAACCAGTTGCCCTTTAGCGATTCCCCGTCATCTTTAACGCCTTCTCATCGCCCTAAAACACATATTCATCACCCTTTAGCACCACCGCATCACCTGTTATTTAATGCTTCCTCGTCACTCTCTAACGCCATTTAATAACCCTTTCATGCCACCCACCAACACATCCCGTCACCCTTAGCGCCTCTTCGTTGTCCTTCAACGCCTCCTCATTGCCCATTAACGCCTTCCCATCGCCATTTAACTCATCTGCAGCGCCTGTTAGCGTCTCTCCATCACCCTTTAATGCATCTCCATCAACCTTTATTACTTTTCCAATGCCCTTTGACGTCTCAGTCACCATTTAACGCTTCTCTGTCGCCCTTCAGCAATGCTCCGTTGTTTTAACACTTTCTACTCACCCTCACACGCTTATCCAGCACACTTGAACTCCTCCCCATTGCCCTTCAGCGCTTTTCCATAGTCGTTTAACGTTTCATAGTCGCCCTTGAACGACTCCTCATCACCCATTACCGCCTTCCCATCGCCATTTAAAACTTTCACATCACCATTTAATGCCTCACCATCACCCTTTACCACATTCGCATCGCCATTTAACGCATCTGCAGCGCCTATTAGCGCCTCTCCATCAAAGTTTAATGCATCTACATCACTTTTAACACTTTTTCGGCCTTTAACGCCTCTCCATCGCTCTTTGACGTCTCTCCGTCACCATTTAACGCTTCTCCATTGCCCTTTAACGATTCTCTGTCTTTTTTAATGTCTTCTCATTGCACTTAGACACCTATCCATCAACCATTTGCACCGCCCCATCAACCGTTAACGTACTTCCTTGTCACTGTTCCATAGCCCTTTCATGCCACCCCGCCACCTTTTAATGCATCTTGTCGCTCTTTAACGCCCCATTTTTGCCCCTTAACGCATCCTCGTTGCCATTCACCGCCTCCTCATTGCCCTTCAATGCCTCCTCATTGCCCTTTAATGACTACCCATTTTCTTTTAACCCTTCCTACTCGCTCTTTAGCGCCTCTGGGGCACCATCCTTTAATGCCTCCCCATTGTCTTTTACCGCCTCTCTGTCACCTTTTACCGCCTCTCCATTGATTTTTTATGCTTTTTCGTCGCTATTTGACGCCTCTCCGTGACCCTTTAATGCCTTCTAGTTGTCTGATCATTTCACTCTGATGATGTTTATTCATTAAAACCCTACTAGAATTAGATTATCCGGTTAAAGATACACCAAGACAATTTATTATGTGTGCTCCAATATGTAGAATACTACGTTAAAATAATATTTGACCTTGATATTTACATTTGACCTAGAGGATCACCTCAAATAACCAAAATCATACCAGAAAGATATTCTCCTAGCTTTATTTGTTGCAAATCATATTTTCGCTTACCTGACCTTGAAATTGACACACTGACCTTGAAAATGACCTTTAAATATGAAAATAGTAGCAGAAATGGATTATTTGTCAATATTACACTAAAAAAGACGTACAACACTTTTTGCTATTTGTGTTTGTTAATTGAATTTTGATGACCTTGAATTGAAATTGACCTTGAAGATAACCTTTAATCACTCATATAATACTATAATTGGATTTGTCAATCAAAATCCCATAAAAAGAGGTATTACACACATTCCTAGCTTTATTTGTTAAAAATAATATTTTATCTTACTTCACCTTGAAATTGACCCCTTTGACCTTGAAGATAACCTTGAATAATCAAAATAATATCAGATATGGAATGCCCAGTCAAAGTTATTACACATGTTCCTAGCTTTATTTGTTAAAAACGGTAATTTTGCTTGATTGACCTTGATATTTGACCTTTTGACCTTGAAGATGACCTTGAATCATGCAAATAATACAAGAAATGAATTGCCCGGTCAAAATCACATGAAAAGGAGGTATTACATTTTGTTCCTAGCTTCATTTGTTGAAAAATCATATTTGACCTTGAAATATCTGGCAACCATTTTGATTTTGACCTTGGAAAGGACTTTCGACCTTGAAGCTAACCTTGGATCAACAAAATAATACCATACATTCATTTTCAGATGAAATCCCTTGTAAAAGAGGTATTACACATGTTCCTATCTTTATTTGTTGAAAATTGTATTTTTGCTTCTTTGACCTTGAAATCGTCCTTTTGACCTTGAAGATGACCTTGAGTCATCAAAATAATACAAGAAATGGATTGCTCAGTCAAAATCACATGAAAATGAGGTATTACACTTGTTCCTGGCTTCATTTGTTGAAAAATCATATTTGACCTTGAAATATTTGTCGGCCATTTTGTTTTTGCCCTTAAAAAATTCCGCCCAAGGGTGCCAAAGTGGCACCCGGTTGATTCCTGCTCAGGACATCCCTTAGAACCAGAATCAATCATAAAACATCGTCCATACCGCGAAACACGCTTGAGTAAAAAAAATGCCATTTGACAACTGGACTAGTATCGACATCTAGTTTGCCGGAGAATAACGATTCTCTTTTTGGAAGACGAGGGCAACATTAGCATTTCTACCCAATCATCTGGTAATTTGCCCGTCTGATCAAAAATAATTATAAGAAAGGAAGATATTTTGTTGGTAGCATTCTTCAGAATCAAGTTCGGGAGCTCGTCCGGTCTGGATGCCTTTCCGCTGTTTTAACCTCAAGTAATTTAGCTACACCTTGAACAGTAATTACGAATTAAGGCATTTCAGTAATCGGTGATCCTGCTAATATACATATTTAGGGTGTATTTGTGGGTCTCCTGGGGGGGGGGGCTGAGCAAAATTGGCCGTTTAGTATTTTGGCCTTACGTCTGGTATCTGAATGCAGCTGGCCGTTTTCTTTCATGGGAGAGACACCATTTTCATCCTGGCGTTTCGATTGTTTTTTTCTAAAGACAACCTGGCAGACCTGATGGCACGCTGGGTCTGGTTCAATATCTGGTTTTGTCACAGCAACACAGTTATCGGAGGTTCGAGGTTCACTATTACAAGATTTTATTAAACTGTGTTTATCACAAATAAGGTCCAAAATATGTTCTTTTCTAGTAGGAACTTTATGAGTTTGGACCAAGGCATGTGTATCAAGGCTTCACAAAAGCAGCTCACATTGAGATTTCTTTGCTGCATCGGGATTCACCACCCCATTTTCTCAGTCAATACCAGGTAGGTTGAAATCACCATCCCGGACACTAGTCTGATTTGAATTTTTGGCATCAGGTCTAATGATTTCACAAGTTATTCTAAAGTACTAATGTCAGGAGGTCTATAAAAACACACGAGGGTTAATGATTTTGCTGCCGATTTCTTTAGTTTATCCCATAAAATTTCGCAGTTTGTTCGCAAATGTGGTGATGTGACGAGGGTGATGTTATAATGCTATTCTGACAGCAATAACAAAACCCTCCTCCACGGGCTTTCGAAATACGCTAAACCTGGTATTCAGGGTGGGGGATTCACTGGTAGTGGCATCCTTGTCAAGCCAAGTTTCACCGCTGATGATACAATCAGGTTGGTGATAATTTGGAGATGCTAAGAAATTTCCCATTTAGCCTTCTACAATTTATAAAGTACGCCAATTTTGTCGATGGTTTTTAGGCCCAAAGGGGGAATTGGACTATTTTGCTGTGTAGGAGCGAAATTTGAATTTAGTAATTTGACTACGTTCTCAGAGCCACTAAAATTTAGATTGTCAAAATTATTTGTGGTTTCAATTTCAAAATTTGGATTAAATTATAACCTGTATATTGTTAATCTAAAATATTGCTATTGAAATGACATATATAATCTTGACATAATGATTATATTGTAGTGAGTTTGTGGGCGTCTAGTGCTAGTCCCCTCTCGCGTGCAGTTGAAGGATGGAAGCCTTTGTTACTGTGTGTGGGGATAGCGGGAGATGCTATTTCTGTCAGTGCATTTTCACGTAGAGGTTTGATTCACATGAACTTGTTAAATTAACCCTTTAACCGCCGGTGTCGCATATATTCGGGTTTTCATTTTTTATTAGCACATGAAGTACCACCTTTTTAACATGGTAAAGATAAAATGTGACATCAATCAGCAATAATTGAAAACAGATTACCTCCATTTTGTCAAATCTGAATAGTTTTCACTCACTTGAAGTTGTGGATCGCGAAAATTAAGATTGAATAATTTGGCGGTTAAAGGGTTAATAACGATGCTTATAATGACATTGCTTGATTGTTTATATATGTAATGTTCACAGAATCACTACTCACTCAAAACGTGTGAAATACAATGCTAAAGCTCCAAGCTGGCGTTGTCTACTCTTCCCCCCCCCCCCCCCACGCACAACATGCATATTTTCAAATATAAACTGGTTGACCTCCATAAATCTATTTTCTACCTGATTGCATTTAAAAATGTACCGTGTATGTATAAAAATGTATATAATAGCCTTGTTGGAGAATAAAAGAATGTGGTCGAATTTTTCTTTTTTTTCTTTGCTGCTAGATACAAATTGTATTAATTTAGGTCAAATAGCTCATAGGTTAAGGTTATTACCCCTATTTTACCACTTCTGGGGATGAAGAGTGGCTACAAATTAATACAAATTATTTTAATGGATTCCTCAAGTGCTAAAACATATGTTTAGATACAATTTAGATGAAAATAGGTTAAATAGTTTTAAAGTTGCTGCAATTACCCGTATTACCCTTTATATTGGTTTGTCAATTACCCGTATTACCCTTTATATTGGTGAGTCAATTACCCGTATTACCCTTTATATTGGTGAGTCAATTACCCGTATTACCCTTTATATTAGTGAGTCAATTACCCGTATTACCCTTTATATTAGTGAGTCAATTACCCGTATTACCCTTTATATTGGTGAGTCAATTACCCGTATTACCCTTTATTCTGGTGAGTCAATTACCCGTATTACCCTTCATATTGGTGAGTCAATTACCCGTATTACCCTTTATATTGGTGAGTCAATTACCCGTATTACCCTTTATATTGGTGAGTCAATTACCCGTATTACCCTTTATATTGGTGAGTCAATTACCCGTATTACCCTTTATATTGGTGAGTCAATTACCCGTATTACCCTTTATATTGGTGAGTCAATTACCCGTATTACCCTTTATACTGGTGAGTCAATTACCCGTATTACCCTTTATATTGGTGAGTCAATTACCCGTATTACCCTTTATATTGGTGAGTCAATTACCCGTATTACCCTTTATATTGGTGAGTCAATTACCAGTATTACCCTTTATATTGGTGAGTAAATTACCCGTATTACCCTTTATATTGGTGAGTCAATTACCCGTATTACCCTTTATATTGGTGAGTCAATTGCCCGTATTACCCTTTATATTGATGAGTCAATTACCCGTATCACCCTTTATTATCCCGATTTACTCCTTATTACCCAAATTTAATACCAGGGGGATTTTAAATGACTTTTTATATGGTTTTCTATGTTGTTTCAAAACATATTCTGAAATTTTCAGCTTGTTGCGAATTTGTTCCGGGCTATTATCTAATACTCCTGGACTATGTCTGTTTAGAAGATCTACAGCCAATAATATTCTGGCCGCTTAATAGAGGGTCTACTGTTTTATTTTGGGGCATATAGTTTAGTTTATAACAAAGTACTACAATTTAAGACCAAATTCACAGCCAGTAGGGTCTGCAACAACCTAAATTTGATGCAGCATTTATGATAATCCCTAAGATCAATCATCGATTCTACGTTATAATTCTAAAGAATTTGGTACAATATCATCAAGTGCTCGCTACATTTATCAATACATAGTCCTGAGCATCGCAGCAGCCGCTAGGAGCATCACAGCAGTCACTGGGAGTACCACAGCCGCTTTTGTGAGAAACACAACAGTTGTTGGGAACACTGCAGCAGCTGATGAGAACACGGCCGCAGCTTCTGGAGCCCACCAAAGCTTATTGGAGCACCACAGCAGCTACATGCATGTAGCTATAATTACATATATTTCACACATACAGCACTTGTAAAGGAAATTTGATTTCAATATGTCTTATTATGGCTTGGAGTAGACATAATGATGTGAAGAGTGTCTCCTCCTGTGCATAGCCTCCCATATATGGGACAGTGAAAATGAACACGCACTATCAGGGAGTTGCTTCCAAGGTGCTCTGATTGAAATTCTTGTACTTCTAGATGCATATCTGGGGTACAATATACTTTCAAAATAGTATATATGACGCTCTGCTATGGTTGTTAAACATGTTCAATCCGTCTTAAATTTCACAATACTATTCCTGGGATATCCCTATTTTTTTAGAAATAAACAATGGAAGTTCCCATCACGATGTGGAAATATGGTGTTTGAAGATAAAGATGTGTCCAGTATATGGGACCGTGCGCATTAATAGGTTGAGCCCATTAGGGTGTACGATGGTGTGAGACAATGACAAAAATATTCAAACCAATATATATTTAAAAAAAATGGAAGAGAATGTATTCACGCCACGAATAATACATCTAACAGGCAAATTAAAAGCTGTGAGAGTGATGGAACTTGTGTCCTTGGAATTTGATTTACCACAAATATGTAGAATAGAATGTTGTTCCAGCATGTTAGCAAATGTGGATGCACATACATGTGTACGTGTGAGGCATATATTAACATACGTGCAAATATATTGATCAAGAGTTAGCAGCCTCTGATTGAGGTGAAAGTGACGATGGAAGTACATGTACAATGAATGACTCCCCCACCCTAGGGAAGATATTCCTTTTATCAAATGTCAACCACACTAGTACAACTGTGTAAGGAGGTACCTCAGGAATAATCCTCTAGGGCCACTTTTCTTTAATATTCTCCCAAATGACATGTTTTTATGTGAAAACTAAACACCCACTCGGAAATGGCAGTCGTTATCAAACAACAGGGGGGGGGGGGGTGTAACATAAAACACGGGGAGGGGGGGGGGGTGTAGCATAAAAGCAGAGCTGTTTTCTGTATTTCTGATCTGTATATATCGCATACATTTGTAATTATTTATGCAAATTACAGACATAGTGGGATGGTTTTCCAATACCGCGTCAATAGTAGGCTAATGTCTTATATTTTGTATTGTATTGTATTGTCACGCTTTTCTGAACTTGTGAAAGTCTGTGCTCATTGCCAGGTGTGTGCAATGAACCGCAGTATAGGCGGCGATTGTTTATCACCAAGATAGTCCAGTTGCCGTCCATAGAACCTAGAAATTGTGGAAAGTGTAAGGTTTTTTATTGATTCATGTTCCCAATGGATCAATGAACAAATTCAGCTTTGTTGCCCAGACGGCAACTTTGGGCAACTTTTTTATTAGCATAACTAACATAATTAGCATAATTAGCAATGGGGAGTAATGCCAAATGTTAATCTTAACCAATGGACTTACACAAATCTCCAATACCACATTTCCATATAATTCAGACCAAAGAAATTCATTTCTGAGGTTAATGGTAATAACGATATCCATGTCAAAAGTCTAATTATGAATGATGCAAACCAAACTATAAACTGATCAATAATATGAAATGGGCAGTGCCCAGGACCTAATCAGTGTAAAAAAGTAACGTTAGACATAGATAAATTACAATTTAATTTGAAGTTAGACTCAACAGAATTGAGTGTATGCCCAAATATATACATATCTATAGGAGCTTTCATTTAGGGGGTAGGCTTAGTAGTTACGTGATATAGATTATAAAATGTAATTATTGTGTTAGCAAACACGAGAATGACAATTATATTTTTCTTGCAGCTCATTATTTATAGGCTATGTGGACATAGGCCAAGAATTGTTATACTTCACACATTAAAACAGTTTGGTTCTTTTGCTTCAATTTTACAATAAAACCCTTAGACCTACTATAGTCCAATTTTGTCTACAGTAAGCATAGGCCTTAATGCATGGTAGGCCAAAATCGGTTCTTCTGTAAATATCAATTCAAGGGTGATTAGCCATATGCCTACCGCTGAGTCATTCACAGATCTGTATACAAACTAAGACAAGGGGGGGGGGGAGTAAAGAACGACCATCCTCAAATGTAATATGGGGGCTGGGGGCATCCCGTGGAAATGTTGAAAAATAGGCTCTAACTGCATTCTGGCGCAATGTAGAGGTAAACATTCTTTCAATGGCAATTTTCATTCAATTTTTTGTTTATCCTGAAGCTACACATGGACTACAGTAGGCCCACATACGTAAATGGACAGCGCATTATACTTTCTGGCAAAAAAAAAGGGTTTTTGTGTCGTGGGCCACACAATTTAAAGGCTGATGGAGGTCCACATAATTATCACGACATGACAACACATGACTGTTTCAATAATGACACCACATGACTGTTTCAATAAAAATAGTGGAATTATCATTTTGCCGAAAAAAAATTCTCCATAAAATTAACACAGTCTACCTGGGTGTTATTGGCAAGGTGTGAACAACACAGATATAACGCACCATTGAAACATACTCTTAACATCCCAAAACTGCATGTACGATAAATTAAAAAAAAAACAGTTCATTGTTTTCTACCCCACAGACTTCGTCCTCCCCTCCTCCTCTTCCTCCTCAACATGAGTTTTAGGCCACCTTTGTGCACATATAGGCTAAACTGGGCCATAGAAACCTTTTGAGAACGGTGAGATGAATGAAATGACGCTGCCCTCCAGACACAGGATTGTAAATTCGAGTCTGAGGTCTGAGGCCGAGCACAATACCACTCGGTCGCAGAGGCTCCCCACAACAACTAATAGACTGATGACACCAAGAAGCTTAGGAAGTAAATGTCATCATTTGCGAACGTCCTGCAATCTGCTAGCCAAATTTGGCGATATCTTGAGTTGCTTCTGATCTGTGACACTTACGGAGCGACATCCTTCCACAAAAGCATTTGGAGATGAGCGCGACGATTATGTAGATCCATGTTTACATCCGTAGGGGGGGGGGGGGGCTCAGGAAATTCAGTGTAGGAGGTTTTTTACGATAAATGTTGTACCGGTGCAGTTTACAATATATTCTCTGAGTAGACTGATAAGAAAAATGTCTGACATATATCCATCAAGTCACTTTGTGTGACATCCTGTTCCCCCAGTACCTCAGCTAGTGCAGGAATATTGGTGTAATTTTAATGCTGGGACCTTGCCCTTTCCATATGGGAAAGAAACCGTGTCACACTGTCACAGACCTGGCATTTCACTCTCAGCGCAATGACAGCATGGTGATAATATCAAGCACTGATCTGTCCCACTTCTCCATCAGCACATGTGCCTCACCTTTTTCAGCAAATTTCAACATGTAGCTTACCAAGGTTATTTCAGCCTCATGATCTATTGCACTTAATCCTGCATATGCCTATTGAGCAAAGATGATAAAGAAAGTTGCACCTTGGTACGTTTCACAACTTGTGAGGCATGCCTTGCAACTGCCCAGAATGTCTGCCACTGTTCCTGACGTTCGCCATACATGTGATCAACGAGCAACACATTTGGTTTTGGGACAGTTTCGCTATCACTTCCCAAACGTTTCATCAGTACAGACTTGTCTCCCTTTAGCAGATATCCAAATGCACTTTTGTGCACATACAGGCTAAATTGAGCCAGGAGAACCTCCTGAAGATGGCGAGATAAATGAGTGAGATAACACTGCCCACCAGACACAGGATTCGAAATTTAAACCCTGGAGGTCTGAGGCCGAGCACGCTACCTCTTGGTCACAGAGGCTCCCCACAATACTGAGTTTCACAAGTGGATGGGTAAGAAACATCTTTGTTTATTTCAAACCGCCGAGACCGGGAAACAAAACACGAACTCTAGCGTGAAAAGCAGCGGTGCTAACCACTACCCTAGGGCCCCCGCCTAGCAGATATCAAAATTCATTGACCAGAGAATGTTGTACAGGGTCAAGTTCGTACTGAAACACTGAGAGGAGTTGAATGTTTCGCTGCTGCCGAATGATGATAAAACGTGCAAGCAAAGCCTGATACACAATTGAAAAAGTAACTCATTTTGTGAGCCTGTATCAACTATACATACAGTTACATCACGTGATGTCTGACGACCTTGACATATTCGGCTTAATAGTGACCTGTAACTAGAATTATAAGTCAATCTTGAAGCCCTGAAACACTGGACCGACAGGACCACAATAAAGCAAACTCTCGCTTTTGTTGTTTAAATATCAATTTGATAAAATTGATATATGATAGGATATAAGGCAAGCGTGACCTTTGACCTGTATGATCTGAAAAAATAGGTCAAGGTCACCCATGTCCGAATTTCAACGAGAGATACTAGTATTCGCCAGATACATGTGAACACTGTAGCTGGAACAGTTAATATTATATGGATTAGCCAAGAATGAATGGACGGTACGACGGACGGACGGACGGACGGTCAAACGGACGGAGGGAAAATTTTTATCAGCGAGGCAGAGGATAAATATAAGATAAAAAGTGATTTTTTTTATTTGACCTGAACACAAGTTTGATATTGGCCATTTTTTCTGCAGCAACTGGTTCAAAAGTAACATTTTACATTGGATCATAATGCAGATTAAGCCGATTATGCTAATTATTTTAATTATGCTAATAAAAAAAGTTGCCCAAAGTTGCCACTTGGGCAACAAATCTGAATTTGTTCAGTGACATCATAATAATATGAATCAGTCGAAACATCTTACACTTCTCATAATTTCCAGGTCCCCATTGAACATATAAGAGCAGCAACTGGACTAAGAGTGTTTATTTAGCAGTCACTATGTCTGATAGATTAGGCCTGTTGCAAAACGATCGGGAGAAAACATATGACAAATGTTTCATTGGGACTTCAAAATGCTAGTGATTGGCGGATGGCCGCTGATGACATTGTATCGCGGTAATTAACATTGGCGGAAATTCGTTCCAACACTTTACTTGGCAGAAGGCGGTGTTGGCATTATAAACGGGGGCAATACAGCGGTGGAGCACTGTACGTTGGTTAATATTAAGCTGGCGTCAGCTGAAAACGATGGAGCTGAGACATCAATCAACAGAAGCAAATAGTCCTACATCTGACTAGCTTTTAATTGTTTGAAGCACGGGTGGACAGGTTTAAACTTAAAAATGAATCAATAAAATGCATGAATCAATTAGCCCTTTCAGCATGGAGACCGTCTTTAGACGCCAGATTCCGACGTCTAAAGATGATCCCCGTACTGAATGAATTTTAAAGATTATCATGCCCGTAGACCAATAAATTAGGTATTCAAATGAAGCGGAAGGAGCTAACTAAGACATTTATGAGGATTACAAATTGAAAAGAAACCTTTGGTCAGTAATATTAATGTTAGAAATGTTAGTAATATCTGTAAATTAATATTTTCTTACGAATAAAACTTTAATTTAACATGGTTATATTTTCCACTGAACAATGTGGGACGTGGGCGAAGAAATAAAATTAAATATATTAACAGTGCAGTTATTGCTGTTTGCCTTGCACAGAATAATCGTGTTCCCATAGTTTGACTTGATGCTTTATCACGTTTAGACTCTTCTTCTTTCTTGCTTTCAGCAAGCAAACAAATTATTCCGACCTGGTAATAATTATTGACTCAACACCAATAACGCTCATTCAATTTTGTGCAGCAATGTGCCAATGCTCAGCTTTTGATGGATTGGATATGCTGTCAACATTTACAGTTATGTACTGCTATATATCTCAGGCTATATATCTCAGGCCGCCATTTATTTCAAAACTACGGATTTAAATTTAGAAAAAGATCAGTTTAGAGAACTGAAAGTTTATATACCTGAATCTGTTAAACTATTTTGCTTCGACGAAAATAGATTTATCCGAAAATGTAAATGAAAATCGGCGATCATGTCAACATGGCAAAATCTCTAAGAAAATAATCTTAAAATAGTCGAAAACTGCGCCATTTATTTTCAAATGGTGAAAGTGTATTGAACAGTGTATTAAATTAAATGCGATATAAAGAATAACATTTTTATTTATAAATGTTCAAATTAATTTAAAGCTAAGTATATCTCGTGAAATCATTCACTTTGTGGTTAGGTGTACATCTATTCTAGCTGAGGTGTACATCTATTCTAGCTGAGGTGTACATCTATTCTAGCTAAGGTGTACATCTAGTCCAACTGAGGTTTACGTCTATTCTATCTGAGGTGTACATCTATTCTATCTGAGGTGTACATCTATTCTATCTGAGGTGTACGTCTATTCTAGTTGAGGTGTACATCTATTCTAGCTGAGGTGTACATCTATTCTAGCTGAGGTGTACGTCTATTCTAGCTGAGGTGTACTTCTATTCTAGCTGAAGTGTACATCTGTTCCAGCCGAGGTGTACATCTATTCTAGCTGAGGTGTACATCTATTCTAGCTGAGGTGTACATTTATTCTAGCTGAGGTGTACATCTAGTCTTGCTGAGGTGTACATCTATTCTATCTGAGGTGTACATCTATTCTAGATAAGGTGTACATCTAGTCCAACTGAGGTTTACGTCTGTTCTATCTGAGGTGTACATTTATTCTATCTGAGGAGTACATCTATTCTATCTGAGGTGTACGTCTATTCTAGCTGAGGTGTACTTCTATTCTAGCTGAGGTGTACATCTATTTTAGCTGAGGTGTACATCTATTCTAGCTGAGGTGTACATCTATTGTAGCTGAGGTGTACATCTATTCTTGCTGAGGTGTACGTCTATTCTATCTGAGGTGTACATCTATTCTAGATAAGGTGGACATCTAGTCTAGCTGAGGTGTACATCTAGTCTAGCTGAGGTTTACGTCTATTCTAGCTGAGGTGTACATTTATTCTAGCTGAGGTGTACATCTATTCTATCAGAAGTGTACATCTATTCTATCTGAGGTGTACATCTATTCTATCTGAGGTGTACGTCTATTCTAGCTGAGGTGTACATCTATTCTAGCTGAGGTGTACATCTATTCTAGCTGAGGTGTACATCTATTCTAGCTGAGGTGTACATTTATTCTAGCTGAGGAGTACATCTATTCTAGATAAGGTGTACATCTATTCTAGCTGAAGTGTACTTCTATTCGAGCTATCTAGTCCACCTGACGGTGATCTGAGTGGTCATTATGAGAGGTAGTTTTTCTTTTCACTTTGTCTCTTCACGTCCACTGTCCAGCAGTGCAAGCCGCCGCCGAGATGGTAGGCGTTTGTCATGTCCACCTCAATGGGTTTAAAACCGTACTTGATGAAAAGCTTCTTCAGAGGTTCTTCTCCCTTTTGCATCAAGATGCGTCCATGGCCCAGGTTCAGTGTGTTCAAGGTTATCCACCGTGATACGTACATAATGTCTGGAATAAACAAATCCAATCATAAAAATATCACATATACTGTCAATCTGTCTAGACGAAGTCTAGAATTATCAATTTCTATGACAGGTAGCGCTATTATAATAATAATTCCCCAGATTCTTAAATTCGCATATTCGTCCTCCTCGCGAAATTCACGAAAATTAAAACCTCGCGTATATTACCAGATCTACAGATCTACAGTATTTACTCACTCACTCACTCACTCACTCACTCACTCACTCACTCACTCACTCACTCACTCACTCACTCACTCACTCACTCACTCACTCACTCACTCACTCACTCACTCACTCACTCACTCACTCACTCACTCACTCACTCACTCGATCACTCACTCACTCATTCACTCACTCACTCACTCACTCACTCACTCACTCACTCACTCACTCACTCACTCACTCACTCACTCACTCACTCACTCACTCACTCACTCACTCACTCACTCACTCACTCACTCACTCACTCACTCACTCACTCACTCACTCACTCACTCACTCACTCACTCACTCACTCACTCACTCACTCACTCACTCACTCACTCACTCACTCACTCACTCACTCACTCACTCACTCACTCACTCACTCACTCACTCACTCACTCACTCACTCACTCACTCACTCACTCACTCACTCACTCGCTCGCTCGCTCGCTCACTCGCTCGCTCACTCGCTCGCTCACTCACTCACTCACTCACTCACTCACTCACTCAATCAATCAATCAATCAATCAATCAATCAATCAATCAATCAATCAATCAATCAATCAATCAATCAATCAATCACTCACCTGGAGTTCTTATCGGCTCTGGAGCACTGATTACGTCCCAGCCTCGCTTGGTAAAGTACTCTGTGCCACTGGGCTCATCATTCACAACCTCACACGTGTGAACAGGATTGAAAAGCAACAACCCTGGCCCTGCAGGAACAAACAAATACATTAATAGTATCACACTCTAATATTTTTATATGCAATCTGTATAATAAGCCCATATACAAGCTAGAAATCGCATAAAAAGCAGTACTAAAGGGTGGGCAGAGATATAATAGAAATATTTCACAGATAATATCAGTAATTATAAAAACGGCGCCCACATAGGAATACCAAGATTGCACTAAATCCCTCTCAAGTTATTCTGGTGTGTGTTCGCATACGCGAACACACATACGAATACGAAATCCACCAACTAACATAATATGTTTTGCTGTAATTGTATTCGTACATATATATATATATATGTGTACGTAGCTCTGTACTTACGTAATGGTATTACGGTGCTGTCTGTGTGTGTGTTGCGTATTCCTTTGTAGATCATTGTATGTATGGTGTACCCTTGTGGCTCCAGGTGTCGCTTCAGCCATTCAACACCAGTTCGGTTAGTACACTGTAAAAATGAACAATGTTTATATTGTATCAGTACTGTCAGCATGGTCAGTGCCATGTAAAAATCAAACGACGTGGCTGATAATAGAGTAGTACCGTGATTTGCGAAGAAATGGTGACATCGACGTCCGACTTGGGGATTTTGAGCTAAATGATCAAATGAAACCGATAGGACGCAAATAGTAGAAGAAGGGTCTCAAATTAAGGCAATGCCCCACCAAACATCCATAATTAATATTACATAATTAGCATAATCTAGCTTTGAAAACACTGCCATTCACCATACACACCAATGTGCATCTACACCTCACTTGCTCATGTGTGTGCATATACAGGAGTCTTCTGCATTCAGCAAACTCTGCACTAGATTAATGTCGGCTCAGCGTTCATGACTACATTAACTCTTTAACCATCTGTCCCAATTATATTTAAATACCTTATTTAAATACCAGCTTTGAAAGATGTTAAACATAAAACATGACATCAATCAACAAGATTTCAAAATCTGAATAATTTTCACCCACTTGAAGTTACGGATTGCGTCAGCGAGGCGCAACTTCAAGTGGATGAAAATTCCAATTCAATAACCTGGTGGGTAAATAATTAAGCCGTGTTTGTTGGGGTATATGTAGCAATAATACAGGATAGGCGAGCTTACGTGTCCGTAGGTTACGAGCAAATCTTTTCCAAACCTCGTGACGTCAGCGGCGTCAAGGCAAGGCTCTGTTTCAGAGAGGACAAACTTCCCTTTGAGCGCCATTTCTTGTCGCAAAGGCTCGTCATCGAATGGATAATCCTGAAAAATGGTAAAGGTGATGGTAAAGTAACGAAGTATCCAGCAAACTCAAGACGTTGATCCAATGCTGGGATAGGCTAAGGACGGGCCGGCGTCGTTGACGGTGAATCAACATTAATTCAGTATTGTGGGTATCTCTTATGGATTTGATCTTCCTAAATTGTATCCTGTTTTCCGCGATCAGGGACAAGACTGTACATAATTTATTACTGTTGCCATATGTCAGGGACAAGACTGTACATAATTTATTAGTGCTGCCATATGTAAAGTGTACATGAACAGTTCATTTGCAAAGGCGGAGGATTTTGTTCTTTTTTACTTCACTATATCTCTGGCACTGCTATGGCAACCGCATGTAAATCTTGTTGCCTGGCCATATGCTTGGTGGTAGCACACAGCGGTGGGGCTCCTGGTGCTATCACACACAGATTTGCAGGCTCACTACATTTTCATATTATACACTGCTGCCGGGGACTCACATGCTCCACAGAACATCCTTTCCTATTTCTAGCAGGATTCAAATTTAGCACTATGTTCTTTCTAGTCTTTGTGCGGTGAATACCTAGAAACTGTCGCGAAAATGTATAAATAACTTAACCCTTGCAATACTGAAATATTTGGGTATAAACCATGGAGACCAAGTATTTTTTTCAATTTAAAATCATTATAACTGTCTTAGTTATCTCTTTCCACTGCATTTGAATTTATATTTCATGGGACTACGGCTATTATGATGTTTAATGCTTTCAGTCCACGTGATCGACTATAGTCAGAATCCTACTCGGGTTAAGAAGTGACTCTATTTAAAAAATAGGCCCCTAATATAATGGATGATATAAATGGGGTGTTATTTTGTTTATATAGATGCATCAAAATTTAAAATAATTACTGACTGTTATTATAACTGTTATTTTATTCGCATGATACTTTTTATACCTGTAAGGGTTAGTTTTTAATAATTGTTTGATAAGGATTAACGCTTTCACAAGTGAGCACAACAATAATAATTTTGATTCTTATTAATGGCATTGGGAATTGAATGTGTGTTTAACATGACATGTTTCAAATGCTCGGACTCAAGTTAAGCAAATATTAGTATCTTTCACCGAATTGAACTTGGGCTTCGTTAATTCGTCACGTAACTATATCTATCGTGACAGCCACATACCATTTCCCATAAGGCGATCATTATTTCTTCAGACTCGGAAATTATCAAAAGACCCTGCCCTGCTAAAGCATGCATAATGGTCTTGGTAGGATTAGGTTGGTCCTCCACTATTATAAAATCAAAGGTTCGAATACCATTTGTCCTCTAGTATTTCAACTATCGGAATTGCAAAAATACTGCATTCAAATACAGAATTCCCATGTCATAAAATGCAATTAGTTGGACATCGTATATGAAGTATACTATGTATACCCACATGTGAAACGGCTCTTTATGTTATAGAATTATAACAATTACAAACAAACTTTGATTATATTGGTCTATACATGTGGATACAATCCGATTACGTAATGTATTCGTCACACTACAAGCTAAATATTATGTAACAAGCGGTAGCGCTGTCCATTTCAACAATAAAAGCAACACCAATTTGAAGGTCGAATTATTTCAGTGAGAAGCTTTACCAAACTGTAATTACTTTATAATATCATAGACAGCCATTGTTTTTTCTGTGACACATACAAATCGCAAAGCTACCATAGTATGTAAGCATTTCTGTATAGAATTTGTATTGGTTCAATAATTGGTAAAATATTTTACTTTAATTTTTTCAAGAACCTACGAAGCCCTTGTTAGGCAGTCTCAATATTTGTACGTGGCTATACGAGCCCTGGCTCTAATAATATTGCAGGGTAGTGAGACCTACCCGAGTTACAAGTTAACACTTTTTACCTGATTAAAGGTGTCATCTGCCATTGTGGGTCTTGGTGCAGCAATCCAGCGCGCCCCGCGCTTAAAGTAGTCATTCAGTATTTTTCTGTACGGAAGGAATTCGAACACACGTGACATCCAAGCCATGGGAGTCTCAATAATCTCGTCACCCACTATCAAAATGGCGTCCCGCGGGCAACAGTTCAATTGTCCTATTAGTATGATCACAAAAAAGTGGCGTCAAATTCAAATAATATGATTAAAATATAAATATAGGCCTACAGGTATAACATGTATAAAGGAAATATGGACAAGTTTTGGTTGTTTAGAGGGGCATATATTGAGGCTGCTCCAAAGGCTCTTGTATTTTCACTGTTTAAAAAATCATTTTGGCGGTATTTTGTAAGACTCCTTCAGCAGTTGGCGATACCATATAGTGTAAATAAATAATTTAGACTATATGTACCCCCTTTGCACACCCACCCCAGAGTCGAATATCAGACGACAAATTCAATACTGCCTGTATATCCCACCCGACTAAAATCGATAATCCTGATAATACGGTGATCGCAAGCACGCCGAAGCGATTAGTCAAGTTGTTATTATGCACCTCTTCTGGCGTGTGTACGCCATACGAATTAAACAGTAAGGTTGCCAATTTCGTAACTAGGTTTTGTGACGCTGCAAGAAGATCATGTGACGCTGTACGAACGCTAAAATAGGAACTAAGGATTCGTAGGAATCTATAAGTTGTGCGAAATTTCCGAATAGATAAGGATCCCAAAACTTTTATCTAATGGAAAAGGGTTAATTGCTCATTGCCCCCCCGCCCCCCCCCCCTCAGAAGGAACCAAGGCAGCAATTTTAAAAGTGCAACCTCGGATGATGATATGAAAATGGCGGGAAGATATTTTTATTCAATGATTCAATTCAATGATTTATTGCCCCCCCCCCTCCAGAATGACCCACTGCAGCAACTTTAAAAGTGCAACCTAGGAAGATGATATGTAAATGGCAGGAAGATATTTGTATTTAATGGAAGAGCGCTAAAGTAAAACAAATCTGGATCTTTTCCTGTTCGAGAGAAGAGCGTCGATGTCAAATATTTCAGGAAATTATTCCTAGGGACTGAGGGTTTTTAAAATAGTAACCAACAGCAAAACAGTTGTTTTACCGTGGACAACAACCTGATAAGATGGTGTGAAAATAGCGGGATTTGTTTTGTTCAAGAGCAAAACGCGAAATATAAAAAGACAGAAAATTCTTCCTGAGGACCGAGGGAGTTCATAATAGTAAACGACAGTAATTTTTATCGATGACTTTATCTCTAACAGAAACCTGCAAAATTGATTTGATAATGATGGGTTTTTTGTACAGAAAAAATGTGCTACCGATGATATGAAAATAGCGGGAAAAAGTTTTGTTCTAGGGACAGGCACTAAATTTAAAATATATATTTAAATAAAGCACTTACAAGTATCATTGCGCATTTTAATTAATAAATCTCATAACATACTTGACCGCTTCATTAAAATATCCATTGATCAACAGCCGATTAGGATATATATGAGATAAGAAATATTATATAGTGTTATAGTGTATTATTGTGTGAAAATATGACATTTTAAAGTCACAGTACACGATATGTGATTACAATGTCACAGTTATAATTGCAGGATATGACATTATATTATATGTATAAGGATGACACATTACGGTACCGCTATATGGCATAGTAGTATGATGATTAAGTATTATATTGTTAGAATATGCTATGAGAATGTTTGGATAAAGGATATTATTATGTTTGGATATATGACATTGTAATTGCATGGTATGCTGATATTAATTTAGATAAAACACAAAAATGTCGACATGGTACACTATAATGATATAGTAGAATCTCCTACGAGCAGCAAATCTTATGACATTTTATGAACTTTTGAGTGGTGTTTTCAGGGATCTTATACATCAAATTAGCTTTCTGGAGTTCTGTTATGTCTGTTGTGTCCGTATATATAAATTCCCCAGCAAGTCACAAATCAAATAAACTTACACCGACATTGTGAATTATTTTGAGATAGATGCTCAAATATGTCAATTGGGAGGGGTTTATTTCACAATATTGTCGATATTTTTCATCATTTGAAGCTAGAAATTATGCCAGCAATGCCAGCTTTAAAAGATGGGAAATAATGATGAGCTGTCTGCAACATATTCTGTTTCTTTTCAGGTTATAACCTCAGGCCACTGACCTTTGCTTTCAAAATACGGCGTTTTCAGAGGCCCGATCTCGTCCCATCTTATTGGTTCAGGCCGCCTGACTCTCACTCCTTCCATTTGTAAAATTCTGCTGTATTCTTCGACTTCTGCTGTGGCTTTATTTACTATATCGGGGTCCCAGGGTAGGCCGCCGACCTTTTCCAAAAATGACCAGTATTTCTTGTCCGTTCTAGCCTGTAAATAAGTATGTATAACCTTCTACATGTATATCGCCTGAGTATACGCGTTTTTATGTCTTTACTGTTCGAATAAGGAATAAGTAACTGTTACTTATTCCCTATTGAATTAAAGCAAGAATTTATTAACCACATTAATAAATGTTTAATAAAATCTTGATCAAAGGTAATTATTAAAGGTGAATAATTAATTAATTAAATAAATAAATAATTAATACGGTAGTGATCTTGCCAAGTGACAGGCTGGGTCATCCTATCGTTGTTCGGGGGTAGACTACTATACTTTGTTTTATCATTTTAATGTTTTTCTCGTGCACACACCTCGTATATTTTGTTCTAGATAAGTAGGCCTATTCGGAAAGTTTATAACATTTTTATATATACATTGGAAAAACATATTGATGAAGGCATTTTTGAGTAGGTTTTAGCTGACATAAACCAGTTTCCTATAATCTACTAAAACATGGTTTCGACATTAAAATGAGAGCATTACTTGGATGTGCTCTCATAAAAAATATTTTCTAAATTTGTTAAACGCTGGCGTATTTGCATTATTTTTAGAACAAAAACAATGAAAATGGTGGATTTATTCAGGCTGCAGTACAAAGACAAAGTTTGCGCTTAACGGAGTTTTTATTTACAAGATTCACTCACTTTCATGTCCATGTTTAGGTCTGAGTAACAGGACCCATCGGGACGTCCCAGAATCACCTCCTCGAGTGGATCCCACTCGGTATCACTACAAACCGGGTAATCTTTCTGGACCTCAGCTGAACTGTCCGACGCGATCCCGACACGACTGCCTGTGAACAGAGCACTACATTTGACCAGTCGGTTTGGATTCAACTTGGCGCTAAGTTCCCGTGAAACAATTCCAACCAGCGACATTTTGTTGAGCTGATCGTTGTGAATGAACACAGTACGCAACGAGGGTCCTTTTTCTACGTTTCTTTGAGGCAACCTACTTTTAATTACTATGATAATGATGGTCAAGGCTTAGTATACCATATTACATAAGTATACGGAAGCGAGGGGACATGTTTATTAATGCGCATTAAAATTCCACGGGCATCAATATAATGCAGCACATTCTTCATTCAATGATGTGG
>OZ024907.1:80866454-80888954 GCA_964017125.1 Flabesymbios commensalis
GTGAGGTTTTGAAAGTTTTAATTGCCTGAAGATGGTATTGAAGCAAGATCAGCAACGGGTGAAGGCACTGTTGAAAGAAACAATTACTCTCCTCTGTAAGAATGGATTACATTATAAATCAGAATTTTGTATTGAGGCATTGATTGGAATTACATTAGACCAAGATGATGTTTTCCTTGTGAGTATTAAAGAGACCATCAGAGATGGATTACAGGCTGCTAAATCTAGCATACAATCCACTGAGGTGGACACACATGCTGCAAGTCTACGTGGCAGCAAAGACAAGGAGAGAATGACATCTCATAATTCAGTGGATTTATTTCCTCATAAAGCTCATCAATCCCAACATCATTCGAAACCCGTGGATATTGATACAGATAGTGTCAAAACATAAATTGATCAATCGAATGTGTATGAAAATGACCATAATTTTACCCATTCTGATGATGTTAAAACAGAACCAATGGCTGGTGATGCATATAATGACAAATCAGTGAATGTTTCTGAGAAAAGGACTTTTGATGAAGATGATGCTGAAATAGAACGTACAGAAAACCAAGCCATTTCACCAGATCTTGCTGAAAATTTTAAGAAAAGGCAGAAGATAGCATAGCTTGGTGAAGATAATCAATGTGTTTCGGATGATTTTGACGTTGTTTTTATCAAAGATGAGCCTTTCTCAGATACTGAACATGAACAAGTGACCCTCGGTTTAGCAGAAGCAGAGCACAGCCAAGCAATGCAAGAATTCCCATATTATCCACAGACTAGTCATTCTGGCATACCATCAGGACGAACAGAGCCTCTTCCTGGCTGCTCCAATTGGAATGATCCTGGTGAGGGTAGTATACCTATGAGTGGACTGTCATCTCACACTTCAGATCAAGCACAAACAGGACCAATGGGAGCTTTCTCTGGAAATAATACACAGGTGTTCTCAAATCTAATAGGAGCAGAGAATGTGCTGCCTGCCAATGAATCCTCCTTTCTAACATCGTATAGAGAAATGTCCAGTGAAGTACAACGTCAAAAATGGAGAGCCAAGAAGAAATTTCAAAAGGAACTACGGCAGGATCTAAATATCGAATGAAACCTGAAAGGGTGAATCTAACCAAACAAATATCTCGGAATGGCAAATGCCAGTCACATATGTTTTCTCTATTTTACAATCCTGCTATCATTATATATGGATGCACACCTTGTGAGAAAGCACTGGTTGAATTTGCATCATCAGCTGAATTATTGTCGCACTTAAAATCATCTTCTTTTGTTTATGGTTATCACGAAAAAGAAGGGCAAATTCTCCAAACTTGTCTGTTTAAAGATGTTATATCCCTCTTGTATATACTCAAGGGCAATTTCTTTTATTTGATGATACTTGTTTAAATATGCTCACATTAGATCCACGATAAATAGTACATAAACGATGAATAATGCAATGTGCCTTTCACATGTTAACACAGGCATGAATGTACATGCAAGTGTTTGATGAGTGCATTTGTGTCTATAACTGAAGAGGTTATCTTTCCCAACATTGATAATCCAGAACTAAAGGCAAAAATATCAGTGTACTGAAGCAAAGTATTTCGACATCTTAGAATGCCTGAAAACTTCTTCTTGCGATGTATCCATGAAAATTGTTGATGCTGCTGCCATTGTCCATATATGGTCCGAACCATCAAAGTTGCAAACTTTCAACAATAGATAGAACGTGATTTCTTAACATTTGTCCAGAGCATGATATGGGAGTACACAATAACCAGACTTGACGTGATCTGGGATTCTTATCCTGATTAAAGTTTGATACCCTATAGAAACGTGGTTGTCGACCTAAGATTCAGTGGTCACCACCCATCCCTGGTGATCGACTAGAACAATTTTTGAAAACACCAGAAAATAAGGCTGAACTCTTTAGATTCAAAGTCAAGAAATGATTAATGATTTGATTACGTTTCCCAAATGTTATAATATATTCCACCAAGGATGACCAGGTAGCATTCTTCTAATAGCGCAAACTTCTCTCAGTTTATGCCTTGTGATCAAATAGAAGCTGACAGTCGCATTTTCTACACATTATTAAGCACATAACACTATTTATATGTGAATAGCATTATTGTAGTAATTTCTGTTTGTCATTTTACTAGCCTGACATTGACTGAATTATAGATTGGTTTTGGTTCTGGCAAAAAGGTTTCCGACACTCTCTATCCAAGCAATTTTAATAACAACTTGGCCCTCAAAGGTGCATCTCACTCAAACTCATCCATATCTTTACTGGCTGCAATAGGCCTACTAGTTCCTCTTTTCTGCGTATTGGCAGAGAAGTGCATTGGCTGCATTGGATGGTTATCCAGAAATAGCAGACACATTCGTGGCGTTTACAGAAATCCTCTTCTGTTCTCCCTGGACTCCATTGACATGGCTGGAGCGGTGCATGGACTTTGCCAAACGTACATTAGAAAACATACCACCCAAACATGGGACCTTACTGCGGCCTTCTAGACGAGCACTGCATCAGGCAGATTATATTTGGAGAAAGGCTCTTGAAAGGCAGCAAAATATACAATCTATCGGAATGGAGCTGGGTACGCTGAATGTTTTGTAGCTGTTAGGGCTGTGCATTGTTGCAACACTGCAATCAATTGTCAAAAATCATAACTTGATAAGGGGAATTACAAATGTGCTAATACTAATCTAGGAGGCACACATCTATGTCACTTTGAATGTGAGTGCATAAACAATGAATGTCCAAAGAATGTTTGCTAACCGCGATACATGTACTAACTGTAAATTTCTTTAACTGACTCCTCAGTTTAATTTCAGACGATGTTTGCTATTTAAATTATGTTGTTAACAGTCAAATATGAACAAAATGTCACTAACTATTAGCACTTTAGACGTCGTTTCAAACATGATTTTGAAATTTTAATACTGATTGTTTTGACACACTATACATGTTTCTATCTTCATCTTTTAGCTTTTCTCAGAAAACTTTAACAAGGTACCTCGGTCTAGATATAATAAAGAGATGATAAGCTTCAATTTGGTACCAAGAAACCTAATTCGTATAAAGGTTACACGAAATTTGTTCTAAGCACCTTTTGAAAAATAGCCCACAAACTAATTAAATGTTAAGGTACACGTCGGATTATCAAATGTAAAGTAACATCATTAACATGCCCTATATAAAGTGGGTCATAAATTTAATCTGAATATCAAGTAAATACATTAACATAACGTTTGTCAAAAATACAAGTTCTATGACCAGAAGGCAAAATGTGAGCGTATGTGGAAAACTATTTCATTCTAAAAAGGTACATTTTATCTCAATTTACGTATGAAGGAAATAAAAACGGTTACCAAGTGAAAGATAATTTAAACAATAAAATTTTTAACATGTTTAAGGTGCTCCCATGAATAATAAACACCCCGCATTACATGATGTAAGAGTACCCACATCATTGAATGAAGAATGTGCTGCATTATATTGATGCCCGTGGAATTTTAATGCGCATTAATAAACATGTCCCCTCGCTTCCGTATACTTATGTAATATGGTATACTAAGCCTTGACCATCATTATCATAGTAATTAAAAGTAGGTTGCCTCAAAGAAACGTAGAAAAAGGACCCTCGTTGCGTACTGTGTTCATTCACAACGATCAGCTCAACAAAATGTCGCTGGTTGGAATTGTTTCACGGGAACTTAGCGCCAAGTTGAATCCAAACCGACTGGTCAAATGTGGTGCTCTTTTCACAGGCAGTCGTGTCGGGATCGCGTCGGACAGTCCAGCTGAGGTCCAGAAAGATTACCCGGTTTGTAGTGATACCGAGTGGGATCCACTCGAGGAGGTGATTCTGGGACGTCCCGATGGGTCCTGTTACTCAGACCTAAACATGGACATGAAAGTGAGTGAATCCTCTAAATAAAAACTCCTTTAAGCGCAAGCTTTGTCTTTGTACTGCAGCCTGAATAAATCCACCATTTTCATTGCTTTTGTTCTAAAAATAATGCAAATACGCCAACGTTGTACAAATTTAAAAAATATTTTTTATGAGAGCACATCCAAGTAATGCTCTCATTTTAATGTCGAAACCATGTTTTAGTAGATTATAGGAAACTGGTTTATGTCAGCTAAAACCTACTCAAAAATGCCTTTATCAATATGTTTTTCCAATGTATATATAAAAATGTTATAAACTTTCCGAATAGGCCTACTTATCTAGAAAAAAATATACGAGGTGTGTGCACGAGAAAAAACATTAAAATGATAAAACAAAGTATAGTAGTCTACCCCCGAACAACGATAGAATGACCCAGCCTGTCACTTGGCAAGATCACTACCGTATTAATTATTTATTTATTTAATTAATTAATTATTCACCTTTAATAATTACCTTTAATCAAGATTTTATTAAACATTTATTAATGTGGTTAATAAATTCTTGCTTTAATTCAATAGGGAATAAGTAACAGTTACTTATTCCTTATTCGAACAGTAAAGACATAAAAACGCGTATATGACCTAGGGACACTCAGGCGATATACATGTAGAAGGTTATACATACTTATTTACAGGCTAGAACGGACAAGAAATACTGGTCATTTTTGGAAAAGGTCGGCGGCCTACCCTGGGACCCCGATATAGTAAATAAAGCCACAGCAGAAGTCGAAGAATACAGCAGAATTTTACAAATGGAAGGAGTGAGAGTCAGGCGGCCTGAACCAATAAGATGGGACGAGATCGGGCCTCTGAAAACGCCGTATTTTGAAAGCAAAGGTCAGTGGCCTGAGGTTATAACCTGAAAACAAACAGGAGATGTTGCAGACAGCTCATCATTATTTCCCATCTTTTAAAGCTGGCATTGCTGGCATAATTTCTAGCTTCAAATGATGAAAAATATCGACAATATTGTGAAATAAACCCCTCCCAATTGACATATTTGAGCATCTATCTCAAAATAATTCACAATGTCGGTGTAAGTTTATTTGATTTGTGACTTGCTGGGAAATTTATATATACGGACACAACAAACATAACAGAACTCCAGAAAGCTAATTTGATGTATAAGATCCCTGAAAACACCACTCGAAAGTTCATAAAATGTCATAAGATTTGCTGCTCGTAGGAGATTCTACTATATCATTATAGTGTACCATGTCGACATTTTTGTGTTTTATCTAAATTAATATCAGCATACCATGCAATTACAATGTCATATATCCAAACATAATAATATCCTTTATCCAAACATTCTCATAGCATATTCTAACAATATAATACTTAATCATCATACTACTATGCCATATAGCGGTACCGTAATGTGTCATCCTTATACATATAATATAATGTCATATCCTGCAATTATAACTGTGACATTGTAATCACATATCGTGTACTGTGACTTTAAAATGTCATATTTTCACACAATAATACACTATAACACTATATAATATTTCTTATCTCATATATATCCTAATCGGCTGTTGATCAATGGATATTTTAATGAAGCGGTCAAGTATTTTATGAGATTTATTAATTAAAATGCGCAATGATACTTGTAAGTGCTTTATTTAAATATATATTTTAAATTTAGTGCCTGTCCCTAGAACAAAACTTTTTCCCGCTATTTTCATATCATCGGTAGCACATTTTTTCTGTACAAAAAACCCATCATTATCAAATCAGCTTTGCAGGTTTCTGTTAGAGATAAAGTCATCGATAAAAATTACTGTCGTTTACTATTATGAACTCCCTCGGTCCTCAGGAAGGATTTTCTGTCTTTTTATATTTCGCGTTTTGCTCTTGAACAAAACAAATCCCGCCATTTTCACACCATCTTATCAGGTTGTTGTCCACGGTAAAACAACTGTTTTGCTGTTGGTTACTATTTTAAAAACCCTCAGTCCCTAGGAATAATTTCCTGAAATATTTGACATCGACGCTCTTCTCTCGAACAGGAAAAGATCCAGATTTGTTTTACTTTAGCGCTCTTCCATTAAATAAAAATATCTTCCCGCCATTTACATATCATCTTCCTAGGTTGCACTTTTAAAGTTGCTGCAGTGGGTCATTCTGGAGGGGGGGGGGCAATAAATCATTGAATTGAATCATTGAATAAAAATATCTTCCCGCCATTTTCATATCATCATCCGAGGTTGCACTTTCAAAATTGCTGCCTTGGTTCCTTCTGAGGGGGGGGGGGGGGGGGGGTTCAATGAGCAATTAACCCTTTTCTTTTAGATAAAACTTCTGGGATCCTTATCTATTCGGAAATTTCGCACAACTTATAGATTCCTACGAATCCTTAGTTCCTATTTTAGCGTTCGTACAGCGTCACATGATCTTCTTGCAGCGTCACAGAACCTAGTTACAAAATTGGCAACCTTACTGTTTAATTCGTATGACGTACACACGCCAGAAGAGGTGCATAATAACAACTTGACTAATCGCTTCGGCGTGCTTGCGATCACCGTATTATCAGGATTATCGATTTTAGTCGGGTGGGATATACAGGCAGTGTTGAATTTGTCGTCTGATATTCGACTCTGGGGTGGGTGTGCAAAGGGGGTACATAATTATAGTCTAAATTTTTTATTTGCACTATATGGTATCGCCAACTGCTGAAGGAGTCTTACAAAATACCGCCAAAATGATTTTTTAAACAGTGAAAATACAAGAGCCTTTGGAGCAGATTAATATATGCCCCTCTAAACAACCAAAACTTGTCCATATTTCCTTTATACATGTTATACCTGTAGGCCTATATTTATATTTTAATCATATTATTTGAATTTGACGCCACTTTTTTGTGATCATACTAATAGGACAATTGAACTGTTGCCCGCGGGACGCCATTTTGATAGTGGGTGACGAGATTATTGAGAGTCCCATGGCTTGGATGTCACGTGTGTTCGAATTCCTTCCGTACAGAAAAATACTGAATGACTACTTTAAGCGCGGGGCGCGCTGGATTGCCGCACCAAGACCCACAATGGCAGATGACACCTTTAATCAGGTAAAAAGTGTTAACTTGTAACTCGGGTAGGTCTCACTACCCTGCAATATTATTAGAGCCAGGGCTCGTATAGCCACGTACAAATATTGAGACTGCCTAACAAGGGCTTCGTAGGTTCTTGAAAAAATGAAAGTAAAATATTTTACCATATATTGAACCAATACAAATTCTATACAGAAATGCTTACATACTATGGTAGCTTTGCGATTTGTATGTGTCACAGAAAAAACAATGGCTGTCTATGATAATCTAAAGTAATTACAGTTTGGTAAAGCTTCTCACTGAAATAATTCGACCTTCAAATTGGTGTTGCTTTAATTGTTGAAATGGACAGCGCTACCGCTTGTTACATAATATTTAGCTTGTAGTGTGACGAATACATTACGTAATCGGATTGTATCCCCATGTATAGACCAACATAATCAAAGTTTGTTTGTAATTGTTATAATTCTATAACATAAAGAGCCGTTTCACATGTGGGTATACATAGTATACTTCATATACGATGTCCAACTAATTGCATTTTATGACATGGGAATTCTGTATTTAAATGCAGTATTTTTGCAATTCCGATAGTTGAAATACTAGAGGACAAATGGTATTCGAACCTTTGATTTTATAATAGTGGAGGACCAGCCTAATCCTACCAAGACCATTATGCATGTTTTAGCAGGGCAGGGTCTTTTGATAATTTCCGAGTCTGAAGAAATAATGATCGCCTTATGGGAAATGGTATGTGGCTGTCACGATAGATATAGTTAAGTGACGAATTAACGAAGCCCAAGTTCAATTCGGTGAAAGATACTAATATTTGCTTAACTTGAGTCCGAGCATTTAAAACATGTCATGTTAAACACACATTCAATTCCCAATGCCATTAATAAGAATCAAAATTATTATTGTTGTGCTCACTTGTGAAAGCGTTAATCCTTATCAAACAATTATTAAAAACTAACCCTTACAGGTATAAAAAGTATCATGCGAATAAAATAACAGTTTTAATAACAGTCAGTAATTATTTTAAATTTTTTTGATGCATCTATATAAACAAAATAACACCCCATTTATATCATCCATTATATTAGGGGCCTATTTTTTAAATAGAGTCACTTCTTAACCCGAGTAGGATTCTGACTATAGTCGATCACGTGGACTGAAAGCATTAAACATCATAATAGCCGTAGTCCCATGAAATATAAATTCAAATGCAGTGGAAAGAGTTAACTAAGACAGTTATAAAGATTTTAAATTGAAAAAAATACTTGGTCTCCATGGCTTATACCCAAATATTTCAGTGTTGCAAGGGTTAAGTTATTTATACATTTTCGCGACAGTTTCTAGGTATTCACCGCACGAAGACTAGAAAGAACATAGTGCTAAATTTGAATCCTGCTAGAAATAGGAAAGGATGTTCTGTGGAGCATGTGAGTCCCCAGCAGCAGTGTATAATATGAAAATGTAGTGAGCCTGCAAATCGGTGTGTGATAGCACCAGGAGCCCCACCGCTGTGTGCTACCACCAAGCAGATGGCCAGGCAACAAGATTTACATGCGGTTGCCATAGCAGTGCCAGATATATAGTGAAGTAAAAAAGAACAAAATCCTCCGCCTTTGCAAATGAACTGTTCATGTACACTTTACATATGGCAGCACTAATAAATTATGTACAGTCTTGTCCCTGATCGCGGAAAACAGGATACAATTTAGGAAGATCAAATCCATAAGAGATACCCACATTACTTGGGGGGGGGGGGGGGTCAAAAACAATACTGAATTAATGTTGATTCACCGTCAACGACGCCGGCCCGTCCTTAGCCTATCCCAACATTGGATCAACGTCTTGAGTTTGCTGGATACTTCGTTACTTTACCATCACCTTTACCATTTTTCAGGATTATCCATTCGATGACGAGCCTTTGCGACAAGAAATGGCGCTCAAAGGAAAGTTTGTCCTCTCTGAGACAGAGCCTTGCCTTGACGCCGCTGACGTCACGAGGTTTGGAAAAGATTTGCTCGTAACCTACGGACACGTAAGTTCGCCTATCCTGTATTATTGCTACATATACCCCAACAAACACGGCTTAATTATTTACCCACCAGGTTATTGAATTGGAATTTTCATCCACTTGAAGTTGCGCCTCGCTGACGCAATCCGTAACTTCAAGTGGGTGAAAATTATTCAGATTTTGAAATCTTGTTGATTGATGTCATGTTTTATGTTTAACATCTATCAAAGCTGGTATTTAAATAAGGTATTTAAATATAATTGGGACAGATGGTTAAAGAGTCAATGTAGTCGTGAACGCTGAGCCGACATTAATCTAGTACAGAGTTTGCTGAATGCAGAAGACTCCTGTATATGCACACACATGAGCAAGTGAGGTGTAGATGCACATTGGTGTAAATGTCCTTTTTGTAATTTTATTTGTGCTCTGCTTATCAAATTTATATGTATGGTGAATGGCAGTGTTTTCAAAGCTAGATTATGCTAATTATGTAATATGTATTATGGATGTTTGGTGGGGCATTGCCTTAATTTGAGACCCTTCTTCTACTATTTGCGTCCTATCGGTTTCATTTGATCATTTAGCTCAAAATCCCCAAGTCGGACGTCGATGTCACCATTTCTTCCCAAATCACGGTACTACTCTATTATCAGCCACGTCGTTTGATTTTTACATGGCACTGACCATGCTGACAGTACTGATACAATATAAACATTGTTCATTTTACAGTGTACTAACCGAACTGGTGTTGAATGGCTGAAGCGACACCTGGAGCCACAAGGGTACACCATACATACAATGATCTACAAAGGAATACGCAACACACACGCAGACAGCACCGTAATACCATTACGTAAGTACAGAGCTACGTACATATATATATATATGTACGAATACAATTACAGCAAAACATATTATGTTAGTTGGTGGATTTCGTATTCGTATGTGTGTTCGCATATGCGAACACACACCAGAATAACTTAAGAGGGATTTAGTGCAATGTTGGTATTCCTATGTGGGCGCCGTTTTTATAATTACTGATATTATCTGTGAAATATTTCTATTATATCTCTGCCCACCCTTTAGTACTGCTTTTTATGCGATTTCTAGCTTGTATATGGGCCAATTATACAGATTGCATATAAAAATAATAGAATGTGATACTATTAATGTATTTGTTTGTTCCTGCAGGGCCAGGGTTGTTGCTTTTCAATCCTGTTCACACGTGTGAGGTTGTGAATGATGAGCCCAGTGGCACAGAGTACTTTACCAAGCGAGGCTGGGACGTAATCAGTGCTCCAGAGCCGATAAGAACTCCAGGTGAGTGATTGATTGATTGATTGATTGATCGATTGATTGATTGATTGATTGATTGATTGATTGATTGCTTGATTGATTGATTGATTGATTGATTGATTGATTGAGTGAGTGAGTGAGTGAGTGAGTGAGTGAGTGAGTGAGTGAGTGAGTGAGTGAGTGAGTGAGCGAGTGAGTGAGTCATTGAGTGAGTGAGTGAGTGAGTGAGTGAGTGAGTGAGTGAGTGAGTGAGTGAGTGAGTGAGTGAGTGAGTGAGTGAGTGAGTGAGTGAGTGAGTGAGTGAGTGAGTGAGTGAGTGAGTGAGTGAGTGAGTGAGTGAGTGAGTGAGTGAGTGAGTGAGTGAGTGAGTGAGTGAGTGAGTGAGTGAGTGAGTAAACGCAGTTTTTTATACTGTAGATCTGTAGATCTGGTAATATACGCGAGGTTTTAATTTTCGTGAATTTCGCGAGGAGGACGAATATGCGAATTTAAGAATCTGTGGAATTATTATTATAATAGCGCTACCTGTCATAGAAATTGATAATTCTAGACTTCGTCTAGACAGATTGACAGTATATGTGATATTTTTATGATTGGATTTGTTTATTCCAGACATTATGTACGTATCACGGTGGATAACTTTGAACACACTGAACCTGGGCCATGGACGCATCTTGATGCAAAAGGGAGAAGAACCTCTGAAGAAGCTTTTCATCAAGTACGGTTTTAAACCCATTGAGGTGGACATGACAAACGCCTACCATCTCGGCGGCGGCTTGCACTGCTGGACAGTGGACGTGAAGAGACAAAGTGAAAAGAAAAACTACCTCTCATAATGACCACTCAGATCACCGTCAGGTGGACTAGATAGCTCGAATAGAAGTACACTTCAGCTAGAATAGATGTACACCTTATCTAGAATAGATGTACTCCTCAGCTAGAAAAATGTACACCTCAGCTAGAATAGATGTACACCTCAGCTTGAATAGATGTACACCTCAGCTAGAATAGATGTACACCTCAGCTAGAATAGACGTACACCTCAGATAGAATAGATGTACACCTCAGATAGAATAGATGTACACTTCTGATAGAATAGATGTACACCTCAGCTAGAATAAATGTACATCTCAGCTAGAATAGACGTAAACCTCAGCTAGACTAGATGTACACCTCAGCTAGACTAGATGTACACCTTATCTAGAATAGATGTACACCTCAGATATAATAGACGTACACCTCAGCAAGAATAGATGTACACCTCAGCTAGAATAGATGTACACCTCAGCTAGAATAGATGTACACCTCAGCTAGAATAGATGTACACCTCAGCTAGAATAGAAGTACACCTCAGCTAGAATAGACGTACACCTCAGATAGAATAGATGTACTCCTCAGATAGAATAGATGTACACCTCAGATAGAACAGACGTAAACCTCAGTTGGACTAGATGTACACCTTATCTAGAATAGATGTACACCTCAGATAGAATAGATGTATACCTCAGCAAGACTAGATGTACACCTCAGCTAGAATAAATGTACACCTCAGCTAGAATAGATGTACACCTCAGCTAGAATAGATGTACACCTCGGCTAGAATAGATGTACACTTCAGCTAGAATAGAAGTACACCTCAGCTAGAATAGACGTACACCTCAGCTAGAATAGATGTACACCTCAGCTAGAATAGATGTACACCTCAACTAGAATAGACGTACACCTCAGATAGAATAGATGTACACCTCAGATAGAATAGATGTACACCTCAGATAGAATAGACGTAAACCTCAGTTGGACTAGATGTACACCTTAGCTAGAATAGATGTACACCTCAGCTAGAATAGATGTACACCTAACCACAAAGTGAATGATTTCACGAGATATACTTAGCTTTAAATTAATTTGAACATTTATAAATAAAAATGTTATTCTTTATATCGGATTTAATTTAATACACTGTTCAATACACTTTCACCATTTGAAAATAAATGGCGTAGTTTTCGACTATTTTAAGATTATTTTCTTAGAGATTTTGCCATGTTGACTTGATCGCTGATTTTCATTTACATTTTCGGATAAATCTATTTTCGTCGAAGCAAAATAGTTTAACAGATTCAGGTATATAAACTTTCAGTTCTCTAAACTGATCTTTTTCTAAATTTAAATCCGTAGTTTTGAAATAAATGGCGGCGACCTTAACACCAATGTTTGGTCTCAGATTACAAAAAAATATGAGTATGTTTCCCCCATTTGAAGTAGTGGCTAGCGGTAGCGATTCACTACTCGAAGTGGGTGAAAATTAAAATGATATAGATTAGCGCTTTAGGGCCAATTAAGGGTTGAAAGCCTGAGATATATAGCAGTACATAACTGTAAATGTTGACAGCATATCCAATCCATCAAAAGCTGAGCATTGGCACATTGCTGCACAAAATTGAATGAGCGTTATTGGTGTTGAGTCAATAATTATTACCAGATCGGAATAATTTGTTTGCTTGCTGAAAGCAAGAAAGAAGAAGAGTCTAAACGTGATAAAGCATCAAGTCAAACTATGGGAGCACGATTATTCTGTGCAAGGCAAACAGCAGTAACTGCACTGTTAATATATTTAATTGTTATTTCTTCGCCCACGTCCCACATTGTTCAGTGGAAAATATAACCATGTTAAATTAAAGTTTTATTCGTAAGAAAATATTAATTTACAGATATTACTAACATTTCTAACATTAATATTACTGACCAAAGGTTTCTTTTCAATTTGTAATCCTCATAAATGTCTTAGTTAGCTTCTTCCGCTTCATTTGAATACCTAATTTATTGGTCTACGGGCATGATAATCTTTAAAATTCATTCAGTACGGGGATCATCTTTAGACGTCGGAATCTGGCGTCTAAAGACGGTCTCCATGCTGAAAGGGCTAATTGATTCATGCACTTTATTGATTCATTTTTAAGTTTAAACCTGTCCACCCGTGCTTCAAACAATTAAAAGCTAGTCAGATGTAGGACTATTTGCTTCTGTTGATTGATGTCTCAGCTCCATCGTTTTCAGCTGACGCCAGCTTAATATTAACCAACGTACAGTGCTCCACCGCTGTATTGCCCCCGTTTATAATGCCAACACCGCCTTCTGCCAAGTAAAGTGTTGGAACGAACTTCCGCCAATGTTAATTACCGCGATACATTGTCATCCGCGGCCATCCGCCGATCACTAGCATTTTGAAGTCCCAATGAAACATTTGTCATATGTTTTCTCCCGATCGTTTTGCAACAGGACTAATCTATCAGACATAGTGACTGCTAAATAAACACTCTTGGGGATAAACAATCGCCGCCTATACTGCGGTTCATTGCACACACCTGGCAATGAGCACAGACTTTCACAAGTTCAGAAAAGCGTGACAATACAATACAATACAAAATATAAGACATTGGCCTACTATTGACGCGGTATTGGAAAACCATCCCACTATGTCTGTAATTTGCATAAATAAATACAAATGTATGCGATATATACAGATCAGAAATACAGAAAACAGCTCTGCTTTTATGCTACATCCCCCCCCCCTCCCCGTGTTTTATGTTACACCCCCCCCCCCCCTGTTGTTTGATAACGACTGCCATTTCCGAGTGGGTGTTTAGTTTTCACATAAAAACATGTCATTTGGGAGAATATTAAAGAAAAGTGGCCCTAGAGGATTATTCCTGAGGTACCTCCTTACACAGTTGTACTAGTGTGGTTGACATTTGATAAAAGGAATATCTTCCCTAGGGTGGGGGAGTCATTCATTGTACATGTACTTCCATCGTCACTTTCACCTCAATCAGAAGCTGCTAACTCTTGATCAATATATTTGTACGTATGTTAACATATGCCTCACACGTACACATTTATGTGCATCCACATTTGCTAACATGCTGGAACAACATTCTATTCTACATATTTGTGGTAAATCAAATTCCAAGCACACAAGTTCCATCACTCTCACAGCTTTTAATTTGCCTGTTAGATGTATTATTCGTGGCGTGAATACATTATCTTCCATTTTTTTAAATATATATTGGTTTGAATATTTTTGTCATTGTCTCACACCATCGTGCACCCTAATGGGCTCAACCTATTAATGCACACGGTCCCATATATTGGACACATCTTTATCTTCAAACACCATATTTCCACATCGTGATGGGAACTTCCATTGTTTATTTCTAAAAAATAGGGATATCCGAGGAATAGTATTGTGAAATTTAAGACGGATTGAACATGTTTAACAACCATAGCAGAGCGTCATATATACTATTTTGAAAGTATATTGACAACATGCTCCGCCATAAACAGTGTGTGTGCAATATATTTATGATAATAAAAAATGAGAATACTGTACCCCAGATATGCATCTAAAAGTACAAGAATTTCAATTAGAGCACCTTGGAAGCAACTCCCTGATAGTGCGTGTTCATTTTCACTGTCCCACAGGAGGAGACACTCTTCACTTCATCATGTCTACTCCAAGCCATAATAAGACTTATTGAAATCAAATTTCCTTTACAAGTGCTGTATGTGTAAAATATATGTAATTATAGCTACATACATGTAGCTGCTGTGGTGCTCAAATAAGCTGCTGCGGTGCTCTCAACAGCTGCTGTGGTGCTCCTATGAGCTGGTGCGGTGCTCCAAGTAGCTCATGAGGGGCTCCAGAAGCTGCGGCCGTGTTCTCATCAGCTGCTGCAGTGTTCCCAACAACTGTTGTGTTTCTCACAAAAGCGGCTGTGGTACTCCCAGCGAATTCTGTGATGCTCCCAGCGGCTGCTGCGATGCTCAGGACTATGTATTGATAAATGTAGCGAGCACTTGATGATATTGTAACAAATTCTTCAGAAATATAACGTAAAATCGATGATTGATCTTAGGAATTATCATAAGTACTGCATCAAATTTATGCTGTTGCAGCCCCTACTGGCTGTGAATTTGGTCTTAAATTTTAGTACTTTGATATAAACTAAACTATAGACCCATAAATAAAACAGTAGACCCTCTATTAAGCGGCCAGAATATTATTGGCTGTAGATCTTCTAAACAGACATAGTCCAGGAGTATTAGATAATAGCCCGGAGCAAATTCGCAACAAGCTGAAAATTTCAGAATATGTTTTGAAACAACATAGAAAAACATATAAAAAGTCATTTAAAATCCCCCTGGTATTAAATTTGGGTAATAAGGAGTAAATCGGGATAATGAAGGGTAATACGGGTAATTGCAGCAACTTTAAAACTATTTAACCTATTTTCATCTAAATTGTATCTAAACATATGTTTTAGCACTTGAGGAATCCATTAAAATAATTTGTATTAATTTGTAGCCACTCTTCATCCCCAGAAGTGGTAAAATATGGGTAATAACCTTAACCTATGAGCTATTTGACCTAAATTCATAAAATTTGTATCTAGCAGCAAAGAAAAAAAGAACAATTCGACCACATTCTTTTATTCTCCAACAAGGATATTTTATACATTTTTATACATACACGGTACATTTTTAAATGCAATCAGGTAGAAAATAGATTTATGGAGGTCAACCAGTTTATATTTGAAAATATGCATGTTGTGCGTGGGGGAGGGGGGGGGGGAGGGGTAGACAACGCCAGCTTGGAACTTTAGCATTGTATTTCACACGTTTTGAGTGGGTAGTGATTCTGTAAACATTACATATATAAACAAGCAAGCAATGTCATTATAAGCATCGTTATTAACCCTTTAACCGCCAAATTATTCAATCTGAATTTTCACCCACTTGAAGTTGTGTCTCGCTGACGCGATCCACAACTTCAAGTGAGGGAAAACTATTCAGATTTGACAAAATGGAGGTAATCTGTTTTCAAATATTGCTGATTGATGTCACATTTTATCTTTACCATGTTTAAAAGGTGGTACTTCATGTGCTAATAAAAAATGAAAACCCGAATATATGCGACACCGGCGGTTAAAGGGTTAATTTAACAAGTTCATGTAAATCCAACCTCTACGTGAAAATGCACTGACAGAAATAGCATCTCCCGCTATCCCCACACACAGTAACGAAGGCTCCCATCATTCACCTGCACGCGAGAGGGGTCTAGCACTAGACGCCCACAAACTCACTACAATATAATTATTATGTCAAGATTATATATGTCATTTCAATAGCAATATTTTAGATTAACAATATACAGGTTATAATTTAATCCAAATTTTGAAATTGAAACAAAAAATAATGTTGACAATCTAAATTTTAGTGGCTCTGAGAACGTAGTCAAATTACTAAATTCAAATTTCGCTCCTACACAGCAACATAGTCCAATTCCCCCTTTAGGCCTAAAAACCATCGAAAAAATTGGCGTACTTTATAAATTGTAGAAGGCTAAATGGGAAATTTCTTAGCATCTCTAAATTATCACCAACCTGATTGTATCATCAGCTGTGAAACTTGGCTTGACAAAGATACCAGGAGGAGGGTTTTGTTATTGCTGTCAGAAAGCATTATAACATCACCCTCGTCACATCACCACATTTGCGAACAAACTGCGAAATTTTATGGGATAAACTAAAGAAATCGACAGCAAAATCATCAACCCTCGTGTGTTTTTATAGACCTCCTGACATTAGTACTTTAGAATAACTTGTGAAATCATTAGACCTGATGCCAAAAATTCAAATCAGACTAGTGTCCGGGACGGTGATTTCAACCTACCTGGTATTGACTGGGACAATGGGGTGGTGAATCCCGATGCGGCAAAGAAATCTCAATGTAAGCTGTTTTTGTCAAGCCTTGATACACATGCCTTGGTCCAAACTCATCAAGTTCCTACTAGAAAAGAACATATTTTGGACCTTATTTGTGATAAACACGGTTTAATAAAATCTTGTAATGGTGGACCTCGAACCTCCGATAACTGTGTTGCTGTGACTAAACCAGATATTGAACCAGACCCAGCGTGCCATCAGGTCTGCCAGGTTGTGTTTAGAAAAAAACAATCGAAACGCCAGGATGAAAATGGTGTCTCTCCCATGAAAGAAAACGGCCAGCTGCATTCAGATACCAGACGTAAGGCCAAAATACTAAACGGCCAATTTTGCTCGGCCCCCCACCCCCCCCCCAGGAGACCCACAAATACACCTTAAATATGTATATTAGCAGGATCACCGAATACTGAAATGCCTAAATTCGTAATTACTGTTCAAGGTGTAGCTAAATTACTTGAGGTTAAAACAGCGGAAAGGCATCCAGACCGGACGAGCTCCCGAACTTGATTCTGAAGAATGTTACCAACAAAATATCTTCCTTTCTTATAATTATTTTGGATCAGACGGGCAAATTACTAGATGATTGGGTAGAAATGCTAATGTTGCCCTCGTCTTCCAAAAAAAGAATCGTTATTCTCCGGCAAACTACATGTCGATACCCCTCACATGTTCTTGTGCCTAATTACTCGAACACATCATTTGTAAGCAAATTATGTCCCACTTTTCAAAAAAACAAAATGTGAACACTTGTACAGTATGGCTTTTGATCAAAACACTTGTGCGAAAGCCAGCTCTTAATTACAACTGATGACTTTATTCGAAATTTTGAAAACAAACATAAACAGATGTTGTTGTTTTAAATTTTAATAAGGCCTGTGACGTTGTCCCCTATACCAACGCCTCTTACACAAACTCGACCACTACGGAATTCGGGGAAGAATTCTAAATTGGATGCAACATTTTCTGAATAGTAGTAGTAGTCGATGGCAGCCCTTCAGAATCATCAGGCGTGATGTCTGGTGTCCCCCAGGGTACTGTTCTCGGACCCCTACACTTTTTAACCTGTATTAATAATCTCTCCATTCCATAGTCTCCTCTCATGGTGGATGTATTTCAATCCCTCGAAATGCTCGGTCTTGAGGATGTCCCGGCCAAAATAAAAAAAACCCTGGAATTTAAGTACACCCTTAAAGGCGAAACACTGGCGAACGTTTCATGGACTGCATATCTTGCTGTTTGCCATAGCGACATCCTGAAATGGGAGGAACCTGAAGGCATGCCCCCCCCCCCCCCAACCAAGGAAACTTACTATTTATCTCTGGTCAGATCATCTTTAAAATACTCTTTAGCAGTTTGGAATCCCTTTAGACAGAAAGACATTGACAAATTAACAAAAATTCAATGACCAGCAGCAATATTTGTCACCCGCAATTATAGGCAAACAGCCAGTGTGACATCTCCCATTCAGAACCTGAGCTGAACTGACTTGAAAACAAGATGAAACAATTCTATAGTAGACATTCTAGCACTACATCCACGGAAATCTGGACAAATTGCTAACAAAGGTTTTATGATTTATTATGATAGATATAGGTCCCAACTAGCACTCCTGAAAAGTCCCAAGCAAAACAATTTTGAGAAATTTTATCATAAGCGCATTTATAATATCGCTTCATAAAAGTACAAAATAAAATAACTCCAAACTCGTATTAAATAACACAAAATCAGATCGTATCACTCTACAAGCAAGGTACCACTATAAATGAATAATAGGTGTATTCCCAGCGAACAAGCTACGTTAAACAAATGCTGTTCCGATGACGGCCCAGCCTTTTCCACACCGGCACATAATTAAACCAACATTCGTCCAATATCTTGGGTTCGCATGGTCAAGACCACTCACCATAATTATTTGAATTGAATGAAATAAGCTGTTGTACTTAGAAAACATTTAACTACGACAAGATAGGATTATTATTATTATACGTTAAATTCAGGCTGCAAAATTCACGGTCTATTGAATCTTATCAATAATAATATCAACACAACCGTGTTACAATACAGCAACACATAGACTTAATCCTTGATACTTCAGGACTTATTTACTATTAACGGATTTGAATTAGATCTCAGGCATATCACTGTCTACGCGCAAATCATCAATTAAACTTATCAATCATAGGTATTAATATCTACTATGCGAAATGATTTGAATCACTAATAAATACGGTTAAATACGATGCTTACTTCAAGTTACATGTGTTTAAGCTTGTGCCAAAGACCATGTACAATAAGATAGTCAACTCTCCTCAAAACGTGAAATCGCTCTCAGTGCTGTCCCCCGGTATTGGGAGTTGGAACTAATGCTTTTGCCATCTATCAAGTATGATTTTACCATATTACGACGAGTAATTATGACATTGATCCTATTAAAAACAATACATACTTTACATCATAAAAATCATAAAAATAAGTATTGACGAAGGTTTACTTTTATTTTTTATCCAATAATTTGTTGGTTAGTTCTACTTTTTAATTGTCTTCTTCCTTTTGGTACCTCAGGGGTTGATGCGCCCGTATAAACAAGTATGCATATTCATTGTTTACAAACAACAGGTGACGCCCAGCTAACACGAGACGTCGACTCAATTATAGTGTAATGCTGGTCCAAGGTTTGTAATGCTGGACCAGCAGTCCAGCATTACCCCATCTTTGGTTCATCTTCTTGTATCTGCTGGCAGGTGACATGTGTGCAAGGGTAGATACGGGCTTAGAAAACCAAGATAAGGGCAATGGAAATAATATATATACTATATAAATAATATTACTAAATATTAAAGTCTAATGACACAGATCATTTGTCATGTTTATTATTCGGAATATACCTGAACAGAAATATAATTTTATAATATTGCTTTTGTGTTCTAAATATATTTTGTTTAAATAATAAAAGTTTGAATCAAAATACACGTTTACAAGTTATGGTTGTTACCAATGTTTTGCCCTGATCTCCTCTGTGGTTGCTATGCTTGACGACATATCGTCACTCCCCTCCCGTTCTGTGCCCACATATTTGTGTACTTTCTGCACACAGCTCTTCTGTTATTTAAATGAAGACATTTTAATTTCTAAAATTTTATGATAACATAACATGACTTTTCTGCTATATTAGCAGTTATTTATGTTCCAAAAATAAATATTGCAGGGATATTGTCATAACTGTCAAACTTTGAAAAACTTTATTTTTTATTTTGAGGCTAAAGTGGTGGAATTATTACTTGTTTTATATGATGATACACTTGCTAAAGCGTAGTTCCAACTCCCGTTAAAAGGGGGACAGCACTGCACAATGTATCACATGCGTTTGTATGGTGAAATCTGTAAGTCGACCATCTTATTGTACATGGTCTTTGCTTGTACCTATCAGGGGCTAGCCATGGGCGCTATCACAGCCACCAAAAGCTCAGTCGCTGCTAAGACTGGCTCGCCAAACCTACAAATGACGAATAAATTGAAAAGCTTTAATGAACTATTTTATTTACCATAATTAGTCTCTTACTGATTTCTCATATGATAATATTAATAGTCAGCACCGTTATACTTCAGCGTCCAAATATTGAACTTTCAATTGAGTTTAGTTGTTCTCTAAGTTATTAAAAAAAAGACTACACTATCATCTTAAGCTGCTATAGTTGTTTTAAGAACTAGTAATAATCATAAAAGGGAGATTCTGAGCTTAATATTTATTTGAAATCTAAGTTTGACCGAACTGACCTTCCGTGGGCAAACTAAAATACAAAATTCAGATACGGAAATATACTGTATCTTACAGCATCTTTTAAAAGTATCTCTGCCACTACACATGTGATTTTAGCCACTAGAAAACTGATGTCAGCTAGACAGCTACTAAAAAAGTGGTTTCGGTAACTACATAAATGATCTTGGCCACTCAAGAAATGGTCACAGCCACTTTAAAAGTTATCTTAGCCAATACGCAAATGATCTTGGCCAGTGAAGACGTGTTCAAAGTTGTCTCAGCCACTACAAAAGTGATCTTGGTCACTGACAAAGTGACCACAGCCACTTTAAAAATTATCGCAGCCACTACAAAAGTGATCTTGACCATTGCATGCCGCTTTATGGCTCTCAGCTTTAAGACTTAACACTGAAAGAATCTCAACGAGTATATGGAGATATGTTATTACTGTATTAGGTACCAATTAGACCGCAATGACATTGCCAGAACATCATGCAGCACACTGTTTCCCATAGTTAAACGTATGCACTATTTTAATTTAACGAATGACGACAAAGCTACTGTACAATTTGCTAAAGAGGTAATATCATCTCGTGATTACAGAGTAATAAATTTATGTAAAGAAGATTTATCATTTTTGCTGGACTATATGTTATGTGATTAATATGTATAATTTTGCTGTGTGAATTTCTTTTCTTTTGTGTATACTATGTATTATGTACTTCGAGTACGAAATAAATCTGCATTATTATTGAAAAAGTGATTACAGCCACATTCAAAGTTATCTCATCCACCACAAAAGGTATCTTGGCCACAAAAGAATTGACCACAGCCACTTTCAAAGTTATCTCAACAACTATGTAAGTGATCTTAGCCACCAAAGAAGTGATCACATCCTCCTTAGTGATTATCTCAGCCACTACAAAGGTGATCTTGGCCACTAACTTACTGATGTCAGCCACTGAAGCCACTTTAAAAGTTATCGCAGCCACTACAAAGGTGATCGTGGCCACTGAAGAATTATTCACTGCCTCTTAAAAAATTATATCAGCCACCACAAAGGTGATCTTGGCCACTAACACACTGATGTCAGTCGCTGAAAAAGTGATCTCGGTCTCCACAAAAGCGGAAACTTAATTACATAGCTAATCGTTCTCTACGTTTTTTTCTAAGCTGGATACACCAATTAGAAGTATATTTCCGAGGGTGCACGGGAACCCTATTTTTCGACCAGATTATACTTGTATACTTTTTAAAATTAAAATCACTTAAAAACTTTTTTTTTGAAAAATCGGTAAATCAACTTCAAATCAATCATTGGTTGTATTTAAAATCAAACTAATAGCTGTAATCGATTTCTGGTGTCCAAAAACATACGTGACGATACCTAACATTTGCCAAATGGAGAAAAACTTGAAACATTCGATTTTCGCTGGCGATCGTGATATTGGAAAACAGTTTTTTGTCAATTTCCCGAAATTGAACAGGAGTTCTGCTTGGGACTTCACAAAAATGTTAGTTGAGACCTATATCTACCACAATAAATCATAAAACCTTTGTTAGCTGTTTGTCCAGATTATTTTGCCAGAATGACTACACTATAGACTTTTGAGTATGTTCAAAATTTTAAATGAACTAGTC
>OZ024907.1:80893954-81038804 GCA_964017125.1 Flabesymbios commensalis
AGAGCTCATGAACTATTCAAGGAATGTCCGTGAACATTAAATGGCCCAGGACAGGTCATGAATAATTTATGAGCACCATTTACTGGAATGGTTCATGAATAGTTCATGCCACAAATATACCGCATTCTAGATTATACCCCGGGGTAGATCATGGCTGATCCCATGATCTAACCCTCTATCCTAGGATCTACCCCCATTTTTGTGATTTGGTGAGGTGTCTTCGGATCCCAGAATCTACCCCTTCCTCCCAGAATATACCCCTCCTTTCAACAAATGCATATGTGCGACTCTCCAAGAATCTACCACTCCCTCCCAGAACATACCGCCCCTTTGTGCAGATAGATTCTGGGAGAGTCGCATAATATCATAGAAAAGGGGGGTATATTCTGGGAGGAAGGGGTAGATTATGGAAAAGGGTCGCATCTAGTTGTTTAAAATGGGGATATATTCCGGGAGGGAGGGGTAGATTCTGGGAGAGTCGCAGATAGTTGTTGAAAAGGGGTATAATCTGGGAGGGAAGGGTATATTCTGGGAGTGTCGCATACAGTTGTTGAAAAGGGGGGTATATTCTGGGAGGGAGGGGTAGATTCTGGGAGCCGAACACACTTCACATAATCACAATAAAGGGGGTGGTGTAGATCCTGGGAGATTCTTGGGCGCCCACAATCTACCCTGGTAAAATCTGGGAGAGGGCATATTTTCAGACTTTACACCGGAAGTATTGGTATTGCAGATTCCGTTGATACTTGCTATTGTTCAAATTGTTATGCAAATTCTGTAAAGATTGATGATAATAAGGTTTTGAAAATTGAATTATACATTTTTGATCTATACAGGAATTGGGGAGAGAGAACATTATAATATTATACAGTGTATAATATTCTAATGTTCTCTATAGTATTTGTGATGATGCTTAGATATCACCAATAATAAAATGTTCTCTCATATGGAATGTGTTGTTTATTATTCTCACCATAAAATACTATGTGCCTAAATTAGATAAAAATTATAAGCTTAATAAAATAGTAGAGCATTACAAAAGAAATTAGAAATTAGGAATTGAAATTCTACAATTTCAAATATTAGAGTTTGAAATAAGACTTGGAATTAAACAAATCGAAATGGAACAGGAATTAGAACTACAAAATGAAATTGAACCTAGGTCTGTAAAATACATCATCCGCAATCCGAAGTATCGATACCTGACGGGCATTTTCTGCGCCATTTTCAGTTCGATACGAACCGCTATATTTACATATGTGACAAAAAAATAGATCCTTATCATGGTTGATACATTTTCTAGCACGAGATATTGCGCAAGTTTAATTATTTTTATTCGCCACATTGCAAAAATATCTAAAATATTGACGAAAAACAGATCCAAATTAAACACATTTGATAGGAAATGACCATGGGCACATATTATACATTTAACATATCGTGTAATCATTAAAAATGGCTTTTAAGGCTTTCCATTCAAACAGGTTTGAGTCGTCGTTCTATGCCATTTACCAAGGCATGGTTGGGGTGTTTGGTAAAACTCTCACTGACATTTTAAGGATCTGTATAACAAGTTAGTGGTTGTCTTGTGCTACCGATGTCAACTGAGCAAACAAAATATTTGAAAACAGAGGGGTTAACATATCTATTATATCTCACAAAACAAATGTTTTCTTCAATAGATGGGTAGAAATTATAAGTTAATGAAAGTCTATGTGAGACAAATGGCTTTAATCCTTTAACCGCCGGTTTTCCATTAACACATTAAATACCAGCTTTTAAACATAAAACGAGACATTAATTTGCAAGATGGCAAATGGTTGATCCCCTATTTTAGTCTATTATAAAACAGTATGTTCACTCACTTGAATGTGTGAATCTCGTCAGCGCGAGACACAACTTTTAATAATTGAGTAAAAATTACAATTAAATAAGTTGGCGTTTAAATGGCTAAAAAATCAATTTGGAGAAAAAAGAACAAGAAGAGGGGTTTATCAGTTAAGCCGTAAAGCGATTGATGACAGATACTTCCGAACTTGAAAAATTGCACAATAAGTAGATTATAGGTCTTAAACAAAACATTTTGCACAAAGTAGGGCTGTCCAATGGACAGAAAAAAAATTAGGTAAAGACTTTATTATTTAAAAAAACTTGTAAATTATTAATTTTGTCCTTGTGACGTCCTTTCACGGATAATCACGATTATAATCGTTTTCAATCTGTTTTGTTACTAGGCTAAATCATAATTATTAGGAATGAGATGAGTGCATTTCAAATGTATGGTCCACAATTAATTTAAAAAAAAAGATAATTTTCACCCACTTGAAGCTGTGGGTCGCGGTACCGGGTAGCGAGACACAAGTTTCAAGTGTATGACAATCTTAATTAGATAACGTGTGGTGTAAAGGATTAACGTAGGCCTACATAATTTGTTGTTCTTTTTCTAAAATAGGAAAAATAGGACCAAAATTATCGCCCTTGTAGTAAATACCCTCTAGTAAACTGACCCAATTGAACCGGAAAAAGTGGAGCGATTTGAAACATATCTGTAGACGTCAATTGCAGGACATGGAACCTAAACTGAGTGCAAGGGTTGATATGGATTGGGGTTGTCCTTTGTTTGTCATATAAAGGTCATTTCAGATGGATCCCAGTTGCCTTTACATGGTGCATATTCCAACTTTAAAGTTATTTTTAAGTCATTTAAAGTCAAAACAGCCGATAGTATAGGCCCAGAAATCATCTGAAATATTCTCGGGGTAAGGGGGTGGGGGGGGGGGGTTAAGCCCTAAGACCCCCTACGTCAACCCTCTTTCAAAAATTCTGGATCCTCCCTTGCGGAATAATCTCATGTTTGTTGGCTACTTTTTCTGTCATGATGGCCGCCGCACCATACCACAAACGAATAAGAAAGTTAATACCGACATTAGCGAGTGCAGCTTCACGTACTGTGGCTATGTTATTAGCCTGCCGTCGCTGCACCGGAACTCGTAATAAAAGGGTTAACAGTGGTGAAGTCTATTGAAGCGTCTTGCAAACATGTCCTGTTAATAGCCGATAAGACTTTATTGACAGAATGGTCAGGATATCATTGGCGAGCCAATCAGATGCCTTGTTACAATCTATAGTGTTTCCCATTGGTCGATGCACAACTTGTCAATAGTCAACATCCTGTCAATAAGCCATAAACAATCAATGTTGACAGAATTGTCCTGTCAATAGCCTCGGCCATTTTTTATATCAATCACTCACAAGCTAAATGAAGACTGTGAGTTGTTTATAGTACTTTGGTTTACAGACACTGAGGCGCATTACTTATAGAAAAATATGAAACGTATATGTAATTACATTGTATCCGTTTGTATTTTATTATGCTTAGGGTGGTATTATTTTAGGATGTGACAATACTGTATATCCTTTCGAGTAAAAACATTTTTAGTGAGGGCGTCGTGTTCAGTTCATCGGTCTGCATCAATAATATTGATGAGCTTTTTATATTTTAGATCGTGCATATTTTGTAATATTTAAATCATTTTAACCTGAAACTAGGCAATTGATAATTCAACCCTATGCTGTGTAACCTAATGACACTTCTCTGATCAGACACTATTGTGTGTAATGTTCAGTAGAAAAGATATAAAATTTGCATAAAGCTACGCTTTCTAGAGTGTCATTTTTGCTACCATGTAGAACAACAAATAATAACTATTTTATCCCTGGTTTTGGTGCTTGAAACATATATGCCACCATGTACATATAATAATAATGTACCATAATGCCACCATGTACATATATATAGTGATAATGCTTAACGTTATTTTAAGTAGTTATTATGCCTATTTTAAATACGCTATGCTTGTTTAAATATATAAATGGTAAGCCTGATTTTAATCGTAGATGTATATCATGTCGATTCACATGTGATTTGTTTGAGCCTCGCTTCGCTCTGCATTATTAACCATCAGAACACGGATGTCGACTACGGTATCATTTGTGTGTTTTCGATAGCACCTGTACAACTAGTTGTCAAAAGTAAAATATACTTACGATCTTGTGACACTTTATACGTTGGGACTTAAATTTCACAAATAACACTAATTCTCAGTCACTTAAAGTTGTGGATCTCGGTAGTGAGACACATCTTCAAGTGGCTAAAACAATAAATTGAATAGGTCAGTGGTCTAGAGGTTAAGTGAATGTCTGATGTCTCGTTTCGCCCCATATAAATACTAATATAAGCATAGTTCAGGGTCCAGCTTTGTAGACTGAAAAAACCTCTTTAAGAAAATGAAAGAAATATTTTCCTTCAGGCAAAATGTGAAGAAAGACAAATTCTGCAGATATGAAGTGTTATAAATAAATAAATGCCTAATTTATATTGTGAACTCTCTGTGGGGAGAAGAACATCGAACGACAGCGCTCTGTCTGGACAAGACGCTGCCACAGCAGTCATGACATTAATTTGGTTGTGATAGAACGAATGCTTTTAGACCAGACGTGGCTGGGGGTAAGGTGTCACCCAGAATGGGAATTTAGGCCATTATCTTAATTTTTCCTATTTTCCATACTTTTTCAGTAAATAGTCAAAATACTTTTCTCCTAGCCGATTTTTGTATGGTGTATATGTTTATTTTTTATTCAAACATGTTCTAGAACTATTGTGGACTTAAAATAAACCCATTTGGAATAAAAAATAATGAGTTATGTGGACATACTACACACTTTTTGGGATAGACGTAAAAATGTTCTCGCTTTTTTTCAGGCTCTGGAAAATTGATGGTATTTCCCATTTTTGCCGCACTGAGTAGGTCTAGTCAAACTTTGAGCTATATCAATATATGTAATATTAATAGAAAGCTACTGGCACATGTTTTCACGTGGATGCAACATATTTTCTGTCCGATCTTTGACAAATGCACAAGAGAGCTTTAAGTTGGTATTTTAACCCTTAATTTGGGCTTTTTTCAGACTTTTTCAGCAAGTAGTCAAATTGCGTTTCTGTCAGCTGATTTTTGTATGGTATACATGTTTAATTTTTATTCGAACATATTCTACGACAATTATTGACTTAAAATAAACCCATTTGGAATAAAAATAATGAGTTATGTGAACATAATACACACTTTATTGGTTAGATGTAAAAATTGGCGAGCTCTTCTTCAGGCTCGGGAAAATTGACTGTATCTCACATTTTTCCCAATCAGTAGTCAAATGTTAAGCTTTGTAAATATATTTGATATCAATAGAACGCTACTGGCACCGGTCTTCACATGGATGTAAAATACGTTGTGTCTGGTCATTGATAAATGCAAAATAGAGCTTTAAGTTGGTATTTGAACCTTTAATGTTACCTTTTTTAATACTTTTTCAGTAAATAGTCAAAATACTTTTCTCTCAGCTGATTTTTGTTTGGTATAAATGTTTAGTTTTGATTAAAACATGTTCTAGAACTATTGTTTAGATAGAATAAACCCATTTGGAATAAACATAATGAGTTATGTAAACATATTATATGTTTTTTTCATGTTAGACGTAAAATTAGCTCGCTCTTCTTCATGCTCAGTAAAATTGACCATATCTCACCCTATTGCCTACTGAGCTGTAGAATTTTGAGCTATATCAATATATTTGTTATCAATAAAACTCTACTGACACAGGCTTTCATATCGATGTAACATTTGTTGTTTCCGATCATTGACAAATGCACACGAGAGCTTCAAGTTGGTATTCATTTTACCTATTTTTCATACTTTTTCAGTAAATAGTCAAAATACTCTTCTATCAGCTGATGTTTGTATGTAATAAATGTTTAGTTTTGATTCAAACATATTCTAGAACTATTGTTGACTTAAAATAAACCCATCTGGAATAAAAAAAATGAGCTATTTGACTATACTACACAAATTTTTGGTTGGACGTAAAATTTGAACACTACAACAAAGCGCTAAGTTTGTATTTTATTCTCCATTTGAACAATTTACAACGTTTTTTTAGTGAATACCAGCAGGACTTCTCGCTCATGGTAACTTTATATGGTATACATTTTTTTTATTACTTTTACATTCTCTGTAGCCATTTTTCAAAAATGATCTTGACCACTGAAGAAGTGATCACATCCCTTTAAAAGTTATCTCAGCAACTACAAAATGTTCTTGACCACTGAAGAAGTGATTACCATCACTTGAAATGTTATCTCAGCCACTGCAAAAATGATCTGGGTCACTGAAGAAGTGATCACAGCAACTTAAATGTTATCTCAGCCACTACAAAAGTGATTTTGGCCATTGAAGAAGTGATCACAACCACTTTACAAGTTATCTCGGCCGCAACAAAAGTGACCTTGACCACTGAAGAAGTGATAACAGCGACTTCAAAAGTTATCTCAGCCGCTACAAAAGTAATTTTGCCCACTACAGAAGTGATCAAAGTCACTTTGAAAGTTATCTAAGCCACTACAAAAGGGATCTTGACCACTGAAGAAATGATCATAACCATTCTGAAAAGTTGTCTCAGTCACTCAAAGGTGATCTTGGGCATTAACAAACTGGTGTTAGCCGCTGAAAAGTTATCCAAGCCACTACAAAGTGATATTGGCCACTGAAGAAGTGCTCACAGTCACTTTATTGGTTATATCAGCCATTACAAATGTGATCTTGGCCACAAACAAACTGGTGTCAGCCACTGAAAAGTTATCTAAGCCACTGCAATGTGATATTGGCCACTGAAGAAGTGATCACAGCCATTTAAAAAAATATCCAAGCAACGACAAAGGTGATCTTGACCATTGAAGAAGTGATCACAGGCACTTTAAATGTTATCTCAGCCACTACAAAAGTGATTTTGGCCACAGAAAAAGTGATCACAACCACTTTAAAGGTTATCTCAGCCATTACAAAGGAGATATTGGACACAAACAAACTGGTGTGAGCCACTGAAAAAATTATCTAAGCCACTACAAAGTGATCTAGGTCTCTTAAAAAGTGATCACAGCCACTTTCAAAGTTTCTCAGCCGCTACAAAAGTGATCTTGGTCCACTAACAATCTTATGTCAGCCCCTAAAAAGTGATCTCGGTCACTGCAAAAGTAAACTTGACCACTAAAGCCGCCATCACAGTCACTTTACAGATCATTTCAGCCACCACAAATGTGATCTTGGCCACAAACAAACTGATCTTGGTCACTGAAGAAGTAGTGAAACCACTTTAATAGTTATCTAAGCCCCTACAAAGGTCACTAACAATCATATATCCGCTCATAAAAATAATCTCTGTCACTACAAAAGTGATCTTGACCACTAAAGGAGCCATCACAACCACTTTGAAAGTCATTTCAGCCATCACAAAGATGAACTTGGTCAAAAATAAAAAAAATGGTCCTGTCAACAGAAGGAGTGATCACAGCAACTTTGTAGTGGCTGAGATAACTTTTAATGTGGCTATGATCACTTTTCTAGTGGCTTAGATTATTTTCAAAGTGGCTGTGATCACTTCTTCAGTGGCCAAGATCACATTGTAGTGGCTTAGATATTTTTTTTCACTGGCTGACACCAGTTTTTCAGTGGCCAAGATCACCTTTGTAATGGCTGAGATAACGTTTAAAGTGACTATGATCACTTCTTCAGTGGCCAACATAACGTTTGTAGGTGGCTGTGATCACATCTTCAGTGGCCAAGATCACTTTTGTAGTGGCTGAGATCACTTTTAAAGTTGTTGCGATCACTTCTTCAGTGGCCAAGATCACTTTTGTAGTGGCTGAGATAACTTTTAAAGTGCCTGTGATCACTTCTTCAGTGGCCAAGATCACTTTTGTAGTGGCTGAGATCACTTTTAAAGTTGTTGCGATCACTTCTTCAGTGGCCAAGATCACTTTTGTAGTGGCTGAGATCACTTTTAAAGTTGTTGCGATCACTTCTTCGGTGGCCAAGATCACTTTTGTAGTGGCTGAGATCACTTTTAAAGTTGTTGCGATCACTTCTTCAGTGGCCAAGATCACTTTTGTAGTGGCTGAGATAACTTTTAAAGTGCCTGTGATCACTTCTTCAGTGGCCAATGTCACTTAGTAGTGGCTTAGATAATTTTTTCAGTGGCTGACACCAGCTTGTTAGTGGCCAAGATCACCTTTGTAATGACTGAGATAACTTTTAAAGTGGCTGTGATCATTTCTTCAGTGGTCAAGATCACATTTGTAGTGGCTGAGATAACATTTTTTTTTTGTGATCACTTCTTCAGTGGCCAAGATCACTTTTGTAGTGGCTGAGATAACTTTTCAAGTGGCTGTAATCACTTCTTCAGTGTTCAAGATAATTTTGTAGTTGCTGAGATACCTTTCAATGGGCTGTGATCATTTCTTCGGTGGTCAAGATCATTTTTCGAAAAATGGCTCCGGAGAATGTAAAAGTAAAAACAAACATTTATACATATAAAGTTAACATGAGCGAGAAGTCCTGCTGGTTCTCACTAAAAAACGTTATAAATTGTTCAAATGGAGGGATAAAATACAAATTTAGCGCTTTATTGTAGTGCCCAAATTTTACCTCCAACCAAAAAAAGTGTGTAATATGTTCAAATAGCTCATTATTTGTTATTCCAAATGGGTTTTGTTTAACTCAACAATAGTTCTAAAACATGTTTATATCAAAACTAAACATTTATTGCACACAAAATTCAGCTGAGAGAAAAGTATTTTGACTATTTACTGAAAAAAGCATGAAAAATAGGTAAAATTAATACCAACCTAAAGCTTCCTTGTGCATTTGTCAATGATCGGACACAACATATTTTACATCCATGTGAAAGCCTGTGTCAGTCGATTTCTATTAATATTAAATATTTTGATATAGCTCAACATTTGACTGCTCAGTGGGAAATAATTTGAGATATGGGCAATTTTCCCGAGCCCGAAGAAAAGCTAACTAGTTTTACATCTAACCAAAAAAACATATAATATGTTCACATATCTCATTATTTTTTTTTTATTCCAAATAGGTTTATTTTATGCAAACAATAGTTTTAGAACATGTTTGAATCAAAACTAAAAATATATACCATACAGAAATCGGCCAAGAGAAAACTATTTTGCTTATTTACTGAAAAAGTATAAAAAATAGGTAAAATTAGGGGTTAAAATACCAACTTAAAGCTCTCTTGTGCATTTTTCAAAGATCGGACAGAAAATATGTTACATCCACGTGAAAGCCTGTAGCTTTCTGTTGATATTAAATATATTGATATAGATTAAAATGTCACTACTCAGTGGGCGGAAATGTGTAATATGCAATTTTTTTCCAAATCGGAAAAAAATCGCACATAGGTCATGTACAATTTTGGCAATATTTCAGTAAAGCAGCGGCAGTTACCTGATCAACAGGTTGATTCTGGCCCCTGAATAGTCCAGCTATGTGAAAATGAAAGTGGCCTAAATTCCCATTCCGGGTGACACCTTACCTCCAGCCACGTCTGGTCTATTTAGGAAACTTCCATAAATACTACTGCTTTTAGAAACTTCTCTGCACATGGTGTCACGTTGATTCTAAAGTTAACGTATGTTTTTTTTAATGTGTCATTGTCACTTACATGTATAATATATTGTATGTTACGAATATGATATGATGTGTGTTTGTATTTACCCGATACGGATGCTGACCTGGGAGACTCAGTAGTCTAATGCTCAAATGCAGTGACAGTGACAGTATTTAGTTTGATTTTCAAGGTGACCTGCATATGAGTATATTTAGATAACAGCTGTCCGTGACGTGATAGACGCTTTTCATGCGTTTACCAATTAGTGCTGCAGCAGACCCGCAACCTTCCATGAAAACACAACATTAGTTATCATATACCGTTGGAAAGCTTAAAATCTCAAGATTATGGCCAGGGGAGATAACAAGAACAAAATTTTGGACAAATCTGGCAAATTAACCCTTTGTGAACCAACATCATTAGTTCATATTTTTCTTATGTTATGATCATCGATATATACTTGAAATAATATAAAGCAAGCCATCCATCAGCACCAAACACATATATTTAACCGACCATTACTTAAAAAAAATAAAAAGATGCATTTTTTTTTAAAGCACTCTTCCACTGCTAGAATACACGCACAAATTAATTATTGTCCATAAAATTGTGAAAAAAAATTTCATAGAGATATCAATCAATAATATGCAGTAAATATTTATTGATTAACATAAAGTATTGTTTCCACATATCTTTGACAACATTTGCTTGTGAACATACGCTCATAGACAGACAATTTGATACCCAAAGTAGGCCTATTAAAAATCTGTATATAGTGTCTGAAAATAGAAATGCTCAAATACTCATAGATTTATTTGAATATGATGCGAAATACATTACTAAAAAACATTATATATTTTCGCTATTTCATGTATGTCGGAAAAGAATAAAATGATAAAATAAATTTGCACACCCTTTGCACACTAAAAACTCTAATATTTTATTAAGAACAAACAAACTTCAAATTTAGATATAGTGTTGCAGCAGACCCACCAAAAAGGCGTTATTTAGAGGACAACCTTTGTTATCATATACCGTTGGAAGCCTTGAAATCTCAAGATTATGGCTAGGGGAATAGCAAGAATGAGCTTTGGACGAATTTGGCAAATTAACCCTTTGTGAACCACAACAAATATTTCGGTAAGATTTATTTTCCGCTATGGTCATCGATATATACGCAGCAAACCGTCACTCAGCACATATACTTAACCTGTCATGACTGAAACATATATATATACATGATTTTATTATCTCAAGCACCCTTTAACTGGCAGAAAATACGCGAAAAATGGGATGTCCCTAAAATTGCGATAATGTTGTCTTCATAAATATATCAATCAATAGTATGCAGTAAATAATTATTAATTACCATAAAGTAATGTTTCCACATCCCTTTGATAGCATTTCTCTGAATATGTTGCGAAATACATTGCTAACAAACAAAAACATAATATATTTCCAATGTTGCATGTGCGTCGGAAACTAATAAAATTATACAATAAATTGACACACCCTTTGCGCACTGGAAATTTATATATTTTATTGAGAACAAATAATCTTCGAATTTAGATATATAGGTGAAATAATTATGCATAGCTAAAACTGACCTATGTCTGTTTAAATTTATCGATAGTCTAAGTTAGCAATGCTGGTATTAATTAATTAATTAATTAATTAATTAATTAATTAATTAATTAATTAATTAACCCTTTCAGGTGTGATCATAATGGTAAGTGCCGTGCTAATAATATAATAAATAAAATATATTAAAATGCTGAGCCACACAGTCGCTGTAACATCGTCGTTTTTACGTTTTTAATCTCTGATGCTCAAAGGCGCAGCAGACGGAATCTGAATATATAAAATATAAATTAATTAACCCTTGTTTTGCTGCACCGTATATAATTACCTAATGTGCTGTCATGACCGTATATAATCAACCCTTGTGCTGCTAGGACTGTATATAATTGATATTGTGTTTTTAAAATCATAATTAATTAAACCTTTCGTTGTCAAGATCTTCCACCACTCTCTATCTAGTCTAAGTGTAGGAGGAACACGGAAAGTTACCTGTACAGTATGCAATAATATATTTTCCACACCACTCTAATCTCTATACAATGCAGGAGGAACACGTAAAGTTCCCTTTATGCCATCTTTCACCACTCTAATCTCTATCTAGTGTAGGTTATCTAACGTAGGAGGAACACGGAAAATTTCCTTTATACCATCTTGCACCTCTCTTATATATATGTATATATATGTAGTAGTAGTAGTAGTAGTAGTAGTAGTAGTAGTAGTAGTAGTAGTAGTAGTAGTAGTAGTAGTAGTAGTAGTAGTAGTAGTAGTAGTAGTAGTAGTAGTAGTAGTAGTAGTAGTAGTAGTAGTAGTAGTAGTAGTAGTAGTAGTAGTAGTAGTGGTAGTAGCAGTAGTAGTGGTAGTAGTAGTTGTATTTTTAGGGCCTTGGGGCCATAGTACTTAACAATTTCACATGTCATATACATACATAAATGTATAAGAGATTCAACTAAACACAGTACACATTTGTGTAGGACATATCAATACATATTAGTTAAGTTATTTCGTCTGAGTTTCTCTGTATGATATACAAATGAAGCTGATTTTTTTATTTCATGCGCCTCAGTTTCTGTTAGCATTTCTATAAAACTGCTGTAAGATGTATAATTCGATATCAATTCTGTATAAGCAGGACATAACATTAAGAAATGATATTAATCTTCTAAACAATAATATATAATTCTTTACAGAAAATGCACAATCTGCCATTAACAAGTTTTTATGTTGTCCTGCTTTAATTTGTAACATATGACTGTTACATCTGAACCTGGATAATGCCTGTCTATATGACTTATTAATTTTAAAATTAAAATACTTTTCTGGTGCAAATTCTCTATTAAATGTTAAATGAGTTGCTAATTTACTTATATTTCCAATGTCGGCAAACTACGTATTCTTAAAATGTTCCTGTAGCTTTGTTTTAAATATTTCCATAAATATATCTACACCAACATCTTGCCTAATCCACAATAAACTAAAACCATATCTTTCCAACAAACATCTAGTATGCATGGTATGAGACGCCCAGGTTATTCTACACCTCTCATTCAGAACTTTTAACATTGAATAACAGACTTTGGGATATCTGTGATCAGGTATACGTATAATTTTTAAGTCAACATGTAATACAACGAAAATGATAATAAAATGCTACAGGGTATCTCCCTATTTCTCCCATTATTGCCTGCTTAGGTGTGCATGTAATATCTTATCTAGTGTAGGAGGGACACGGAAGTACCCTTTATGTCATCTTACACCGCTCTAATCTCTATCTAGAAGAGAATTCTAGCCGCTATCGATCTATTGTAGGCGGAACATCGCAAATGCCCTTTATGCTATCTTATTGACGAGAAGATATGGCAAATAACAGCATTTCTGCCCTTAGCGCGCAAATAAGGCGGTTGGATTATTAAGCTCTTCATCAAAAACCGTAGTTGGGAAAATGTTAACCCATATTTTATACCCTACGATGTATTTTATAATTTGCTGATACGGTCTAGTTTACGTGCATTAGCCTCCTGACTATTAGTAGGCATAAATCGTATTTTTAACAATTTATTTTAATTTGTTTTCGACAAAGAACACATTTTATTAAAAGAGTTTAGATGACGCGAAAATCATTTTAAGTAAGATATACTTTTTGGTGAAAATCAAATTTGTTTTCAGATATTTCTATATGCGATACAAAAGTTTAAATGTCTAAAAAAAATAGATGTAATACGAATAGAGCGACATGTTTGTTGTGGTTTTGAATACAAATGGTTGTTTACATTAATTTTGATGTACCTTATCTTATTTATCAGATTTTATCAGTGTTTATGTACCTTATCTGATCAAAATATCAATAACATCATAGCAAATTAAATACCAGCTCTAAATGCTGAAAAAATGTAATATGTACGTTTTCAAACAAATCAAAAAAAATATATGTTGGAATTTTGTACACAAAGGATTAATTTATATTTTTCATATACTTTATATGTACGATAATTAATTTCAATGTGGATATTGTAAAGCTAATTGGGATTTTGTATTATTTTTTTGAGAATGCAATATTCTGTAGATTACGAAATTGTTAATTAAAGTATAAACATATATTTTGTGCTTTTGCAGGCAAAGGGTGGCTATATTTAAAGACCAGATTCGCATAATACTGATATTATCTAGTAGATAACATCATGGGTGAGGCGTAAAAATATTCCTATTGTGTCTAATAAATCAGAATCTAATTGAAAAGACAAATAATGGGCCTAGTATGCTGTGCCGTGGTACACAAAGGGTCATTCTTTTTACTTTTAATTCAATTATTTCTATAGTGAGATTATCTGAAGACATCTAAAATAACACTAATGAGGATTCTTACAACATATTTAAACATATTTATGGTCACAATGTAAATACATTTAGAGCACTTTAAACTTCAATCATGTTGGTGCTTTTGAAGAGAAAGGGTCTTTAAATTTAATTTATATTTTTTTCATTAGCTTCTCATCATATGGAATATCATTCCAACGAGTTAAAAAGCAAATAAGGATGCTGCTAATAAATCTTCTGTTTGTTTTGTAAGGTATGAGATCCAAATATATAGGTCACATAATATGTTATACCATGGTGCACAAAGGGTCAAATTGCCAAATTTGTCCAAAATTTCGCGCTTGTTATCCCCCCTAGCCCATCCTGTCATAGCAGGGGATTCCGTAGCCTTCACCCCCTGCCTGATATCAAGCAATCTGATGCTATTTGACCTGTTTTGACCCCGCCAATGTGGCAGTGTCTGGATACCCCTTATTCCCATGATCCAATCAAACGCGTTTGTCCTCATTAAGTATTGACGAATGAGAAGCGAGCTTACCCTCACCTTTAGCTTCCGGAGTTGAAGATAAACAGACAGAATAAAATGGACGCCGACGTTAGAACTCAAATTTGCGAATTCTTTGATATAAAAAGCTTATTAAAAGAACAAGAAGACGTAATCTGTGCGTTTCAAGGAGGACGAAATGTATTCGTATGTATACCAACTGGCATGGGCAAGTCACTCACTTTCCAAAGTATTGGATTTTTACGTCCGCTGGTAAACATTATTGACGAGCAAACTGCGTTTCTAAACTCGAAAGGATTGTCAGCATGCAGTATCAATCAGGTGAGTTTTATTAGCTGATTAGACTTTGAATTATGTTTTGTACACGTTTTTTTATCTTGCTATGCCTATGCCATGGCTATGATCAGGTGATGATACTGATAGCCGGGTCGCTGATATAGTATAGGCCCGGTTACACTAAAAGACGCATGCCACTACATAGCAGCGCATACCAACGCATACCAGCGAAAAGACGGGGTAGACGGCATAAGAACCCTATATTTGATAGTCTATCGTATTTAATACATCCTACGGAGTGTATATACCAATTTTGTGAAAAAAATATAATTATAACTTGCCTAATTCGGCATTTTAAAGTCCGCCAATGAGCGCTATGCATTGCAATGTATTATCAATGGGCGGTATACGCCGGTATGCTTACCAGCGCATACCAACGAAAAGACGGAGTAGACGATATAGAAACTATATATTTGAAAGTCTATCGTATTAAGTACATCCTGCGGAGTGTATAGACCAAATTTTGTGAAAAAAATGTAATTATAACTTGCCTAATTCGGCATTTTAAAGTCCGTCAACGAGCGCTACGCATTGCAATGTGTTATCAATGGGCATAGTCTATATTTCCCACACTTGGTGTCATCCACACCGCTGATAAGTCTTAACAAATAAATCTTAATAATAATTGTATTGTTTGTATCCGTAAATAAAACATACCTAATTCTGTATCACATCATTGTTCGTACAAATTGAATAATTTTTCACAGAGAAAAATATATTTTCAAATTGTACTTTTTTGGTCAGACATGATATAAGTCGCAACAATATACCAGGGTGTTTATTGAAACTTATAATTTGAAATCTTTTTATTTGTGATAAATATAACTGACGATTGAATGACTCCGTACAAGAACCTGTTAAGTGCATGTTTTATAGTTTGAGAAAAACGACTTCAAAGTTTGAGTTCAATATTTTTTTTCCTTTAAGAGCTTCCGCGTAAAATATGTTTGTTTATCAATAATATTGGTAAAGTAAGTTTAGTAATCATATCTAAGACTCCCAGCATGCCTTGCGGACATTTCAAAGTTTGTTAACTAGTATTTGCCAATAGTCTTCAAGTTAAATATCACAATATTTTATGGTAAATGACATTGCCATTTATTGCCTTATGCAAATTTTTTCCAGAAATCATGGATATCGATTGGATATCTGTGACACAGCGACTTCATAAGAATAGAAAATGGCCTTTGCAAAATTTTAAGAAAATCGGTTTAGAATTGACGGAGAAATCGCCAAAAATCATGCGATCCTGGTTAATTTGACGGCGAGTATAGTGTATAATAGTGTAGTCAGACTCAGAGAGTAGAGTGAGTTAGCCCAGGCAGCTAGGCCTAATCCGTAGACGGGACAGCTAGGGCGTGATTCAAGTTTTCAAAAAAGTTACAGTTCATCCCAAAAGTAAAAGGTCTAGGCTAGGCCCAGGGCTAATCTAGACCTCCAGTACAACGTGTAGTGTAGGCCTAGTCTATGTACCGTCTACATGCAGACTGCGGAGGATGGTCCAAAATGAAAGTTAGCTTTTCGGTATCCAGTCAGTCAACTTTCGAACTATAGAATATTTTGTCTCAGCGCATCGGTACTGAGAGGCTTCGGTTTCGTCCGTTTCGCTAAAAAAACCCTTTAATTCCTAATTTCTTTTGAATTGGCCATGAATTCAGCCACAAAACAGCATCTGGGAAACACTGGATATGCCGAATGACTGGAAAATAGGGTTTACAAAATTTCATGAAAATCGCTTGAGAATTGACTGACTTTCCTTTTGGACCATCCTGCACCATCGGACAGACTATAGTCTATTTAGCACCCCCCCCCCCCCACGACGGAAGCTGGTCCAGAATGAAAGTTAGCTTTTCGGTATCTACCATCATTACCATACTCTGTCAAATCTCAAGCGATTTTCATGAATTGTGTAAGCCTTTTTTTCTAGTAATCTGGCATCTATCTTGAAAAAAATCATAAAAAAGATCTATAGTTCAAAAGTTAGACCATTTGACATGTAAGCCTAGTAAATTTATATTTATGAGGCTCCTCTATAATTTGTATAAATCCATACCTTTATTCCGGAAATTTTCAGGGTTGTTGCCAAATGACTAGATAAAAATGGTTACAAAATTTTGTGACAATCCATGCAATCATGTGAAAATTGACTGAGTAGATACCAATATTTTTAAACTAACTTTCCATTTGGACCATCCTCCACCATGGGACAGACTAGCCTGAATGTTTAAAAAAATTCATGAAAATCGGTGGATAATAATCTGCAAAATAAAATAAAAAATGCGCTACTGGTTACTTCTGGCCACTCTCTTTCTAAACAATTCAAACAACCGTCAAGTTTTCTTAAAAGATATAGGCCTAGCGAAGTTTGACAGTTTGATATATTAAATTAAATATTGAAGTCCCTCTTTAAGAGTCTATACGGCTCGACTGAATTATAGTGGTAATAGGTTTGGAACAGTAACAGCACCAATTTAAGTTTAATGTTAAAAAGTGTTCACATATTGACTCCCTTCATAGATGTGTTTCCACAACCAGACAGCATAATTTATAATATTTGAGGCAGTAGCTAACCGTACATGAGTTACCATAGGCCTATGTTACTCGTACGTTTGTACAACTAAATGACTGTTGATTGGTAATACGTAAGATTAACAGCACATATGTACAGTTAGTCACATACAGATAGACACTCCCATTATTTTAACTTTCATCATATGGTTGGACTAAAATATCATGTCCGTTGTTGGTGCATTTCAGTTGAGCTTACCAAAAAATAATATCACAATCATGCTTATTGCTGATTTATACTTCATTCTTTATCTGAATGATGTAAGTGATGTAATCAGTTAGTTATTCACACTGAACTACTAAGCTGATCAAATCACTATTATTTGGAATGACATCAATTGTTTTCTTCAAACATCCAGATTTTAAACTACATATTTTCGGTCTCAAGGTGTGGGTGTGTCTGTGGACATGCTTCCCCATGAAAATAATAAAAAGAGGTCGCCATTTATTGCATTATGGAGACAGTTATGTCCAAATCCGGAGCCTTTTTTAATCTTTGTAGACATAGGCCTACATTTTTTCAATAAATCACACCAAATTCTAACCTTCTCAAAATACAAAATAAAAAGTCATTTGGTTGAGGTAACAACATTCTGTTTTAAAAATAAAATTCCATCCAGAGACAAGCTTATACCAAAAACTAAGAAAAATCTATGGACATCAATTTATATTGAAATGTAATGATCCAATCATGTAATTTACATTAAGAAAAAAATGTATCTGTCCAGAGGCATTTCTACTTGAAAAATTCTACTAATTATTCACAGTTCATTGATCAAAGTAAGGTTTACCAGCAGACAATGAAGTCCATTGACCAAATATCAGATTGTCTGCCAAAATTTCATGTGCTCCATAAAAAATATCTGAATATTCACTATCCCATTTCCACACCTTCCAGACTCCAGTTAACTGTAGTAATACCAAGTCAGTCCTGGGGCTGATTCTGGAAATCTAGATTTTGCTGCATCCCCAGAAGAACATAGGTTTTATAGTATTTTGTTTCTTTGGTCCACCAGCTTACATAATCCCTTTCAAAAAGTGTCCGAAAGACCTTTTGAGGAACATTTCCTGCTGGCAGTCTTAGTGCTCTGATGGAGATGAGAACATTGCCATTTGTACATTTGTATCTGACAAAAACCATAACAATTATTGCTAATTTGACCTGGTACGTATTTAATATATTTATCTATAAAAGAATATTGCACTGGCAGTGAAGGATTCAAGATCAAATGTTCTCAGGCCATCTGGGTCACTACAATTTATGATTCACAGACCCCAGAAAATTTTGGAAGAAATTTGGTGTTGTCTGAGTGCATTCTGAGGCACTTTAAAACTGAAATTAGATAAATACACATTTAGGCTTCTTTTCAGTTCTCGATGATCTCCGTCCCGCCGGACTGTTGCTAGGGTGTCAATTACTGACCCTGGATACAAATTACCGGTCTGGGGTCGACTTCAGATTATCCACTGATTGCAGTGTAATAATTGGTGTTTACACAGGCATAAATAAAAAATTAAACTTCTTTTCGAAAAAAAAAGTAATAATTATTTTTTTTCAGACACATTTCTGCAGGGGTACCGGGGAATGTTTTAAAACTAGTTACATGTGTGCCAAATAATGATAAAAAAAGTGAGAAACCTATGTTCTTGGGGGGGGGGGGTCAAAAATTGTTTGTCCACTAGGAAAACCTCCCAGATTTTGATTGTCTGCCAAAAATTCTGGTTGTCTTGAACTTGTAATCGGGAAGGCCTTGTTTAAACGCTGTTAACTGTTAAAAGCGTTGAAATATTTTTGTATAAACCATGGAAACCAAAGGGGTTTTTCGATTTGAAATAATCATAAATGTCTTGGTAAGCTCTTTCTGCTTGCTTTGAATACTGTACCTATGTTATCAGTGGTTATGGGTCTACAGCCATCATAAATACTTTAATTATTATTTTAGTGCGGGACCGTCTTTTGTCGACAGCTGTCAGATTCTGACGTATAAAGACGGTCCCCGCTTTGAAAGGGTTAACAGACAAAAATACACAGCAAATGTAAAGAAGTCATACAACAAAGGGAAATAAGAAATGACATATTTTTAATTCCTAAATATGTATCAACAAAAAATAGTAGAACAATGGCAAAATAGTTTTACTCCATATATATATATAATTTAAAAATGAAGTAATATTCATGTATGAAGTAAATGAAGTCACAGTAGACCTATAAATATTTTTAAAAATGAAATAATACCATGTAAACCTTTATGCGCACACATATCTATACTGGTACCTTACAAGACAACAATTGTACTGTCAGGCACAGCAGAAAACATTTAAAAAAAATTCAATTTTAAAGTTTACAACAGTTTCTCTGTGTTAGGTTTGTACAGCAGTGTACTTGCGAATGTTTTTTCAGATGAAAATGATACATGAAACACACAATTTGGTAGTAATAATTCAATTTAAACTATCTAAATAAAAAAAATGAACTATTAATTAGAAATTAAATCACATCTACAAAAAAAGTGTCCAAGCAATAAACAGCTAAAAATGATATTCTTTCCTCTAAAATATTACTGCAATTGGAAGATAAGCAAATACAGAGTATAATTATGCATGGTCCATGATGGGACATATTTTCAAGACTATTGTCACTAATTGTGTGGCAATATAGTACTTAAAAAAATATGTTTGTTTGACATATCACGAATGATTTTGTTTTTTACAGGGAGAAGCTTCCGATGGGAATGAGGCATTTCGTCCAGCATTTTCAAGGATAGGTGAAGTCAGGTCACATGCTCCAAACGTGCCTATATTAGCAATGACAGCCACAGCTTCATTCACAAACAGAAGGAGGATTAAGAAGAACCTTTGCATGGTTGACTGCTTTGAAATTGTGCGCTGCCCTGACAGACGGAACCTTCTAATGCAGATCAAGAAAGTGAACAACAGGGAAGAGCTGGTGGCTGTTTTTGAATGGTTGCTCCCAGGCATTCGAGAGATGCGCACTTCCTATCCTAGAACAATTGCGTTTTGCAAGAGAAAAGATGACTGTGGACTGATTCGCTCCATGCTTGCATTTCACCTGAAAGATGCTGTCTACAATTCCTCCAAGAGAATGATTATTGAACAACTGCACAGTCAAACTAGGAAACGCATTAGGACTAACATAATAAAAGACATGCAAGATACCAATGGGAACATACGTGTCCTGATTGCAACAAATTCAGCAGGGATGGGGGTAAATTTTGCTTCCATAGACAATGTCATAAATTATGGACCCCCTCAGGACATGGACAGTTTCCTACAGCAGATGGGACGTGCTGGTCGCGATGGACAATCTGGTCATCATGTGCTTTTATGGAGACCAAATCAGCTTAGAAATATTACAGATAAAGGCATGCTACAATATGTAAAGAATCAGGATGGTTGCAGACGTAAAGTTTTGTATTATTGTTATGGTGCTCCACAAGAGCAGTGTGTGCCGTCAAGTCGCTGCTGTGATCAGTGTACTAGTAGTGAGTACTGGCATTCAGCAATGCAAATACAAAATAAACATGAAGTGGAATGTGACAATAGTGAAGAGCTAGATGACCATCAGAAGGCTATACTAAGATTATCTCTTGAACATTATAGGGATGAGCTGGGATGGTCCGATAAAACAGCAGTAATATCACCTGATGTCACACATGGCTTCTCCAACCAAACAATTGAAAACATTGTCAAGCAGGCTCATTAAATTGTCTCTGCTGATGATGTTATGATATTTTGTAATGTCTGGTCATATGATCATGCAGAGAGAGTTGTAGATTGTATCAATGATATCACAGGACTATCACAACTAAATTCCAGTGATGATGAGGAATTTAGGAATGCAGATGACTAGGTAAAAGACTATTCATTGACTAGATAATATATTAATAATTATTGACTATTCATTGACTAGGTAAAAGACTTTTCATTGACTTGATAAAAGACTATCAACTAACTACATAGTTATATCATGACTATTTTCTTGTGATTTACTAAGTTATGGTGTGATTAATAGCATACACATCTTACACATAATAATTAACCCTTGACCTGCTAAGCACGACTGTAGTCATTCTTAGTCTATTTCATTACCCGTTTAAATTACTGTTACTATGGTTAAGATACTGCGAATGAGAATTGTCCTTAAACATCAAGATCTCAAAATTATTGGTTCAAAATTAACAGATCTGTTTGTGTATTGTACACCCACTTGAAATTGTGGGTCGCTGTAGCGAGACACAACATCAAGTGAGTGCAAATATATATTTTTAAATTTAGGTGTTAAATGTTAACATCATTAGCCATGAAATAATACTGCATTGATGGTACATGTTCATTTTTCAATGTGTAGTTCATAACTTTACTTAAACTTTTAAAATGTGAATAATGTCTGTGTTTTCAAAAGTGGATCAGTATGTTATTATTAGCATATACAGTACTGCTCATATTATGGCACAAAAAGTTGATTTTCTGAGTGAAATTTAGCAATTTTAATTGCATCACATAATTGAAAACCAGATTGAATGTCTGGCTGTCAACTATGTGATGTGTATCAAATCAGGAATTTTCAAAAGAATTAATTACCTTGGTTAATAATCAATAGGCCTACCTTCACAGAATATCTTTGTATCGACAGTTATGTACTTTATATATACATGTATTTAATATTTATAAAAAAAGCATTTAAACCAATAATTATCAACTTGAATACCAGGTATATTCAAGTTAATGAATTATATGGGGCTTTCTTTCATATTTTGAAAAACTATGGCTATAAAGTAAGCATGTGTAAAATTTATATCGTTTTTATGATATCACCAATTGATTATCATATAAATTTGCCACTATAAAATGTCTGTCGTTAACATTAATAACTTCAACATTCTATCTGATTCAAAGCAGTACAGCTCTGGTACCGAATAACGCATTAAAATACAATACTGCCAGAACAATCTATGTTTTACACAAAGATATTAATGTTATCACTCATAAATTTATTATCAATGAAATGTGTTTCTTTTCAAATGAAGTATGCTGCTTTATTTGATATACATTTCTTGTGTTGCTGATTTTTTTTGTTTGTTAATGAACACATTAAGCTTCGGGTAGTCTACTTTTTGATAAGGGTCCTCGTAATTCTCAAAATATTTCACTGTGCGCCCTTCCTTATCAAATACCCTTGCCGTCAACAATTCAGCCACAATAACCTTCAAATCTTCCACTGTGTTTGCTTTTGTATGTTTTCCTGATTTCGCAGGAGCCACTGTGCAGATTAGTTCATCCTGCATCTGCATACTTAATGCAGCTTTGCGTGCAGAGTTATAGGAGACATTTGAGCCCTGAGCCTTAAGGTTTTTGTTAATGCTATCAACTTGAAGCTCCACAAGATTATCATTTGCTATGTTCCTGCCCAATCCACCACTGAGATTTACAGTAACGTTCCATATGTACTCCATTGACTGCCTCTGAGACAAAATGGCTTTACTGTATGCCAGTTGGCGCCACATCCAAAGTAATGTTTTGTTACATGTGACAACAACAATTGTAGCTTGGCATTTCTTATCAATCTACCACCATCACCGGTCCTATATGCTCTATCTGTATCACGGATGAGTAAGGCTATTTTCATGAACGAGCCAGCTATGGAATTCGTATCATCAGATTCCATAGGTCTATCACTTTCTGCTGTGATATTATGAACAGATGAGAGATGTCTGTCTAACCATCCCTTCTGTCTGTATGTTTTATTGCAGTTAGGGCACACCCATAGTCCATCTCTAAAATTTTGTGGCGTTTGTGATGTTGCAGTTTCAAATTGGTCACCAATAATATTTTCCGAAATGTTTTGTGACATCTCAAGCAACCAACTATATTTTTCATGTGAAGTGTGACAACTGGTCATAGCTTCGTCCTTATCCGTTATCAGTTTGGCGGAGGGACTATCAATTGATTCCATTTCGTAGTACTTGCAGAAAGCTGCTAGGATGTGTCCATTCAAGAAACCTTCTACGAAGTTGAAGTTGGCCCTTTAATAACATGAAAAGGAAAATTATGTTCTTGTTATAAATGTATTTAAGTGAATGTATTTAGTTTTAAACATAGCCTTGTTGATGCTTGTTGGTCAGACATTATGATGAAATTACATTCACAATGACAGCAATTACATGTATGTGTACATTTATATTGAGATATTGCACATTTTTTTTCATTCACAGTCAGGTGTAAATTTCAAAAGTAAAGCACAGTTGACAGTGAGTGAGCATCTCTAGCATTTATCATCTGGTTGCAGTGATTTGAGCCAAAAAAGCAGCGCCAAAAAAAATAAAAATTTTGGTAGCAGTTTTTAAAAATAAATTACATTTCACCATGCTGTTTGTAGGCTACATTTTACGCTCACATGAAACGCGTCATGCCAGATGGATGCTGGTGTGACTACATGTAAGATAACAATTTATTGATTTATCGATCTGACCCCTTCTAAATTATAATTACAATATAGAGTGTCACATTTCAATATTTTAAAGAGATCAGACTAAATATATTATGTGCTCTTATCTGGAAAAGCTGACTGAAATTGAAGAAATAAATCAGTCAAAAAGTTTTGTCATTTGTCTTTTTCTCATCAATGTAAATTTAAAATATTTCCACTGATGGGAAATATGCTAATGATAACCATCAATTTAAAAGGAGTTACAGTAGACATGTGCAAGAAAGATTTGCAATACATTTATGTCAATATTTAATTTCAATAAATAGCAGTCACCTGTATGCTTTTTTGACATCATGTCGAGAACCAGAAACATTGGTTCGTCCTAAGACATTCCTCAGCTGTGGTAAGGTGCCTCTTACCCCAGTTGTTTCTAGATTGTACAATTCTTGATACAGGATCTATATTAAAGAAAATGTTGTAATTATTTTATTTGTTTGTCAGTTTACCATGTACAAATATTGATACAGGATTTATATCATTAAATGAAATGTTGCAATGATTTTATTTTTTGTCATTTCTCCAAATACTTTAGGTCTGATAATATTAGCAGGGTTTTAATTTTCACGCATTTTGCAAGGAGAACAAATGCGCGAATTCAAAAATCTCGTGAAAATTATCATTATAATAGCCCTACTAAAGAAAAAGGAAAATTCGCAAATCCTAAACTTCGTGAAAATTCACAAAATCTGAAATTCGCCAAGATTTAAATATGAATGCGATAATCACCATATTAAAGTCAATTATGGATGAAAAACAGCCATTTAAAATTTGAACCAGCATATCCCTTCCGGAAACCATTCCTATGTTTTATCGCTATCACACACAGATTTCCAGATATTACGCATATTTAAAAATTATTGTCCATAGTCAGCTATTTTGGCCGCCATGACCTATTTTTTGACTGATGTGCACCCATTTACGAACTAATCCGAGCTATTGGTTGAATTTGATATATGGTATAAATTTTGTAGCGATACATAGTTCTAAAATTGTTGAGTGAGTCGCGTTTAAAAGAAATATGCCGACAGATCAAATGAGAACTCCATCAAGGTTCATTCAAAATTGACCTTTATATAAGGTGTAATGTGCATTCCCAGGGTGGCCAAGCTGTTGCAATTCACATTTTTTCACGAATATAATGACTAATTTTGCCAATGTAACCCTTACAACGCGACGATCGACTCTAGTAATCTGACGTCTCAGATTCTGACTTCTAAAGTCTCGTCGAATGACTACAAGAGGCATCTGCTAAACTTTTGACAAAGGCTGTAACATTTCTGCTACCGGTACTGTGTTGCATGAATGCTGATGAATGATTATTTCTGTGACATTTACATATAATATCATGTAAAATTATATGACATAAAATATTTTTTTATCATACTCCTCTCATTGACATTAAATTTTGAAAACTTCCTATGTGTTTACATGCACCACACAGTTTATCATGATTTAAATTCACTTGTCAAAATGTTATTACTGCCTACAAAACTAGAAAGAGTTGTTCGGAATCGAACACGAAAGCAGCCCTCGGTTATCGCCAGTCAGCCATTTCAAATTTAATATAGATCAGCAAATATTCTCAAGGTTTATTTTATATTAGCCTATCGCTTTAGCTAATATACAACATTTCCGAGATAATGAGAAAAAACATTTAAAAATGACCGTCAGTCTGTCATTTTGGATTTTATTTCTGCAAAATTTATCATGGGTTATCCTTGTGTGAGTCCTTACATTGTTTGCTATATGCATGGTCCAGCTATCTTGCTTTTATTTTGAGTTGCATAAATGTTACAAAATTACTCAAATTCAAAATAGCTGCTGGACAGCCATTTTAAAATTGTTTGCTCCCAAAAATTAATCAGGTCATTGACAGACATTGCTGTCCATATTTGCCAAATACAAAAAAAATCTGCAGGAAACTTTTTCCTGAAATGTGCTAACAAATATTTTCTTGTTAGTGGCCCTAGCAATTTAAGGGTAATAATATGGGAATCAAAATGTCACCTGGTGTTATCTGATGGCTATGTGAAGTATGAGGAAGCAGAAGTTGATAGATGAGCTATCATGCAAGATTTCCGAGATAATGAGAATTTTTTTTTTAATGGTCGACTACCGACAATTTTGGATTTTATAACTGCGAAATTTGTCATGGATTATCCTTGTGTGAGACATTATATTTTGTTTTATATTCATGGTCCAGCTATTTTTATTTTTTTTTAGTTACTGTCGATCTGGTAATTTTCGCGTGTTAAAATTTTCTTCGCAAATTTCTTTTTTTTGGACTTTTCACGAAGTTTAGAATTTGCGATTTTGTATTTTTCTTTAGTAGCGCTATTATAATAATTTTCACGAGATTCTTGAATTCGCGAATATGTCCTCCCCTTGGAATTCGCGAAAATTAAAACTTCGCGAATATCACCAGATCTACAGGAAGTAAATATCACATTTAGTGACCATTTAGTGGCCATTTTGAAATTGTTTGAGTTAATCATGTCATTGTCTGACATAGCTGAACATATTTGCCAAATTAAAAAAGGATCTGATGGAAACTTTTTCCTGAAACGCGCTAACGAGTTTTTCTTCGTTGGTGGCCATAGTAATTAAAGGGTTGATGATATGGGGATCAAAATGTCAACAAAAAAAGCTATCTTAAAAACAAATAACTGCGGCGGCGGCGGACCGTGTGGAATACAGTAAGCAGTAGACGAGGGCTGCTTAAATATCCAATTTAATACTAGGAATTTATCTATTGACTGTGTTTTAAATCATAAATTGCTAATGCACAATTGAAAAGTCTATGAAAATATTATTTAGTCTGGCGTGTTGTCAGTGTTGTTAATGATTGAGATTTAATCTGATAATACTGATATGCCATAATATTTATTTGTTGGACAGCAGCTGTTAAAGTAGAAAACATTAGTATTTGTCAGTAATTGAGATGGGTAATGGAGTTAAAATTGAGTTATGGCAATGTGATACTGGTATTTAGGTCCACTATTTTTTTGCGCAAGATGAGCACATGCATTAGATGTTTATTTCGCTGCTCAAGAGACCTTTTCTAACAATTTTCTAAAAGTTTTTTTTGGTCGCCCTCTATACTTTTTCCTTTTCTTAACAAATGTTTTTTTTTCCCACCCTAACTAGATTTTGAAGTATTTCTCATCTAAAACATTTAAAAAATAGTGGCCTGAACATACTTTACTGATATTAGCAAGTGATATATCATAAGTGACAGAATAACATTGCATCCCATTGATATAGAAATGAAGCAAGCAAGACTACCTCCACCAGATTAAACATTCTATGCAATCCTTCTGTACAATGTCATGCAATCGCTCGTATCCAGTGGACGAATCATTTGCCATATTCAACTGGGCTGAGTATGCTCTCTCATTCGTTAGAGCATCACCTCCAAAAAACAATTTTCTGTGTTGCATGTGGCACATCCTTCAAAATGTGTGAAACAAATCTGCCTTGTATGCGATCTAATATCTCTATCATCTCAGTGTTATCATTGAGATCCATGAGATCTATCACATGCCAGTCAGATTTCTTGCGGGTGTGTTCCATGTACTCATGGGGGAGGTACTGTGGCACACAGTTTTTTAAGTCCTGTAATATTGGTACATGAGTCACTAATGTTAATGCTATGTGATGGTTTATGTCTTCTTTAAATGATGCTGCTTCTTATCTGGTTTGAAGGAATTTTTTGTTTTCTATATTTTCCATTTCTGCCTGTGGGCCATTGTCATCAAGTTTGGGAAAAAGTAACCTTTTTTTGGTTCCGACTAACAAAAACCAGTGGTGTGTCTGTCTGCTACGATTGAGTGTAGTATGCGTCGGATCTACTTTGATGTCAAAATTATCACCAATTAGTTCATGGTCTACATAATTTGAATTTTCCTCCGCGAAATTACTCAGAAATTCTAATGTCTTGTGATGTTGAGCAACTGACTGTCCTGGATCAGTTTTAATGGTTTGATAATTGTTCAGTGATGACATAATCAAATCGCCAATATAAACTTTATGCTTTTTGAGATATGGGACAGATTCAGTAACCAGCACCTCAGCTGCACGACAACAGTTGGTATAAGAAGAATGAGGGTGAGAATATGCAGGCAATGCCACAGTAGGAGAAGAGACTGGTAGAGAGCGAGAGCAAGCATGAGACAAAGCTGGGAGCGGAGTGGATATTAAGGAATTGTGGGCTGAAACAGTAGAGCATACATACGTATCTGTGTCTTTCATTTTATCCGGGCAAACCTGTGTCTGTATGACATTTTCCACTAATTCTCTTTTAGATGTGTATTCGGATCGGATACGTTCTTCATGGTGTCGAACTAACTCATTTTTCTTCTTCAATACAGTTGTTGGATCTACTGTCAATCCCAACTTGTTGAGGGTGGATATTGTCTGTTGCAACAAATAAATTGGAACTTTTTAAGTACTCAATGTTATTTAAAACAAGAGGCCTGAAGTCCTATATCATCCCCTTTTTGCAGCCACAAATATTTAAAAAGTAGATTTGTGGTGGCCATTTTAAATTTACATAAAATCACATGCACATTTCCAGATGGTGGGTTTACAATGTGATTGTACAATGTGAATTATTACTGACTTTAATTTTTCAATTCTTGCGCCGACAAAAAATATGAAGTTTATCAATGGCGGCCATTTGGTATTTCAGTAAAACCTTAAAAAAATCACTTTCACATTTCCACATCGTGGGGAATGTGATAGTAAAATTTGCATAATTTTCGACTTTAGGTTTTTGAGTTTTTGCACCCCCCCCCCAAAAAAAAAATTAAAGCTGATCTGTGGCGGCCATTTTGAATTTCAGTAAAACCTAGAAAAAGTCACCTGCACATCTCCATATCGTGGGGAATGTGATAGTGAAATTTGAATAATTTCCAACTTTAGGTTTTGTAGTTTTTGCGCACACAAAAACATTTGGAGTCGACCACTGACGGCCATTTTTTATTTTGGTAGCATCTTTAAAAAATCACTTGCACATCCCCATGCTAGGAATGTGATGTTAAAATTTCAAAAAATATTGAACTAAACAATTTTTTCGAGTTTTTGCGTGGGAATGTGATAGTAAAATTTGAATGATTTTTTACTTTAAGTTTTAGAGTTCCTGCGCCCACAAAAAGTTTTAGAGTTGACCTATGGCGGCCATCTTGAATTTTGGAAGAATCTCATGTTGTTAGGAATGTCGCGCTCACAAGAAAACGTGACGGGCAGTATTTGTTATAACCTCTACAGTATAATTATTGTTCAGCAAGAAAGTGAAACAAAAATATTTAAAAACATAAATATATATAAAAAAAGATAAAATAATGCGGTATTAAAACAAAAATATATATTTAATAAAACATATTATATGGGTAATAGGCAGTGCTGGTGATATGAAGCGTGTGATCACACGCACATGCCATCACATGTAGGAAAAACAGAAGGCTTCGTACAATGTACAGATATAAAGGCAACACTTAGTGGAGTGCAAATCACACTCCTTGTTCACACTCCTTGCTCATTCAAGGAGTGTGATTTTCCACACACCACTATTTTTCAAACCAACAGCACTGTAATAGGTGCAGCAGATTCTAAATATGCATATTAGTCTATTATATTACATAGTATAGATGTTTATTCATATTTGACTTATGAAAGTACAGCTATCTTTAGTCTGATTTTTGAAGCTGTTTCAGAAATTGTAAGGATGGGGGAGGTTCGACTGAAAAAAGAACAATATTTGTTGTTATTCAGCAAATGTACGAGAATTTGACACTCAAAATTAGCTAGAGTAGTGGTTCTAGTTGAAGCACTGACCCAGTGTATCAGAGCACTTGATTTTAAAAGACTGCTATTTTTATCAATGTTGAGGCACTTTAGTTTTGGAATGGTGCATCCTGACCCCCCTACTCCCCACTCTCCACTGTATCTGTCATAGGATATGAAATTTATGATATCCTAATATCTATGTATGTTGAATGCAAAATGTATTAGTTGCAGTCAGAATGGGGGGAATTAAAGCAATAGACTAACTTTATCTGTAGCGCTTCCAGTATCCAAGATCTGACCAATAACATGCTTAAATCTGCTCATGTGTAGATTTTTAGCTCCGAGAAGGCAGGAACCGAGGAGGACACCTGTTGGACAAAAAGAAAATGTATATAATTATTTAAATATTTAAGCAAATTTATTCTCTTGAATAGTAATTATACTTGAAAAAATAATGACAATTTTATTTAGAGATATGATGTACAGTGTATGCTGTTTTCATAGCTTTGTTTATTTACCCGATTTTTTTAATGGTGATTCCTTTATAATTGTGGACAGAGCTGATCTAAAATGCGGTCCTCCTTTATTCCAATCTTCTTCTATGTCATCCCATTTCATGAGATTATTGGGATCTGAAAGTCTCAGTGGTGATTTTTGATGGTATAAGGCTTTTGTGTCATTATCCAGAAGCCCCAACATCTCTTTCCAAAGTGGCTCTGCAATATGACAGTTGAAAATTGAACTATGTATGGCTGCCTGTCATTTAATATAGTATTCATCTTGTTATTTATATGTAGGCTACTGGTCCCCCAGTATCTATAATTCATTTTGTGAAACTACTATGTGAACAGGATCTTGATGATTGTGCACTGACTTTTTGACCAGAGCGTTAACATTCTTAATATCCAAGTGGTTACTTTTTCTAATTTAAATCCATTTTTTTAAACATCATAGTAGGTAAAGTTTATTACTGTCACAGCATCCGTAATTTAAGATTTAAAATTTTTTTTCTGCTTTAGATTATTTTTTTAATATTACAATAATGCATTTATTATTAAACAATGCAGATCAGAGTGTATAGTATATATGGCTATAATTATAGTACCTTTGTTATATGTTATGCTGGCATACGTTTGACAGCAGCGTTCAACATTTTCTCCAGTATCAACCAAGACGCGGAGAAAATTTTGTAGCTCAGCATCCTTAACTATTCTGGTCTTGGTTTGAGAAGGATACTTCACAACCACCTGAATTAAAATATAATTTCATATACATGAATTAGTCTAATATAAAATGTATAGATATTTACTACAACATATATGCATAATTCAACAGTTGTTCTGCCATGTATTTTAAAAAGTGTGCATAAACTGTAATAAGTATTGGACATACATGAGGCCATGTGCCTAACATATTTTATGTGCCCAGTCACCATGATTTTGACTGTAACATGGAGTCGAGTATACATAGTGCTGAGTCAGAACTGTGAAGCAAGATAAATCATGTATTATTCATCGATGTAACAAAAGTCAATAGAAGACATTCCATCAAAATCTAACAAGATAAATGTTACTAGCTTTTACAACAAAATCAACGTCTTTTTATCTTCTCTCTTTATAACCTTCGTTTGTGTTGCAGCATCAGACTCTGTTGGCTGATTTATTGTCTCCAGGGGTAGTGGTGTGATGTCTGCAAACCCTTCAAAGTCTTCTTCGTCATTCGATTTCAGGAAATCTAAATAATTCCTGTACTTCTTTCTGAAGTGAATCAGTAGGCGATTTCTCACTGCTGCTCCTTGGGAAATAGAAAATGAAAATCTCAGTTTCAAAAAAATAAATCATACAATGGTCAAATATTTCCATGTTGTTGTATGTTTATATTGGAATCAATGTAAAAAGTCACAATGTGGATTGATAAAAACATTGGGATTTTCAACTTTGTATTTGGATACAGTAATATTTAAAAATTATGCAAGAAATTATTATATTTCACAAAAGAAATGCATACCAGATCGAATTGTCAATTTTGTAAGGTGGTGTATATTATTGGCTAATTCTTCCCACATCGGGTGTGAAACCTTGTTAGAAGGCCAATCTTTCTCTTGTCTTTCCTTGAAGAAGTTGACGAGAACCTCATCTTCTTCTTGACTCCAATTTGGATTTTTTTTCTTGTGAGGAGTGGACTGTAATAAAATGTTTCTAAGTGTCAATTAATAGGCCTACATGACATAATATGAGAAGGCTATTATGCAATTAGAACATTAACACAAACTGGAACACATAATTAACATTAATTTCCAAAATAGGTCAGGGAACAATTTACAGTGGTGCTAGTATTCAGAAATCTAGAAATAAAGTAAGACTTGGTGCTTACACATATATCATTATATGGGAAGTCTGTCATTTGACAGGTGACCTAGAAAAAAAATTGAAAAATGACCCAAGCGATGCGATTTGTAGTAGGCCTATATTGCTGTTAAATGAACATATGAACAGCTGAAATACATAATATAAATAATAATATAAACTTTATATGTAAAATCATGATCACTCTGAAAATAAAGGGCAGTGCTTGTGTACCCTGAGCATCCCAATGGACATATACCACCTCTGAATTTAGGACACAACATGATAAACAGATGAGCTAAAAGATTGATATAATGAATTACTTTTATACTGGAATGGAACCATGATATTTTAGCAGTTGAGGTGATATTGAATTGATAACATTTGTAGGCTTCAAGATATTTGAAATATAACTCACCGGCCTACAAAATCTTTTCCCGGATGGACTCTTCAATGATGGAGTGCCGGGCGTTCCTACATTCACTCGTCTCCTTTTCTTCTTTTTGGGTGTTATTTGAATTGTCGCCATGGCTATAATATTAAAACAAACAAAAATATACAATAGTAATACAATGTAAGTATATGACATTAACAATGATGTAATGATAATTTGTTGGAAAAACTGTTTCTCCATATTGAAATAGTGAAAGGCGTACTGAATTTCAGTTAGTATAATTATTAAAATATCATGCAAACAGACATAACACTATATCATGAACAACTGTGAAATCATATATTTGTCTATCAATGTATTTTAATCAATAGGCCTAACGTTACAGTAATTTACAAAGCTGAATGGGGGGGGGGGGGGGGGGGGGTTATAGAATATGTTATAATATAAAAAATTCTGGTCCTAATATTTTTTTTTAATATTAATTTTGCTTGGGTAGCTTAACTGCTTCCTCTAGTGTAGCAGTAGGGGGCCTACTGCCTACTGTAGGCTATAATAGTGTACTTTTTTTTTTTTGCAGAAATGTGAGTAATATTACTTAGTGCAACCGAAAGTTGGAAATAATAATATCCCCCGGAAGATCTTTCAGGCCCTGTGGTCTTTTAATTGTCGCTCCCTTAATTACGGTACCCCCTTAATTATAGAAACGTCGGTAAAATTAGATAGGCCTGCCGGTATTAACACAAATTTTATTTAGACACCTGAATAATTGATAAAGGTATTAGTAAGGACATATTTTAAAACTAAAACATAATAGCCGACACAGGAAGGTAGACCAGCACAGGTCAGCCACCCAATGTGGAGTATCAGGCTGGAAAGGGGTGGGGGGAGGGTGGCAGACTTAGTTGATTAGATGACTCTTTGAATTATGCCACGGTTCACCCTTGGCCTTGCTAAATATCAGGGTGGTCGCCACATGACTAGAAAATAGTGTGTGTTAAATGTCATTAAGATGGTTGAGAATTGACTGAGAAATCATCGTAGTTCGTAGAGAGTGTAGCTCAAGAAGCAAACGCTAATTTTATTTTTGGAACCAGGTAATTTCGCCCCACTAGGTCCAAGTAGGCTAAGTACATCTGCACCAGTCCAGTCTTAATACACGCAGAGCATAGCTAAAGCCTGGACAACTAGTGTGTACGGGATCTGTATATTAGAGAGGGGTATCTTAACATGAATATTTATTAGTGCCTGTGAATGACGTCAGCGGTGACCACTCACAATGCGCGGCACAGATTTTCGAGACAGTCACACCCGGGGTCAGACGATTTGTTTACGTTGCTTACCAATGTGATTGGTCCGAAGATAAATTTGTATCTGGGCAGATGACAGTATAACGTGAGGCCATGGGATTGCGTGCCGCAAATCACATGGCAGAGTGAAGATGGCTAAGTAGCTAGATAGACTTTAGTAAATTAGTAGGCCTATTTGATTCCCCAAGTCAACGTTGTCGTTAGACCATCCGAAATGTAATTTAATTCTGGTATTGAATATGAAAGTATCTGTGTAACTGTTCGCATAAATGATAACCGCCAATTAGAAGAGTCGATCACTGAAGTCATTTATTAGGGTTAGCATTAAGGCTTAATCAGTGATCAGTTGTCTTGTAGCCTACAGTTGTCAGTAATGGCCGCCATCTTCTCCATTTTTTAGTGCCTCACCCATTGTAGAAATACGCTTCGCACAGTAAATAATAGGGGGATTACATTGGTAAAATTGATATCATCACTTTCATAAATTAACAATCTATCACATAAGGGTATTTTTTCCAATGTAATCCCCCTGGAATATGATCACTTTTTATATTTTCTTTAAAAAACCGTCGTAATTTGGACAAATTACACTGAGAATTGGGCTAGTGATAAGAGGAGACGTTCACATTTCATGACCGATTAATAAACTTTGGACTAATCAGTGGCAATATCGGTGAATATATTTTGAAAGTATAATATATAAGAATGTAAATTAGTGTCGATTATCCATGTCATTTGATTAAATAGGTGAAATAGACTAGTTTTATTCACTTACCTTCACATTCACATCCTCTCAAAAAGTTCAACAGCACAGCACGAAAACGTGGGCGGAAGTTCCTTGTAAGGCGGCGTGTGATTGGCTTGCTGAACACGTGGTACACTTTTGCCATATATGGTGAATCAGGTCAATTAGGTCGAAATGATCGCAGGCAGGGTGTGTGCTCACAACCTGCTATAATGACAGGATGCCCTAGCCATATTCCTGAGATTTCAAGCTTTCCAACGGTATATGATAGGTGTTTTTTGGTGGAAGGTTGACTCAAATTTTGGTCACTTAGCTGCTACACTAAATGACATGATTTTCACAGCGATATGCTTTTTTATTGTCCGACGCAGGTGTCAGCAGCCCGAGATGGAGTCGATTAATGCTGGCATCTGTGGAAGGGCTGATTAATACTATTAATATCACTTTTCATGACATGGCATCAAATCTTTGAATCATATGTATTCTTTGTCTACCCTCTCAAGTGGTAATAATTGATAATAAATATCATCTCCAATTGTACAAGTATTCAACAAATGTTGACGTCTTTTTGATACATATTGGCATGTAATACACTTGTTTTTATAACAAAATGTGTTTAATTGAAAGGATTACATGGTTAGGCAGTCATATCAGAAAAAAAATCAATGATCAAGAAATAGATCCCATATTTTTTATACAATAATCGAAAATAATGCTGCTCAATATCTAAGCTGGATTTCATCGGTCAGCTTGAATATATTAATGATACTATTTATACTATGGCGAAAGATCACTTTTTTGTAAACAACAGACAGCATATATAGAGATATACATTTAAGATATTACCATGTTTTATGTTATCCTGGTTACGTGTATATTAATGTCATAGTAATCATGTGTTGAATAGAATCGACCATCTGATCCAGAATAAGAAACTGTTGGATATTTTTTTTAACATTGTGATTCAATTTAATTTTTATAAATTGGTTTCATTATAATAATTGAAAGCTTCTGGTTATTTTAACAGGCATAACACCTTAAAGTACGTGTGTCAATCTACATATATGGGGCCGTTCAACACGCTTACAGGGGGGGGGGGGGTTAAGGGATGCGTTAAGGAGCGCAGTCAAAGTAATGTTAAAAAGCGTCACGAAGGAAAAAGGTGGCTGAGAAATCGCACAAATAAAGCGTTACGTAATCGTTACGTGAAATTATTTCATTCTGAAAAAGATAATTAAATTCCAATTTACGTGCAAAAAAATAAAAAAAACGGTTACCAAAGATGCTTTAAGCAATAAAATATTTAACGTGTTGAAAATGTTGTCGTGAAAATGGAACCACCCCTTAGCATTTAGAGTATAAGGAAATATGGCAAAATCATTTTAATAGTAGCACCCGCAGCATTCAATGAAAAATAAAGGGAAACATAATTAATAATGCTCGGGGAATTCAATCGCTAAATGATTAACAGATAAACTTACCCCTATAGGCTACTTAAAGTATAATTATGCAAAATTGTAGATTGAGATTTTTTTCATAGTAGTTAAAAGCAGGCTGCCTCAAAGAAGCGTGTACTGTGTTCACTAACGACGATCAGCTCAACATGTCTCTAGTTGGAATTGTTTCACGGGGACTTAGCGCCAAGTTAAATCCAAACCGACTGGTCAAATGTGGTGCTCTTTTCACAGGCAGTCGTGTCGGGATCGCGTCGGAAAGTCCAGCTGAGGTCCAGAAAGATTACCCGGTTTGTAGTGATACGGAGTGGGATCCACTCGAGGAGGTGATTCTGGGACGTCCCGATGGGTCCTGTTACTCAGACCTAAACATGGACATGAAAGTGAGTGAATCCTCTAAATTAAAACTCCGTCAAACGCAACCTGTAGTATTACTTGTTACAAAGCAGCTATCGCGATCTGCCTTTGTACTGCCGCCTGATCGGCTATGTCTTTTCTGTATATTTAAATGATCCCACGTTTACTATTAAAACAAATGTTCTTGCAAAATAGATCAAGGTCACCCATCTTCAAATCTCACTCGGAGTTCCAAGAGACGCATAACTGGTATAAATTTAGTGTTGATTGGGACATATATTTTGCTGTATGCTGCGCTGATCAGGCTGCACATTCTCAGGGGCGGGGGCCCTAGGGTAGTGGTTAGCACCGCTGCCTTTCACGCCAGAGTTCGGGGTTCGGTTCCCGGTCTCGGCGGTTTGAAAGAAACAAAAATGTTTCTTCCCCATCCACGTGTGAAAGTCAGTATTGTGGGGAGCCTCCGTGACCGAGAGGTAGCGTGCTCGGCCTCAGACCGCCAGGGCTCGGATTTCGAATCCTGTGTCTGGAGGACAGTGTCATCTCAATCATCTCACCATCCTCAGGAGGTTCTCCTGGCCCAGTTTAGCCTATATGTGCACAAAGGTGGCCTAAAGCCCGATTCATTTCATTTTATTTGCACATTCTCAGAGCAGCGATTAATATCGCATTTTTCGCAGAAAGTAGAGGCTAAATTATCACAGTACTTATGCTTCGTTTCAATGAACATATGAGCTACATATCTGTGGGGATGAAATTTGGAAATCAATGTTCATTTTCGATATTTTGTGCAATTTGCTCATTGTTGGTGGATTGGCGTCCTGTATTGACGGTTGTTGTGGCTATTCAACTGTGACCATGTCACAAGACATCACACGATCATACAACAGCCAGGCGTTAATCGCTGTTGGCCGAGATATGACTTTTCACGGCGTACAAGCATACGTATGGAGAACCCTCTGTGATCTAGGGATCGCGGCACGGAAAATCAACAAAACGTGGTCGGCGAGGTGGAGTTAAAAGACAAAGATGGATTGCCGTCATTACCGGTTTCAGACCAAGAAACATTATTTATGATCGAACAGAACCTGGCAAAATAATATCTGCTACAAATAAAAACCTGATACCTGTTCAACTGTCAGCAAATCCCGGCTTTAATATGACAACCAAAGTGTCTCTTTGTGTGCTAAATCCACGCAGCGCATGCAACAAAACGTCAGAAATTTACGATCACATTCAAGAACATGACATCGACATAATGGTCCTAACGGAATCGTGGCTTACAGGGAAGGATAAGGACATTGTTGTGATCAAGGCTCTGACACCTGACGGTTATTCTTTATTTAATTCGCATCGCAAAACGGGTCGTGGGGGTGGCATTGCCCTCGTGCACAAGTCATCTTTCAATTTTCATATGGACGACTCCAATGATCATCACTCAAAACGTCTCACAGATTTGCTAAATTGTCACGGAATGCGTCAATACGTAAATGAGCCGACACATGTTGGTGGTCATATACTTGACCTAATTATTTCACGACCACAAGCTTCTGTCACTGACGTCATGGTGAAGGACCTTTTTGAAGATCATTACGCAGTTCACTGTCACATCGATCTCGGTAAGCCACCTTTCCCAAGGGAGGAGAGGGTGTACCGCAAGATAAAAAGTATTAAGGCCTCCTGTTTTAGCTCAGACATATTAAAATCTGTTCTTTATCATGACCCCGAAATCTCGCTAGATGGCCTAGTAAGACAATATAACAGCACATTGTCTGACCTGTTGAACAATCATGCTTCTTTAAAACGAAAGTTGATCACCATCAGACCATCGGCACCTTGAATGAATGAGGACATCATTGCAGCTAGAAAGGACATGCGAAGCAGTGAACGCAAGTATCCTCAGACCAGGCTCACAATACACAAAGAGATCGTGTCGTACAAACGCCGCCAGGTGAAGAAGATGACAAGACGTGCCAGAACTACTTATTATGTCAGCAAAATTGAAGAACAGTCATGTAACAACAAATCGTCTGTCAGCATGCGCTTAAAACTCCAAGTGCCACACCTGAAAATAGGATCATCTATTGTCACTCCTTCTGCTGTGGTGCGTAACATCGGTCTTTATATGAACAGTGTCATGGACATGGAACAACAGGTCCAGAAGATTTGCCAGTCATGTTATTTTCACATCTTTTCAATCGGCAAAATTCGTCACCTTCTGAACAACAAATCAACTGAGATATTGGTTCATGCTTTCATTACATCGGGACTAAACAATGGGAATGCGTTGCTGTATGGTATTTCAGAGTACTTGTTAGCCAAGCTTCAGCGTGTTCAAAATGCGGCAGCTCGGCTCATTACTAGGACAAAGAAGCAAGAGCACATTACACCAGTACTCGTGAGCCTGCACTGGCTTCCTATCAAGCAGCGCATCCAGTATAAACTATTGCTGTTGGCATGCCGTGTCATCCATGGCCATGGATCATCATACTTGGCTAAATTGTTGAAGCCTCATGAACCGTCACGTCAGCTCCGGTCAGCAGATAAAAATCTCCTGGTTGTGCTTCGCAGCAAGAGCAGCTCTTATGGTGACCGGGCTTTCTCGTGTGCTGTTCCACGTTTATGGAATGCTCTGCCTGACACAATGCGTAAAATCCCTACATAATACATTTTTAAAAAATGTTTGAAGACGATGCTTTTCAAGCAAGCCTACGACTTGTAGCTCTATCGGCTTTTTATGCAGTACTGTCAGTACTTTTTAAAAAAACATTCAATCCCACACTTACACACAGATTTTATTCTTCACACAAATATGTCCATTTTTTTTTATTATTTATATACATTTTAAATGAACCGCTCTTTTTTGTACTGCGCCTCTGAATAATCAGCAAGATTAAATTTATGGCGCATTAAAAATGCAGTATAATAATAATAATAACGGATCCGGCTATTAGTATGAAAATATTATTCCTATTTTGAATTGCGTAACATTGAAAGTAGATCAAGGTCACCTTCAAAGTTGACCTAGATTTCCAAGAGTTCAACACCAGGTATGTATTTGGTGTAAATGGGTACGAAAATGACCCAGCTGTCGAAATAACAAATCCTTCCCACTGTAGGTCGCAGAAATATAACATAGCGCTTTAAAGGTCGGGTATGTTTCAGTAGTTTCTGCACGTTTATTATCAGTATGCTATTAGTAAAACGGTATACCTACGTAAAATCTGAAAGTTTTCAATAGCAATGGTAAAAATCATTACAATTCATAATAAAAAATATTTACTTATTTACAGGCCAGAACGGACAAGAAATACTGGTCCTTCTTGGAAAAGCTCGGCGGCCTACCCTGGGACGCCGATATAGTAAATAAGGCAACAGCAGATGTCGAAGAATACAGCAGAATTCTACAAATGGAAGGAGTGAGAGTCAGGCGACCTGAACCAATAAGATGGGACGAGATCGGGCCTCTGAAAACGCCGTATTTTGAAAGCAAAGGTAAGCGGTCAACAAGCAAACGGGGCAGGTTGTGGAGAGCTGATCATTTTTCCCATCGTTTGAAGCTAGAACTGCTGACGTAATTTACAGCTTCAAATGATGGCAGTTTTGTGAAATAGATCGCTTCCAAATTGAAATATTTCATTTACTGAGCATCTGACATAAAACGACCCCTTCGAAATGTAGGGTGTATCTGACACCTTGTAATATGACAGGCAAACCCTTTCAAAGGGACGAAATAATTCACATTGTCGGTGTAGGTTTATTTGACTTGAAACTTGCTAGGAAACTAATTTGTGCAGGCCGGACAGGACAAAGGTATTAATTGTAATTAAAGCCAGATTAACTTCTATTTAATTGGTTATTTTCTGACACGCTGCACATTTCCGCTTGAAATACATAGAGTTCAATCCTTGTTCCGCCGAACCCGAAGCGATTGAGTATTGAGTATATTGAGTATAAAGTCAATTGATTCTAAGGCGCATAGAGCGCTGAAGATCGAGAGTAACTTAGCAAGGCCTGTTAGCATTCAAATTCCAGCTCCGTCTCCTGAGAGATATACATCTGAGCTGCTACTTTGAGGCGCATCAAGCTATTTTCATTCCAAGCAAATTCGCCTTATGTGCCAAGTACTCGCACGTTGTGGATTTTCTAGGGTCTCGCCGGATGGAAACTGCGCCTATGTCCATTGAGGTTCTTTTATGTTCAACTCTAGGTCAGTCAGACGAGCTGATTTATTGATTTATCTGATTTACGTGGTTCTCTGAGCCCCACGACTCGACATCGCTGCACGCATATCCTAGTGTATACAGCACCTGGTGGGCCCAGGCGGTCACCCATCCAATTATTGACCGGGCCCGGCGTTGCTCAACTTTAGTGATCGAATCGACACCGATGAGCTACCGCCGTATTCTATATATTAGCGATTGACCCAGATCTTGGCCCTGTGATTGGTCGAGGTTACCTGTCATACGACTAAGACTTAGGACAAATTTATACATGTGTGAAAACAGACCTAGTCGTGCAATATATATATATATGTCTTTCCTTGGATATGACGGCGTACGAATCCCTACATTCGCAAGGTGATAGTACACACGTAAGAAGAGGCGCGTGATAACAACTCGATTAATCATAATGGTGCCATTATTGGCCTCGGTAGTTCTATCCTGTGACGAACATTCATGTATGTACACCCTTTGACCCCCGTGGATATTTCTTAATAAAATAAAATGGTTTGATTATCCATATATGCTATTATAGCCAAAACTTGTCCATATTTCCCATATACATGTTATACTGTTAGCCTATATTTTATATTATTAGTATTTTAAGTTGTCGCCACTTTTTTGCTGATCATGCTAATAGGACAATTGAGCTGTTGCCCGCGGGACGCCATTTTGATAGTGGGTGACGAGATTATTGAGAGTCCCATGGCTTGGATGTCACGTGTGTTCGAATTCCTTCCCTACAGAAAAATACTGAATGACTACTTTAAGCGCGGGGCGCGCTGGATTGCTGCACCAAGACCCACAATGGCAGATGACACCTTTAATCAGGTAAGAAGTCTGTAGGACAAGTGGGACCCACTATCCTGCAATATTAAGAGTATCAGGGTTTGTATAGCTGCATAAAAACCTTGAAACTAATTAAATTAAAAAAAAACTCTTGAAAAACTGAAAGTAAAGTATTTTACCAAATATTTTGCCAATAGAAATCTGCATACAGATATTGATTTATTTTTATCTTGCCTTGAATTCCACCGTTACATGATGACATTTATTTGTTTTTGTCTTTTATTTATTTCTGAAATAGTTCATAGCTTTCAAAGATGTTGCTATTTCTTGGGGTCTATTATCTACAGTCTCAAGCTAGTCCCTGCACGAAGCCAAAAAAGAACATAGTGTTCACCCCTTTCAAGCCTGAATTTACCATTGTCATCTTCATCCACTGCAAGCAGCAAATTGTTGTCGCAATTCTCGACTTGCAGTGGATGAAGATGACTTGAAGTGGATGAAAAATAAAAAAAAATCGCCTCAGATTGGAAAAACAGTTTCATGGAAATTTTCAGTCTAAAACCCTTAGTTGTAGGAAAATCAAGTCTGTTTTTAGGAATGAAAAATAATGCTTTAATGCATCGTGAGGGATTAAAGGGTTGAAGTGCTTAAAGGTAAAAAATCGGGAAAATCGGTCAAGATTTCCTGTAATAACTAGAACATGTGAGTCCCCGGCAGCAGTGTATAATAGTGAACATGTACTGTAGCTGCACGTCTGTAGAATGTAGCATTGGGAGATGCTTGAGATATAGCGAAATAAAAAAGACCAAATCTACCAAATCCAAATCCTGGTCGCGGAAAACAGGATGCAAGTTTAGAAAATGAAAGAAGCACCATAAGAGGCGCCCACACTCCGGGGGGGGGGGGGGAAATCAATCTGCATTCGACCTGTTATCCCGGCTGTTTGCTGGATACTCGGTTACTTTACCATCACCTCTACCTCTGTTCAGGATTACCCATTCGATGACGAGCCTCTGCGACAAGAAATGGCACTCAAAGGAAAGTTCGTCCTATCTGAGACAGAGCCTTGCCTTGACGCCGCTGACGTCACGAGGTTTGGAAAAGATTTGCTCGTAACCTACGGACACGTAAGTTTGCCTATTCGTTATCATTACTACTTATATCTCAACAAGGTCAACTTAACCCACAACTTCACAAATGAAGGTCATTGATTTTGACATTTCATTGAGTGATGTCACGTTTCATGTTTTTATGAGTGGAGGACACTGACGCATATGCACACAAAGTGAGAAAACAAAGGAGCAAGTGAGGTGTAAATGCACACATGTGTATCGCTATTTCATTTGAGCTCTACTAGTCAAATTTATATGCGTAGTGAATGGCAATGTTTTCAAGGCTGGATTGTGCTAATTTTCTAATAGTAAATACGAGAGTTTAGGCAGGCAATGTCCTAATTTAAGACCATTTTCCTACAATAATTTGTGCCTTACGGGTGTCATTTGATCATTGATTTCAAAATTTCCAAGTCAGAGACTTCAATGCCATTAGACATGTCGATATAAGAAAATTAATAACCACGCGAACCCCAAAAAATTCTTACAAATGGTTTATCAGCGGTTTTCTATCCTACTGGATATATGGAATGACCAATAAAAAGTCAAAATCTGGCATATAAAAGTCCCGAAAGACAAGATGTCCTCCATTGGCCGTGAAAGTCGGTAAAGCCATCCTGAGTTACCTACAATTTTACAAATAAACCATGATTCTTGTTTGTAATCGATGTTTCTAAGAGTTGAGAATCTCATTAAATACAATAACATTCCAAGGTCAAGGGTCATAGGTTTTGTATAATGGTAGGAACAAGTGTAATATCGCTTTTTTTTGTGATTTTGACTAGAAAACTTATTTCTTATAATATTTTCATGATTCAAGGTTATCTTCAATGTCAATAGGTCAACTTCAAGATCAAGTATTTGAAAATATGATTTTAATGAATAAACCTAAGAACATGTGTAATATCTCACGTTGTCAAATGTCAAGTTTAAGGTCAAATTATTGTTTTTAACAAATACAAATATCAACAAACATCATGTGTAATACCGCTTTTTGGTGTGGTTTTGACTGGAGAATCCATTTATGGTATTATTTTGGTGATTCAAGGATATCGTCAAGACAAAAAGATAATTTCGAAGGTCAAAATGTAAAAATATAAAAAATTTTGAAGATTAAAGTTCTTCAATGTGAAAACGTCAATTTTAAGTTCAAGTGACCAAAGTATGATTTATATCAAGTAAAAACAAGTGTAATAGTTTACCTATTTTGTGTATAGAAAGGTAACTGGCCTAACCTAGCCGACTGGAAGATCCGTTCCCGATAATATTTTAGTGATTCAACTAAATTCATCTTGAAGGTCAAAAAGTCCATTTCAAAGTAAGATGAGCAAAAACGTGATTCTAACAAATGAAAAAGAACACACAATGTAATATCTCGTTTTAAGTTGATTTTGCCTAGAAAATCCATTTCTGGCAGTAGTTTGATCCAAAGGATCATTTCAAAATCATTTGTCACAAATACAAATAGAAATGAGTGTAATACATATTTTTGATGTGGTTTTAACTGCATTTCTTGTATTGTTTTGTCTATTTTTGAGCTCTTATTAAAAAATGGTTCTTATTTGTATTTATTAGAATCAAATTTTTGCTCATTTGACATTGAAATTTACGTTTTGACCTTGAAGATGAAATGCAATGATGAAAATAATACCAGAAATTGATTTTCTAAAAGTACACTAAGAAGAGGTATTACACTAACTTGTTCCAAAATATATCAGTTAGAAATATCTTATTCGGCCTTGAAAATCACATTTTCGTTTATTTGACCTTAATATTTACATTTTGACCTTGAACTTTGAAGATGACCCTTAATAATCAAAATGGTACAACACATTAATTCTTCAGTCAAAAACACATCAAAAATAGGTATTGCATTTGCTAAAATAACATTTCACAGTTTTGACCTTAGAATTGACCTTTTGAAATCGAAGATGACCTTCAATCAGCAAAACATTATTAAAAATAAATTATGTAGTCGAAATCACACCCAAAAATTATTATATTTGCCCCTAGTTATGTTTGTTAAAAATGACATTATGCAAATTTGACCTTGAATTTGACTTTTTGACCTTGAAGATGAACTTGAATCATTAAAATAATACCAGAAATGATTTTGTCAGGCAAAATTAGATGAAATAGAGGTATTACACTTGTTTATAGCTTTACTTGAAAAAAATATTATTTGACCTTGAAATTTGAACTTTGACCATGCATTTTGTCATTTTTCTCAAAAAGCTCAAGGATATTCTTTTGATATCCGGCTGACATGCTACATATAACACCTGATGAGGTATAATACATCAAAAAAATTAAAATCCGATGCAGAACTGGTGTTGAATGGCTGAAGCGTCACCTGGAGCCACAAGGGTACACCATACACACAATGATCTACAAAGGAATACGCAACACACACGCAGACACCACCGTAATACCATTACGTATGTACAGAGCTACGTACACATACATATATAATATATATATATATGCACGAATACGAATGCAAACACAACAAAAACATCTTATTTTATTTGGCTGATTTTGTATTCGTATTCGCGTATATATGTGAGCACACACCAAAATAACTTAAAGACCTGTGAAGTCTTTTCAATTTATGAAGTAATCAAGGTATATGTTATGATGAACTGTTTTGTAACTTAGCAGAGTATCCTAGTCATCATCAGTTATTGTCAAAAATAAAAACTGAAAACATACATCTTCTCTGGGCTGAGCGGATCTCAGAACTCAGACTTTACACACAGCAATCGCCCATTATTATTATGTCCCTTTCTGAAGAGGTGTGCACATGTTGGTTTACTTTTGTCTGCTTAGTTTGTCCGCTCAGTTTGTGTCTGTGCGTTCTCTCCGTCTGTATGTCCCATTCATTTCGTGTAGGCGGTCAAACATGAGACGATGACCCAATGCTGGGCTAATGTTGGCCCACCATCTACGACGCTGACCCAACATTAGCCCGGTATTGGGTTACCGTGTTATGTTTGGCGGCACGACGAATGTGGTCCGGCATCACACACGGCGGGCCAACATTAACCCAGCTTTGGTTCAAAGCATCGAGCTGGTACCACCAGCATGAAGTACTGACTAGGGCTGAATGAATACTGCTCAGTACGGCCGACGCTGGCCCAACATTTGACAGACATTGGATTGGTGTCAGATTGTACTCTGTGGACACATCACCCCTAACAGAAAGCACTGTCCAGTGTTGAATGGTTGATGGAAAGGGCTGGCGACAGTGGACCAGCGTTGAACCGGTTGATGTGTCGTGTTTGCTGAGCATAGTGTGGTAGGCGACTTCTAGTTGAATCTGTATTAACATAGAAACTGCATCGGGTCAATGTATCATGTTTGTTTGTCTTCGATGCTGGCCCGACATTGAAACAGTATTGGGTAAATGGCACGTATTTTCTGGTGTGCTGCTGCTAATTTTACAGCAGACCCAGTGCTGGAGTAGTGTTGAACCAGCGTCGTAGAAAATTTGTGGGCATTGAACCAGCAATGGGCTGCGACACTTGCCCAACATTGAACGGAAATTGAGTGGGTAGTACTACATCGTACTGTAGAGACACGCACAGCACGATTCACTGGCAAGTATCGAATAGATGTTGGCCAGTACCGGCGATGGTGGTGGAATGAATAAACGTTGAGGATATATATTTTACCTTGTCTCCTTGGTACTTTTCTTAATTATATCCTGGACATTTAGGATTCTGGCCCATGAGGAAGACCAATACAGCTATGTCTACAAACTATTTAGCCAAATTTTTATCTATAGCACACATAAAGCCTAAAGTCGGGCCTCGGGGAACACCTTTTCTAGTTAAAACAGCCCCTTGGGATGACATCAATTTTCGTTTTTACTTCAACATTTCGATGAAACCAGAAGTAACCCAAACAAACAATTTGTATACCTGAAGGACGATTGAATATTTTCACAGCATTGGGTCACATGCTGATGGCATCGGCCCAGCGTTGGGTAGACAATCAGTGCTGCAGGTGTGTCCTCCCGTGTCCTAACTATGAGACACTAATTAGCGGCGACTGCTCTGATCTTACTGTCTGATACGTGGGAATATGTGATGTAAAGTGCTTAATATTGCTGACTTGTTTTGTTTACATGGCAACATACGACCTGGAAATACAACTATTTCGCTCTTTTTCGGTGCTTTAAAATTGTTTTTTGACTTTTTCATCTTTTTAGCTAAAATCAGTAGGCTATTTAGCTTCATATAAATTAAATTTTCGAAATTGACAACATTGAAAATGTCTCATCCCAAGGGGTCCCTTTAATATTTAATTCAAGCCTTGACCAAGCCTTGACCAAGCCTTGACCTGTAATCTGATACAATGAAGTATGGGGGAGGATGAAATATATAATATTATTTTCACCGACCAGCCATTCAAAGGGGTTTCTGGTGACGTCAATGCGTTTCAAAGAATTGTCATATGCATGCAACAGAATAAGACCGTGGGAGTCGTTTTTATCATTTCTGATATTATCTGAGAAATGTTTTGAAACATAATTATAATTAAGATATCTTTACCTTTCTCTTCTGCCCACCCTTTATTAGTGCTTGTGTATGGACTTGTTATGCAGATGACATGGCTGTACATCATATAAAACAGAATAAGATGTGATAATATTAATGTATTTTGTTCGTTGCTGCAGGACCAGGGTTGTTGATATTCAATCCTGTGTACACGTGTCAAGTTGTGAATGACGAGCCAAGTGGCGAAGAGTACTTTACCAAGCGAGGCTGGGAGGTAATCACTCCCCCAGAACCGATAACAACTATAGGTGAGTGAGTGAGTGAGTGAGTGAGTGAGTGAGTGAGTGAGTGAGTGAGTGAGTGAGTGAGTGAGTGAGTGAGTGAGTGAGTGAGTGAGTGAGTGAGTGAGTGAGTGAGTGAGTGAGTGAGTGAGTGAGTGAGTGAGTGAGTGAGTGAGTGAATACAATACTTAAAAAAAAAATACATGCGATATTTTGTCGAGTTTTCAATATTTTATTCCAGACCTTATGTACGTATCACGGTGGATAACCTTGAACACACTGAACCTGGGCCATGGACGCATCTTGATGCAAAAGGGCGAAGAACCCCTGAAGAAACTTTTCATCAAGTACGGTTTTAAACCCATTGAGGTGGACATGACAAACGCCTACCATCTCGGCGGCGGATTGCACTGCTGGACAGTGGACGTGAAGAGAAAAAGTGAAAAGAAAAACTACCTCTCTTAGTGACCACTCAGATCGCCACCAGCTGGACTAGATTGCTATGATAGATGTACACCTCAGCTAGAATAGACGTACATCTCAGCTAGAATAGATGTACACCTCACCTAGAATATATGTACATCTCAGCTAGAATAAATGTACACCTCAGCTAAAATAGAAGTACACCTCAGCTAGAATAGACGTACACCTCAGCTAGAATAGATGTACACCTCACCTAGAATAGATGTACATCTCAGCTAGAATAAATGTACACCTCAGCTAGAATAGAAGTACACCTCAACTAGAATAGACGTACACCTCAGCTAGAATAGATGTACACCTCACCTAGAATAGATGTACATCTCAGCCAGTATAAATGTACACCTCAGCTAGAATAGAAGTACACCTCAGCTAGAATAGATGTACACCTCAGCTAGAATAGATGTACACCTCAGCTAGCATAGATGTACATCTCAGATAGAATAGATGTACACCTCAGATAGAATAGCTGTACACCTCAGCTATAATAGATGTACATCTCAGCTAGAATAGATGTACACCTCAGCTAGAATAGATGTACACCTCAGCTAGAATAGATGTACACCTCAGCTAGCATAGATGTACACCTCAGCTAGAATAGATGTACACCTCAGCTAGAATAGATGTACACCCCAGCTAGCATAGATGTACACCTCAGCTAGAATAGATGTACACCTCAGCTAGAATAGATGTAAATCTCAGCTAGAATAGATGTACACCTCAGCTAGAATATATTTAATTTACAAATCCAAGTCTAGTATTATACATCAGACCAGTCGAGGAATGATTCAGCCTGTCACATGACGAGGTCGGCCATTTACCGCCGTCACTCAGTTGTTATTTAAATTAAAGGGTAGAATGCCAGACCTGGGCCGATTTACACCTCACCGCAAAGTGAAAGATTTCGCGAGATTTACATAGCTTTAATTAAATTTGAACATTTACGAATAAGAATGTTATTCTTCATATTGATTTATTATTTTATTATTTCATTACACTGTCACCATTTGATAATACATGCCGTAGTTTTTGACTATTTCAAAAGATTTATATCAAGTTTTTAATGAGATTTTATTATATCGAGTTGGTATGTTCGTAGATATTCATTCACGTTTCGAGATAAATATGTGTCTGTGGATGCAAAATATGTTAACATATGTTCTAGGTTTAAAATCTTTCAGTTATCTAAACTGATCATTTTCTTCATTTGAATCTTGAGCTTTGAAAGACTTTTGCGGCGGCTTTACCCCTTTAACCGCCAAATTATTCAATTTGAATTTTCACCTACTTGAAGTTGTGTCTCGCTGACGCGATCCACAACTTCAAGCGAGTGAAAATTATTCAGATTTGAAAAAAATGGAGGTCGACTGTTTTCAAATATTGCTGATTGATGTCACATTTTATCTTTAACGTGTTTAAAAGGTAGTACTTAATGTGCTAATAAAAAATGAAAATCCTATTATATGCGACACCGGCGGTTAAAGGGTTAAACACTAATGTTTAGTCTCAGATTAAACTGATATGAGTATTTTATCCATTTGAAGTTGTGGGTCGCGGTAGCCAGACACAACTTCAAGTGGATGAAAATTTAATTTATATAGTCGCCGCTATCTTAAATGAGCGTTATTGATGTTGAGGCAATAATTATTACTAGGTCGGGTTGAATTTGTTTGCTTGCTGAAAGCGAGAAGGAAGAAGAGCCTAAACGTGATAAAGCATCAAGTCAAACTATGAGAACGCAATTATTCAGTGCCGAAGGAAATAGCAGTATCTGGTTGAGTGTAAATTGAACAGTCATTATTGTTTGTCTTTCCACTTTTAAGAAAGATCTTCACAGTTGCATGGCTAGTGGATTTAATGTTATTGTTGTATTGTTATTTAATTGCCCACGTCCCACATAGTTCAGTGGAAAATATAGCCATGTTAAGGGGTCTTGTCAAGTTAAACAAAATCCAAAAAGAACTCGGATTAATCAGACCCCAAATCCAATTTTTTTTTTTTGAAACATGAAAACAACACAAAAATCACAAAAAAAACATACATTTCCAAAATTATAATCCGAGTTGGGGCTTGACCCACCCACCCACTTCCGAGTTTTACTCGGATTTTGGAATTTTTTTAACTTGACAAAACCCCTAGCTAAGACAATAGATGCCGCGGTAATATTTCTAATACTAAGATTTTTTTCCGCGGCCTCTATATTGTCTGAATTTATGGAGAAAAGCTTTTCGCTATGCTTCTACACACTCAACAGCCAGGTGGTTCCCAAATGTTCGTCGATATTGAAAGTGTAGGTATAGTCGTAGAACCACCTTAATACTACGTATATTTGCATGGCGTGTTGTTGGCCATGCGACTGTTTCACGAGCGGATGCTGGCCCATGCATTTTTAACAGAGGGATTTAATTTCAAAATAGTAATTTATATAAAAAGTGTTCTACTTGTAGTTATCTTGTAGGCTGCTACGTTTTCCAGTATTTTACGTATTTTACCTACTATTCATAATAATATGTAGGGTTTTTTATCTATGGTTTTGGCGCGGGCATTATCTCTATATAATGTGCTTACATTTTGAAAAATATCACCACTGTATACGTACATACATGTATTATAATTATGTACCACTAATAATGTATATACCCTGAATCATGTAGGCCTACGGATATGATATGTCAATGAATTTGATTTGATTTTGATCATATCTATAATTTCATTCAGCACCGTAAGTCAGCCCACATTCACCATACGGGTCGCCATAGACGGGTTGCTTTTATTATCAATACATTTACATTTAATCAAGAAAGATATGACCTATCCATCATGACACGGAATTGTAATACGTATATACGAGTAAGCAGGAGGTGTTCATCCGATGCTGGGCCAGCGTTGTCGACGGTGGCCAGTATTTAAACAACATTAGGTTAATGGTTCGTGCTTGCTGGGATGTCATCCACGTACTCATAGCTTATTCATTCAACTCTTATCTACGCTCTGGCCCATGCTCTGTCTGTGCCCATATGTAAGGCGCTAACAATTTTAACATTCCGTAAATTACATAAATCTCACCTATTTGATTTGGCTTCCCATCATAGCTCCTCGCGATAGTCCTGTTACCAAACATGCTTTGGCCTAGAGTATGACACATGATCATGCTAAGGATTTGTGTGCCTCTGGGCTTGGTCCGCTGAGGATATTGATTGATTGATTATTCCAGGAAATGACCCCGCTAGATTAGAATGTGTCCAGAACTGCCTTGCTAGAGTAATAACCAAAACCCGCCTTAATCGTTCTGTGCCTATAATTATTTAAACTATTGCACTTGTTTTCTTGTCAAATTTCGCATTCATTGTAAAATATGCACTGTGTAATGTCTGTAGCATTTGTAAAATGTGTCCAGATATTATTTTTCTTGACCAGTTCTAGTTTATTTTTTATTTTATTTGTTTAATTTCGAGCAAATATTACGCCTAATATTAGAGGGGGCACACTCAACCACCTTCACAATTGTATGCACGAGTCTCACATAGTCATTAAGAAGGTACATGTACGCCTATATTTCCTCTCACTGCATACTATCTGACCTTTGTCGAAGACACTGAGCTCTACAATAAATCAATCCTGAATGGTTTTTAACACGAATCAATTTATCACCAGAATGCCACCAGATTATTCGCAAATTAAGTGAGATAACATGGTTGGCCATTCATGGGGTCACCAGATAGCAAGTACTAGGCGTTTTCTGAAGTTTGCAAGACTACCAAGAGATAAGATCAATCCATGATCATAATATTGACCCATCTCTATGATCTATTTATATTTTATATATAAAATGCGCGGTATCTCGGAGTACCATGATACATCGAGGTACTCGAAAAGCTGTAATGCATAACGTATTTTGCACAACTATTATAATACTTAATATTTGGCATTCCAGGTTTTAAGAAATACAGCAAGATAACCGCACATTATGAGGAAACAACTTGCGCACAACTAGACCAAGTCTAGAATTCTATCCCTCCTGACTAATATAATAGTGCCTCAGTGTGTCACATGACGAGATTGGCAATTCACCGCCATTAGGGAGTAAAATATTCTTGGGCCACATTTCAAAATATCCGTGGTAGGCTGCCTCAGTGTCATACACGGCTCAATAAAACTTAGACAATATAACACGAGAATGCTTTCAGATTATTCACAGTAAGCCTTTAGTCGTAAAGCCTTTAAGAAGGCACTGGGTGGTAAAGACATGATTAATAGTGTTTATGCACGTATTAGATTGAAAGTATTTAAGGTGATAGCTGGCGCGACAATATTTCGTATAAGGTAAAAAATACTTCTGTTCCCGATTACCAGACCGACGCTATTTGAATTTTTATAGCAGAAAAAGCATCCCTCCACAATAGGTTTATCAGCGTGCATATTGAGTTTGTAACGGCTCTAGCTTATTTTTATTCCTCTGTGTCCAAATTTCGGAGTGCTATTTCAGTTTTCATCCAATCGACTTCAAAACCTTGGCACAATGATCCTCAGCTAATAAGGTTTTATGCTTTGACTTTTTGAAGAGGGAAAGTTTTACTGGATTTAATCCCGATTTTAGTGTTTCGAAACCGTATTAGTGATCGGGCAACAAATATCACGTGGCGTCCTGCTATTTATAACAAATCAACTATGTATATATGCACAAAAAAAAGCAATGGATAATAACAATACGAAAATGTGGGCAAAGTTTATTGCAGCAGTATTTTTATTTAATGCAAAGTTGAACTTGCTTATACAAGTATGCACAATTAAGCCACTAATATATTTTACTAAAACATATTCTTTCATATACTGACGTTTTTTTTATCAGGTATGCTATGGCCTCATCACACACGTCTGCTATCATATGCATCCATAAACTCAGCTTTGGTTTCAGTATTTAGCCGACTTCAGTCCGACCAATTTTAAAATCGTCAGCTAGTTGACGATGAGTTTTACCAACACCAGCTTTGATAAGTCTCACTTTATCCCTTAGGGTGAACTCTGTACGTTTACGAGGACATGATTAAAGTTTGGTTATGTGCAGCATACACACTTATGATAGAATGATCTCTCACTTTGAAAAGCTTATTCTTATTTCGGCCTGTGAGCCCTGTTCATGGCTTCTCAATGTTTATTTGTCAATTCACTTCAGGTTATGGAGCTAATCATCAATGGTAAATGGTAATGCATGTTCAAAGAAGTGTTCCGATAGGAAACTAACAGCCGTCCCAGCAAACACCAGACATTGGCCCAATGTTGGGTGACTGTTGACCCATCGTCTTCGACGCTGGCCCAATATTCACCCAACATTGTGTGTTTGCTACCATTGTCTACTTATTCGCATTGTTTTAAGTGTTTGTCGCGACATACAGATACGAGCGCAGACTTCCCGGATCATTAGCCCACTGAGTCCCGATAGAAAAAAATCCACGTCTAGTCTATTATGATTGTGTATTTAAACTAAGCATGTAATGATAATTACCTAAAATTTGATTGAGGTGAATTGTAAAATCTCTTGGACACTATCTCAAATGCAAAGTTTTGAGTTGTATAATTACGACATTCCCACGTCTTTAATTATTATTTAAGACGGCCTTTATTATCACGGGCGGTTGGACCAACGCTGGATTAATGTTGGCCAACCGAATACGATAACGGTCCATCATTACTTTAGCACTGCATGAAGACTGTTTGCTGTAGCGAGACGCTTTATGAAGGAATAATCTGCTATACACCTAACGCACGCAATTTCTTAAAATAACATATCACTTAAAAATAATAACTATAGCATTATTTGTCGGTTAATAACACCGAAATTGTATTGTGCTTACATTATTTAACATGTTTAATTATGCTTATTGACGATACCAGGTAATTAACGCATGAAATAAATAGTTACTACAGCACGCAGACAGTGTATGGCCAGTAGTAGCGGGACGCTTTATCAACAAACAATTAACCCTTAATCTTTTATATAACTAACGGATCAATTATATATTTTAATGTAGAACATTTATTTTTTGTATATATATATAGTAATTTGTGATTTGATGGTATCATCAACACATGATAATAAAGTTATTTTACATGTTTGTAATGTACGCATTGTACATGTGTGGAAAACAAAGGTGATAGTTTTTCAAAATAAAAATCCCCTCACAAAGTGGTCATAACGATATATTGAAAATACTCATTTGACCGCAATGACGAGAGTGAACTTGCCATTTTGCCACAAAACATTAACCGTAGTCCGGAATGGCGGTCTGACCGCATTGGTGATCGCCTTTGATATGGCTTTGACTGAGAACAAATTCGGGAAGAAAAAATCGACCGTAATGATGATCTGACCGCATTGGTGATCTGACCGGAAGGTGAGAGTCTACTGTATCTCTATTGAATGAGGGATTGTCATTTTAGCTTTCTAGTTCTTCCTCCATTTTCAGAGGCTGATCATTCCTCGAGTTTTAAATATTTTAAAAATCTGTTTAGTGTAGCATAATCACACACACAAGCACGTTAGCCACATGTTTGTATGATATGTTTACCTATTATAGATTCTGCACCAATTACATTTGAAGGCGAGGGTTGTTTTTAATTTTCATGTCGATCAAATAGCGGGTGAAAGCAATACATGTCGGCTGATATTCATTCATTGCTGAGTCGACTCATTAACCCTCTAAATACTAGATTTATTTTACTATCACTAGGTTTCATAATGAAATTACATTTGCAAAATGCTGTTTCAATGCAGGACCAGTCTTACAGACGGATGCCCACCATTGAACCAACCTTAAGTGTTTACTTTGAACAGTAATAATCTTTTAATCGCTAGAATTGACAATTAAAATGACAATTATAATTATATCAAACACGAAAAGTCGACCCAATGTTGTTTTAATATTGGGCACGCGTCGCAGGCAGTGATTCAACATTAAACCAACAGAGAGTCAAATCAATGTGTTTACTGGGCCCTCTGAATGTGTTTTTTTCACTGAATAAACTATAACATTCACTGATAATTTTTAAAAGTGAGTACATGTATGGTTTATTACGCCCCTTCCCCACGTATTAAGCAGGGAAATAAAACAATTACTATCACGCAACCACCTTGAAAATGAAAAGAGGGTATTATAACATTTCCACATTATTACGTGGTCACGTATTATTCATTACATGGTCTCGATATTGAGCTGCATGCGTATATTAAAAAAAAATAGTCGGGCACCTAATAATGGAATTTCTTCTTTGTAACGTAAAAGTATTTGTTATTTAAAAGCTCTTTGGTATTTTGGGAAGGTAAAATAATCAATTTTTTGTTAACTCCCATATCAATACGTGCGAAAGTAAAACTAGTTTGCTTCCCACATTAATATATTACTATGATTATTAATATTTCTCGGGTATGGGGGCGTATTGTATAACAATGACCAGTTGACAAACAAATGTGCGTATCTGTTTATTTCTAAGGACATACTGAACATAAACCACATAAAAATATATTGTTATTAAGTAATTTATATGTACGAAACGAATTTGTATTCATCATTATCTTATCACACATTATTTAAAATTTCTTCCAATGTAGACTGTAGGAGATTTGTCTAATAACAGGGATATATGTAAGATATTCTATAAGTGCAGTAAACAGTCGGTCTTGTCATCTATGTTTATTTATTTGACATTAGGCTTTTACACACAGGGATGTACGTCATCAGGGTGAGATCCAATAGCAACACTGACCGGGAATTAATAAAAAGACATCTGATGAATCATTTACCCCCATGATTAGTTTGTTGTTAAACTTATTATTACACATGGATGGCACAAGTACATATGACCCATATCGTCAAGATCCGAAAACTAAGATTAATTAAAACATCAAGCGATCATAAATGTTTATGCTCTACAATCCAGAACATTCATTGTGCTCACATGGTTTACTAAGCCTTCTTCAGATTTACATGAATTGTATTTAGGATCACAGTTTGTGATTACAAATTAGGCTCAGATGATAATATAGCTGCACAGAATAATTTTTCGTCAATAAATCTACATTGACAGTTTGTCTGTTCACTGTAACAATGAGAATTAATATGAAACCAGTAATCAAAAGTACATACATTGCAGATATCGCCAACGAAGAATTCTTCATTGCTGTTAGAAGCTGTGTATCCAGTCACAAAACCACAGCCACGTGGAGTTATGGTTCCTGTAAATCAAACGAGACTCACTTTAACATACATTCAACTGAGAAATGGGCATGCGTGGGACCGTCACGCGTAGGCCTACAGTAGCCTATGTAGTATGGGTTATTATGGCATTAATATCAGCAACAAAACTGATTACAAGATACTACTCCAACGAGACATTGACCCAATGCTGTTTAATGTTGGACCAACATCTGCTACGCTAGCCCAACATAGAACCAGCATTGGCGGAGTGTACGATGTTTGAGGAAAAGCTGTCCTGTCAATACACATTTGCGGGGTCAACTGTTACCGCAGTAAAAATAAAAAAGTCTTTTAGCTGGCAAACCCGACGCCCAGCTAAGAGCCAGGGCTGAGAGCTTTGAGCTTTGGTGGAATTATTAACTCATATATGCCGCTCAAGATAGACTTGCTAGATTTGTAATTTGCTCTTAATGCGGCGGTGGGTATGAAATGCATATTTTAGTATTATTATGATATAGGGCCTAGGCCTACTCACGGGCACTATTGCATTCTGGGGTACCCATGTTCTACAAGTTTTAACAGCTGACTACACCTTTAAATTGACGTTCTATCACATTTCTATTACATAATAAATGGATGGACACTGGATTAGTGGTACAATGGTTGACGCTACCACCTGTAATACTGGTGTTAGTTATCCGTTTGTTGTTTACAGGTTGGCATTGTCATCTGAATCATTTCACCATCCTCAGGCGTTTCTGATGGTCCAGTTTAGTATGTAGGCATATGTGCACAAAAGTGGCACAACAACCCATTCATTCTTTAATTACACGCATAAATAGTTTATGGTGATTTAGAGAAGGTTTAGTATGACCTTAACAGTCAAAGTGTTGTAGGCATATATGGGTTAATTATTTTAAGAGATGCATGTATCACTTTGGATGTGATAAAAATATATTATGCAAACATAAATGTTAAACTTGGTTTTGAGACGAGCAAAATAGAAGTTGAATGGGTAATTAGATCTTCGTGTTGTTCAAGCTATGATATGGACAAAACTACAATAAGATAAGGTGGATTAGACTGGGTCATTTTACTTCCCAATCTCCCAGCGTTCATTCCATTTAGACCAGTGACGATTAACTGGAGTTTTTTCGTAATCACATCAATTAATTACATTTTCTGATGATCATAAACGAATCATGTTTAACATGTTTAACTAATTCATACTCCAATCCGGGACTCTAATTTGCTATGCACCTTTAGGATTTGAAATTGCCACTGGTGTCGGACAATCAGCAGAGCCAGCAATACAGTCGTCGTTCTCGGCATCTGTCATCACGTAAATTTTCCAGCTGTTGAATTAATACTCACATCACCGACAGCACGTGTGAAATCTTCTAGACCGTTTACTGTCTGCAGTTCCAAGCTGGCAACTAAGTAAGTGTCAGTGGTGTTTTTCTGGATATTGAAAGCGAAAGAAGAGCCGGCTACACAATCTCCATAAGTAACTATTCCCCACTATGTGCCAGCTGGTGTGGTAACCCAAGATGCATCCAAAGTGAAAGCAGCTGTCAACTTCAGCTGATTGACCCAATCTCCAGCAAAGAGGTCGTCAATCACAAATGTTTCAAGGTGATCACCGTTGTTTAAGGATGACTGGTAACCTTTATATTCTCCAAATTAGTGTCAGTTGTAAGTGGAATAGACACTTTACAGGTACAATCAACTGGAATATGGAACACCCCATGATATTAATACAAAATATGTTAATATGTTAAAGAGTGGCCAGGGAAGAACAGTGAGTGAACAATAAAATAAAGTAAAATATAAACCCACAGTGTTCTCTAATTATTAGTGTGTTACTATATTTACCACACTTTGAAAGTACATTATTTTGCAAACTTCGTTACCTTTCATTTCTGTGCATGTGCAGATATTGTCAGTGTCAGTTGAAGTAGCCGTTTTCACCACATGTTCCAACTTCTACCACATCCTATCCTTTGAACATTCCAAATATCCATTCAGGCTCCATTTGAACGTATGGACAGGGAGCTAATAAACAACTAAATTCGGTCTTGATATCATCTAAATGAGTTACTTCACTTTAATAAAATATTTACTCTTAGGAATCTACATAATATAACATTATTTAAATGGGATAATTCAACGTAATTAAATATTCTGTCATGAAAAGCAAAAAACATTCAAGTATATAAAATGTAAAATTTGTCATTTAAAATAACTACCGACACAATAATAATAACGCATCAACATTGACGATTGGTATATTTGTCTTGCTCTATTTTCTAAATTAACAACTTGAATCACTTGAAGGAGCACACCAATACAACTGGTTTGCTAAAATTTAAACCTATTTTAAATTACTCACTCCATCCTGGTGTGCTGACTGTGGGGAAACGTCAAAATCAGTATATATCCTTATTGCAGGATGTTCTTGTACATGGAAGACCTCTGCGGATATCTGCTGGATCAGTGTATGTACCAGGAGCACACCAGCGATCCACGGAGGTGATTACACAATAATCCTTAGCCTTATAACATTCCTGGTAATGTCTACACATTGGAGGGTTGTCAGAAGCCTCTGTAAATCCTCGGCCCAGGGCGTCAAAGTTACTGCATCGGTAGCACTCATCATCTTCACCGGAAGTCAACTATTTGAGCGACCATCACTGATAGCATGATTAGCGCAGTTTTCTTAGCATTCGAAATATTGTTAAACAATGACTTAAAATAAGCGAATGTGTCTTAAGTTAGACAGGTGTGGCTCATGTCCAATGATTAGCATTCCAATTAAAGATAAGGGTTTAATTATCATAATCTGATAATAGGGAATGTAACATGGATGAATGATATTCCCGCAAAATTAAACTTTTTATGGAAGCAAATAAAACAATTGAACAAAAATAAGTATGACAAATATTTAATACTACTACGCTTATACATTGTCGATTAACAGAAACATCGTTCCAATCCAACTATATGCATAGCATTACCCCTAACATTCGTATAGTGTACATATTTCATATTTTTTATGACTTATATAAATCTGGTAAAATACTATTAACAATATATTATAAAGCAACAAAGGACGGGCTTGACAGTGTTGGCAGGCTAAGAGACAGCAGCGCTAGTGACAGGATTAATTTCAACATCGTGTTTTCGTTGCTAAGTCAACCTGTTAAAAAGGTTCATTTTGTAAATATGCCTGGATATACAATATTGCAATGAGTCGTGGTATTATTCGCCTAGTAGGCCTACATAAATTTTGCATATATTCTGAACAGCGGTCGACCATTTGAAATATTTTTTACCGGGTATCTCAACCCGAAACCACACTTTGTTAAAGAAGGAAATGGCGCAATGATTAGAGCTTAATGCTGGTTTTTCAGAGAATATCATGTTTGCGTACCTGGTAGGACAGAGATGACAATGTGTACCATAAGTTCAAGGCGCCAAAATAGCTACAGGACTGTATGTTAGTCGTGGAGTTGAAATGGCACGAATGAACATGTTCAGTGATTGAGGGGTAAACTATAAAATCGGATGCTAGGTCTTCACACCTAATATCTGAATACAAACGTGCACATTTGCTTTTATAGGTTAATGTGCTGGGCAAACAATGTATTTCTGTTATAAGTTATATTATGTGAGAAGGAGAACTTTCATATCATATTATGCGCAATGTGAATGTATGCTTAATTCATCCAATGGCTTTGGAAATCTGTTCCACCAATAAAGTGGCCCAATTGTGATGTTATAAATAGCATCTTTATCACGAGCTTTGATTGGCTGATCCCGTAATTATGGTAATGTGCTTGACTGAGTCATTCTTCTATTTGTCTAGAGTATTATATTTGGTCTACAAGAGTATGTCAAAATGTTTAAATTAGGTCCTAATGCTTTTCAAAACAGTTTGCTAAACTACAGTTTCTTTAACAGGTGTGGTATGACAAATGTGAAGAAATTCGATTAAGTAATATCAGAGTAAACGAGAGTGGACTGACGACTGTTCAGGCGGATGGACGGACAACCGGTGTCCAGCCCCTCCACACCCACTGCGCACCACCTCTGCGCATATACTTGGTGCTGATGATATATAAGACCATTCCTAATTATCCTCCTGACATTTTAATTATTTGCCCACTATATGCAGTGCCGAGAAGAGAATATACATCATAATATATTGTTACTCTGTGTGGGATCATCACAAGTTAAGAAGCCATGAAGTTTTACTGGAGAGACGAAGCCCTCGTTCACACCTCCAGTGACAATGAAATGTACTATAATTAAATTTGCTGCACTAAAGTAAATTATTTCAAACTAAGTAACCAATCAAATATCGTGATCTGTGATTTTCAAAACTTACTTGGCAGCTGTGTTTCTCACAATGATGTCTTTATACTGGTTATCAGGATGGGTTTTAGTCTCTAAAGTCTTTACCTGGTTTTACTTCACCTTGCTTTCCTGGTCCACTTTCCTCAGAGCTTCATCAGCTGTAGGTGTGAGTATCCAACAAATACGAGACGTTCACCCGCACTTGGTCATGTGTGTACTGATAAAATCAAACACAAACCAATATGTTTATTATTTATTTAAAAAAAAAAAATGTTTTTTCTCTCGACAACTCTACGTACATTTGTAATGTAATTATTATGATTATATTTAGTATGTATATATTTATGTTTTTACTATTCATGGCACAAACAAAATAAATACATGCATATCCAGATCTTTAATGATAAAATGTTGGTATATATGATTGTCATGGTTATGGAAATAATAATCAGTTACCTGAAGGTCAAATAATGTAGCTGAAAGGGGTATTAACCCCTTACAGACTCTACACGTCACAATCTGACACTGAAAAAGTAAAATATTATACTGGTGCTATAAAATAATTGTAGACCACTAAACAGTTCGACGCCGGCGGAGTTCTACATTCTTAGCTCTGAAAAAGATATCTGCCTCCGGCCTCGGACCTTTTCCGCAGCTAAGAATGTAGAGGTCCTCGGGCTTCATCCTATACGTAGACCACTAAACAGTTGGATGCCAGAGGGCAAACATTGGATATGTGCCTTTAGTGTTTTCTTCACTAGGCAGCTGGTCAGCCGTGCCTGTGATCGGCCACCTCGCCAGCTCAAGAGATGTTGAATAAACGTTTCCTGAAGGCTGGGACAACATCAAACATGTCGAGGCGTAATTGTGTCAACGCTAACTAGTGGATAATGTCAAGAATACATTATTGAAAATGTGTAATATCATTGTTATTTTTATGCGTGTATCGTTTGGTTTTAGTTTATGAATATTATGACAACATTTGGCCAAACTTTTGACCGTGGGTATAATTTCCTGATCAATCTAAAATTTAAGAAGAGACGCTAAACAAACTTTTCCTGAATGCTGGCCCAACATCAAACACACAGCATCCTTTTGTCAACTCCAATAATTAGTGGATAGTTTGTAATATTGGTTTTACTGTTATACTGTTACGCTTGCAGGTTTTTTAAAGTTTATGAAACATATTGTGCCAATATTTTACTGAACTGCAATTTAAATGTCATCTTTGACGTCTGGAGAATATAATTATGAGGACGTTTCTTGCTCGTTCACCCAAATAATAACCTGTTAGAAAGTTATTAAACTGAAACAGGGACCGTACATACGTCATCAGAAACACTTCGCTGATTAACGTCTTTGTCGGCTCATTTAATCGTCAGAATATACAGAGAAAAAAGAAAAAGGCCAGTGGTGACACACAGCCTGACCATGGCTCTCGTATTCCTGCCAACTCCAACAGTAAGGTCATGCGGCAGACGGGCAGTGAATCATCCAAACGTCAACCCTTTAGATCAAATTCACAGAATCAGGAGAGACGCAAAATGAATCAATCACACGCCAGTCGTAAATGTTACAAGTGTGGTGAGAGTCACAACACCTCTGATTGTCGTCACCACAGCCGTGTGACGTGTTGGAGCTGCGGACTCCTCGGCCACAAGAACACCATGTGTAGGAAGTGATGAGCAAAACACAGCGCGCCTGACATCTGACTTGTCTAACACGTGTCGCAATACTCAAACTAATTTAATTTATCTTAACGCTCGCAGTTTAAAGTCGGTTACATCTAATGTGAATAAAATCAGAGACTTTAACACTCTAATTAAACTCAGTGACAGTGACATTTTCGGCATAACAGAGACCTAGTTGAATTCTAATATTTTGGGGAGTGAATTATTTTCTGACCAATATACTGTCTATCGTAGGAATAAAGAAGAGACAGTACAAAACAAGAGAGGCGGTGGCATTTTAATTGCATTCAAAAAATATATTATATCTCGCCGTAGAGATATGCATAGTATCTAAGGTTATGGAGAGATATATTTACAATAGTGTTTATAATATTGTTGAACCGCCAATTAATACTCACCAACATGGCTTTATGACCGGCAAATCGTGTACCACACAACTGCTATCCGTTTATGATACAGTTGGTAAGCACATAGATGAGGGTAAACAAAACTTATATGATATTTTTTGATTTTCCAAAAGCATTTGACTCGGTTAATCACAACTTGCTTATTAATAAATTACAAAAACTTGGATTTTCTGGTAAATTATTACTTTGGATTACCGATTACTTAAAAGACCGCTCCCAAAGAGTTGTGATTGATGGTTTCACATCGGACTGGGTGCCTGTTACATCTGGTGTACCACAGGGATCAATACTTGGTCCATTATTGTTTTTACTCTTCTTAAATGACATGCCCGATTGTACAGAACATTCATTATTATCTTTGTTCGCAGATGATGCAAAATGTTTCCGGATAATTAATAACATTGAATATTGTGAGCAACTGCAGCGTGATTTAAATAGTCTTTACGAATGGAGTCAAGTTTGGAAGTTGAATTTTAATGTGCTTAAGTGTAAAGTACTTTAATTTAAAAGAAATGTTACTCCTATTGTATTTAAATATCATCTTAACGGAACTGTATTAGAAAATATTTATAGACACTATTACCCGGTGTTTTCAGTATTGGCACTAGTATTTTGTTGAGGTGGCCAGTATTTTGTCGAGGCCGGAGGCCGAGGCAAAAATACGGCCACTGAGACAAAATAATAGGGCCAATACTGAAAACACAAGGGTAATGTTGTATTTATTATATACCTTGTAATTCTATTTTGTCACCTGAATAGGCCTTCTTCTTCATCTATAACGTAGGCCTACCCCAACATTTGTCCCGTTGGTGACCATTGATCTCTGGTCGGGTCAACTCGCTCTTGCGGGGCCTCAGGAACCGGGCTATTCTACACATCCTCACATAAACTAAAGACTAAATCTCGTTAGGCCTGGTCATTAGGCCTACTCATAGTCCTAAACTCAGGATAGGCCTATACTGCTATAGGCTAGGTTATGTAGGCCCTACCTGTAGCGTACCGATGACAGGTATGAATTTATAAACATAATACATGATATAGGGAAGACTATAGGCCTAGGCCCCTACACCATGTAGGCTACACCTTACAACCTGTTTGTAGCCCGTGACTAGCACCCGCATATCTGATAGCAGTGAGCAGAAGGTGTAGCCTGAATGTACGCAAATAACGCACACGTTGCGTGTCTACAGGCTTCACAGTGTTAACGGACTATTATCAACTGGCCTACTATCTGGCTGATGTAGGCCTAGACATTTTGTTCTACTGGTTAACATTACATGGCTAACTAAGCATAGACTAGATACACAAACACTAGCAGAAGCCTAAAATGTGTTTTCATTGAAAGATTACATCATAGAAAATAACATAACATCAACCTTGAATAAATCGGAATACAAATCTCCACGTCATTAATATTTTCACATCGTAAGTCAATAACAACGCCAAACTAGGGCAAATACGAAAAACCCAGTCAAATAAGTATAATTTCAGTATTTACCCTAATTGTCCATGGATAATGATAAATAGTAGAAACTAGTGAATACGACGCCAGCCAAAATAACTGTTATTGCACAGGGCAGAAACTATGTTATTAGGGCAAATAACAGCATAGGTATATAATAACATGCTATAGAGACCTGGGAGTCACAGTTGACAAGGGTTTAGTATTCAACAATCATGTTTCTAATGTAATCAACAAATGTAACAAAGTCAATGGTATGATTAGACGCTCACTAGGTTACAGGGCTTCAACATCAGTATCCATTAAACTTTAGAGAGCTTTAATACAGCCCATTATTGAATATTCTGCTCCAGCCTGGTCTCCGTTCACCAAAATTCAAATAGAGTCTATTGAACGAATTCTGAGAAATTTTACCAGATATGCCCTTCATTATCCAACTATTAATTATAAAGAACGCTGTGTGCTCTTACATATCTTACCATTGTTTTTTCGCAGAGAGATGATGGACATCAAACTTTTTAAATCACTATTTGTGCTTGATTTTTCTAATAGTGTTGCATCATTATTGAGATACTACGAACCTGACAGAAGACTACGGTCAAGTCAGAACGGATCACTCTTTTATCCGAGACAAGTCAGAACTAAGACGTTTAAACATTTCTATTCTAATCGCGTAGTTAGCATTTGGATTATTTTACCGAAGGACTTGCGCCAGGAGCAAACAATGTACGTCAATTGAATAGTTTTATTATTTAAAGTTCGAGGACAGTTTCAACTGTGATAACGTATTTACTTGGACAAGCAACTGTGGATGTCAGGCGTGCGTGTGATATTCGAATCATGATAATCAACATGTTTTAATATCACATTCTGTTAGAAAGCGTTCCACTGTGCCCGTGAGACAAAAGGGACTAACGTTATGTTCGTGTCGAGGGCTCTATTTAATACCACATAGTTGTATTATTGTCTTTAAAAATAATCTTAATATAGTACAGTTTTATTGTATTATCATGATATTATATGGTATTTGGCTCGAGTGCATAATGAACTAAACTTGTGTGGTGGCTCAGGGCACCCTGGTGACCTTCTACTTGCTCCGCAGTCAAGCAAATATCTACAACGTTGAAATTGTGAAGACCTTATAAAACTAAAATAATGCTATTGCTATAATGTTGCATGCTTTTAAAAAATGTCCCACTTGTAGTTGTTTTAAAAATTTCTACGCTTTCCAGAGGTTTTTTTGCTACTTTTATACTATTATGTAGTTATTTTATCTCTGGTTATAGCGCGGGAAAAAAATATGTATAATATATTTTTATTTAATTTTACTTTTAAGTGGAATTACCATGTACAAAGTTGCATGCTTTTAAAACTTGCTCTACTTGTTGTTGTTTTATAAGTTTCTACGCTTTTTTTAAATATATTTTTATAATATTTAATTTTACTTTTAAATGTAATTTTAAATGTAATTACCATGTATATAAATTTTATCCTGGATGCCGAATTCAGTTAGGGTGCTGGTCACCTGTATTCGCCATCCTGATGTACACAATTTTATTAACAATTGCATATTTGTACGATTATTGTATATATTTGTGTATATAAAGCCTAATAAAAAAAAAAAATTAGTTCCTTTACAAATATTTACTTGACTACAAAATGACTCTGCTACACAGAGGCCAAGTTTAGCTTCCTGGAAGTCAACATTGATAAATATTTTTTTCTTTTAAACAGTTTTCTATATGGCTACGCAAAATGACAGATTCTGCCATATCTCACAACCTTATTGTATTTGTATAGAATGTTTTATAGTGGTGTAGATTACCAAAAGATATACAGATTACGTTTTGAGTAAAAGACAAAAGATAGGGCATATAATTATCATTGTAAACATATTTAAGAAGACATGACGGCATAATTACAATTACACACGATGGAAAGCTATCAGTGTGATTTGCTAGAAACCGTCATACATAGTCTGGTGGCATAATCTGAAAAGGGTTCTAGAAATAGGTTGAGGGGTAACACTTTTTTACCATGTGAAAACATTTCGTTTATCATGTTTATTGTTCACTAGGGTGTCAGGCTTAAGAAAAACGTGATTTCCGTTGCCGCATCATGCGCTTTTCTTGTTATATCAATCAATCAATCAAATTTTATTACAAGATTATATCCATACAGGATTTAGGGTATATACATTATTATTGATGCATTATTTTAATACATTGATGTACCTATACAGTGCTGATATTTTTAAAACGTATCAGAGTTATATACATAATATAGAAAAGTTGCCAAAACCAGAGATAAAAACCTGCATATTATTATGAATAGTACATAGATAAAATAAATGTAGCGTAGCGTAGCAACCTACAAAATAACTACACGTAGATCACTTTTTTACATAATCGCTATTATAGTATTAAAAATGCATGGGCCAGCGTTAGCTCGTAAAACCGTCCCATGGCCAACAACACGCCATTCTAATGTAGAATATAAATATGCTTATTTGGGGGTTATTTAGGGGGTTGAGTATAGTGGAGTAAATAGTCATTTCTTTACAGACGTTGAAACAATATTTTTATCACAAAATAATTAGAATCAACAAAAAAAAACTAGTCATCTGATAACGGTCAGTTGAAACGGCTTAATACAACATAATTATTGGATATATCAATATCTGGCCTATGTTTTCTTCGGAACCCATACATTTATATTCTTGCAAAATGAGTGGTATTTAGATTTAAAAATGTCATAATTGTTTCTTGAAGATTATCTTGCAACCTTTTATGAAAATGTGTGTATTTATCTTGAGATGAAATCTAAAACATTGATCTAAAACTTTGCTCGGCATTTAAGTGTAGAAATGTGTGTCCGCTTTTGACATAATTTGGGTGTGCTGAACGCGAATATGTCGAATAACATTCTTTATTTCATGTCCTTCAAATATTTTTTTCTTCTAATACAAATCTTGCAAAAGCCATGTGATTTCATGTGAAATAAACCATATAATATATGGGGTTTTCTTTGCATTTATGCGGCCATTTTGTGCTCTGGTAATTTGACAGTGAAGGTCACCCAAATATCGATTGTTATCCGACAGATTCGAGCTCACCACAAATTATGTAAAACTAATTGGATAACAAAATTATATACGAAGATGCCGAGCTCAATGTTTCAGATTTCAACCCAGGTTAAATACAGACATATTTATAATAAAAGGCTGCTATATTCTTTCATGCAACAAAATATATGACATTTATAAATATGAGCAACAATTTTTTTTATGTATGCACATATATCTGGTCATAGGCATAAATGTATCTATATCATTATTGGTTTTAAAGTTATTGCGAGAAGAACAACTTCCGGCAATGGCTGCCTAATTAGCATTATATTTCATTATTTTTCACATTTTATGCTTTCATTTAAAATATCTTTATCCTAATCATTGACCATGAAAATATGGGAATAGACACCATATAAATGTGTCTATGACAATGGAAACAACACTTTTATGAGTCGATGAGTAACTCATGTTTTTAAAAAAGATGGTTTCCGTGTGGTAACAAAAAGTACCCCCCACTGTGAAATGTTGTTATTTTGCCACCAGACTAAGAGGTGTTAAACCTAGGACGGCTTAATGCTGGTGGCGTGCCAATATTTATATATTGGTTTGATTTTAATGGCACATATAGTCTAAGTCTATATGAACATCTACACCACGTTCAAGGTAAAGATTTCCCTTTGAAAATACATTGATAAATGCGGATACAACAGGTGTGGCGAAGTTGTGGCGAGGTTACTTAGCCCCATGTGGCGAGGTTACCAAATCTAAAATTTAAGAAGAGACGCTAAACAAACTTTTCCTGAATGCTGGCCCAACATCAAACACACAGCATCCTTTTGTCAACTCCAATAATTAGTGGATAGTTTGTAATATTGGTTTTACTGTTATACTGTTACGCTTGCAGGTTTTTTAAAGTTTATGAAACATATTGTGCCAATATTTTACTGAACTGCAATTTAAATGTCATCTTTGACGTCTGGAGAATATAATTATGAGGACGTTTCTTGCTCGTTCACCCAAATAATAACCTGTTAGAAAGTTATTAAACTGAAACAGGGACCGTACATACGTCATCAGAAACACTTCGCTGATTAACGTCTTTGTCGGCTCATTTAATCGTCAGAATATACAGAGAAAAAAGAAAAAGGCCAGTGGTGACACACAGCCTGACCATGGCTCTCGTATTCCTGCCAACTCCAACAGGAAGGTCATGCGGCAGACGCGCAGTGAATCATCCAAACGTCAACCCTTTAGATCAAATTCACAGAATCAGGAGAGACGCAACATGAATCAATCTCACGCCAGCCGTAAATGTTACAAGTGTGGTGAGAGTCACAACACCTCTGATTGTCGTCACCACAGCCGTGTGACGTGTTGGAGCTGCGGACTCCTCGGCCACAAGAACACCATGTGTAGGAAGTGATGAGCAAAACACAGCACGCCTGACATCTGACTTGTCTAACACGTGTCGCAACACTCAAACTAATTTAATTTATCTTAACGCTCGCAGTTTAAAGTCGGTTACATCTAATGTGAATAAAATCAGAGACTTTAACACTCTAATTAAACTCAGTGACAGTGACATTTTCGGCATAACAGAGACCTAGTTGAATTCTAATATTTTGGAGAGTGAATTATTTTCTGACCAATATACTGTCTATCGTAGGAATAAAGAAGAGCCAGTACAAAACAAGAGAGGCGGTGGCATTTTAATTGCATTCAAAAAAGATATTATATCTCGCCGTCGCGCTGATTTAGAGCCTGACTGTGAAATAATGGTATGTGATTTGCAAGCCAGCAATGTTAAGAAAACAGCTCTTGTTCGTTGTTACAGACCTCCGTCTTTTAATAATGAGTTTTTCTGTACCGCCATGAATAATACCCTACAAGCTGTTCACCACGAATATGATAACGTGTGTGTTTTCGGCGATTTCAATTTCTCATCCATTGATTGGAGTGGTAATGAAAATACGCAAAACTTAGGTTCATGCGGTAGAGTTTCATTTAAAGAGATAATGTCAGAATTTGGCCACTCACAGATTAACGATGTGATCTCTAATTCTGCAGGCAATATTCTTGATCTTATTTTTGCAAATATTCCAGAAATGATAACTACTGTTTCTGAATTTCCTTGTATATTTCCCACTGATCACGCTGTGCTAAAAATTCCAATTTTTGTTACAAAGACGCGACATAACAAAAAAAAACGGTTTGTTTTTTATTATAAAGCAGCGCAGTTGAATGAGCTGAGAGGTAAGATTGTAAATGCAAATCTTTGTAGAGTGATTGAGAATGCTGTTGATGTGAACGCGGCTTGGAGCGGTTGGCTTGATCTAATTGAGCAGTTTATGTCTGCCACAATTACCCGCGTCAAGGTGAAGCCAAACCATTCACACTCGTGGGTTGACAGCAAAATACGTCACCTCAAAATGACAGCATGGCGTCGAGCCAAGCGCTCTGCCAAATGTAGTGACTGGAACTAGTTCAAAAAATTACGAAAACAACTTAAAAAGAGAATAAAACATAAATATCAAACTTTTGTAGAAGACTTAAGTGATTAAGTTAAGAACAACCAGAAAACATTCTGGTCTTTTTTTAATGATAAAACTCAATCTAAAGCAATTCCTGATACTCTAACCGATGGTGATTCAGAGTATACTGAACCCGCAGCCAAAGCAAATTTATTTAACTATTATTTTCAATCTGTTTTTGCAAAAGATCAGTCTCCAACTCGCTGCAACGCAGACAATGTGAGACCCGCGGAAATAAATTTACTATCTATCGAGTTTCATTATTTGGAAGTTCAAAAAATATTTTCCGGATTAGATGCCAACTAAGCATATGGTCCAGATAACCTTTCGTCACGTATTCTCAAAGAATGTGCAAACGTTCTAGCTCCATCATTAACCTTGCTTTTAAAAAGAGTTTTGCCTCTGGTCATATACCAACCCAGTGGAAACAGGAAAATGTTGTACCAGTTCACAAGAAGGGAAACAAATCACAAGTGTCAAACTTCAGACCAATCTCACTTTTCTGCATAGTATCTAAGGTTATTGTTGAACCGCTAATTAATACTCACCAACATGGCTTTATGACCGGCAAATCGTGTACCACACAACTGCTATCCGTTTATGATACAGTTGGTAAGCACTCGCTCTTGCGGGGCCTCAGGAACCGGGCTACTCTACACATCCTCACATAAACTTAAGACTAAATCTCGTTAGGCCTGGTCATTAGGCCTACTCATAGTCCTAAACTCAGGATAGACCTATACTGCTATAGGCTAGGTTATGTAGGCCCTACCTGTAGCGTACCGATGACAGGTATGAATTTATAAACATAATACATGATATAGGGAAGACTATAGGCCTAGGCCCCTACACCATGTAGGCTACACCTTACAACCTGTTTTGTAGCCCGTGACTAGCACCCGCATATCTGATAATCCAGCTCAGAATAGTATAGCATAGATGGATTTCTTCGGCTGAGCGACGGCTATGCGAGCTGACGCCAGCAGATGCAATTTACACTAATCAAAGTACTTTATTCTAAAGGGACTAACGTTATGTTCGTGTCGAGGGCTCTATTTAATACCACATAGTTGTATTATTGTCTTTAAAAATACTCTTAATATAGAACAGTTTTATTGTATTATCATGATATTATATGGTATTTGGCTCGAGTGCATAATGAACTAAACTTGTGTGGTGGCTCAGGGCACCCTGGTGACCTTCTACTTGCTCCGCAGTCAAGCAAATATCTACAACGTTGAAATTGTGAAGACCTTATAAAACTAAAATAATGCTATTGCTATAATGTTGCATGCTTTTAAAAAATGCTCCACTTGTAGTTGTTTTAAAAATTTCTACGCTTTCCAGAGGTTTTTTTGCTACTTTTATACTATTATGTAGTTATTTTATCTCTGGTTATAGCGCGGGAAAAAAATATGTATAATATATTTTTATTTAATTTTACTTTTAAGTGGAATTACCATGTACAAAGTTGCATGCTTTTAAAACTTGCTCTACTTGTTGTTGTTTTATAAGTTTCTACGCTTTTTTTTAAATATATTTTATATAATATTTAATTTTACTTTTAAGTGTAATTTTAAATGTAATTACCATGTATATAAATTTTATCCTGGATGCCGAATTTAGTTAGGGTGCTGGTCACCTGTATTCGACATCCTGATGTACACAATTTTATTAACAATTGCATATTTGTACGATTATTGTATATATTTGTGTATATGAAGCCTAATAAAAAAAAATAAAAAATTAGTTCCTTTACAAATATTTACTTGACTACAAAATGACTCTGCTACACAGAGGCCAAGTTTAGCTTCCTGGAAGTCAACATTGATAAATATTTTTTTCTTTTAAACAGTTTTCTATATGGGCTACGCAAAATGACAGATTCTGCCATATCTCACAACCTTATTGTATTTGTATAGAATGTTTTATAGTGGTGTAGATATACAGATGTAGATATACAGATTACGTTTTGAGTAAAAGACAAAAGATAGGGCATATAATTATCATTGTAAACATATTTAAGAAGACATGACGGCATAATTACAATTACACACGATGGAAAGCTATCAGTGTGATTTGCTAGAAACCGTCATACATAGTCTGGTGGCATAATCTGAAAAGGGTTCTAGAAATAGGTTGAGGGGTAACACTTTTTTACCATGTGAAAACATTTCGTTTATCATGTTTATTGTTCACTAGGGTGTCAGGCTTAAGAAAAACGTGATTTCCGTTGCCGCATCATGCGCTTTTCTTGTTATATCAATCAATCAATCAATCAAATTTTATTACCAGATTATATCCATACAGGATTTAGGGTATATACATTATTATTGGTGCATTATTTTAATACATTGATGTACCTATACAGTGCTGATATTTTTAAAACGTATCAGAGTTATATACATAATATAGAAAAGTTGCCCGCGCCAAAACCGGAGATAAAAACCTGCATATTATTATGAATAGTAAATAGATAAAATAAACGTAGCGTAGCGTAGCAATCTACAAAATAACTACACGTAGATCACTTTTTTACATAATCGCTATTATAGTATTAAAAATGCATGGGCCAGCGTTAGCTCGTAAAACCGTCCCATGGCCAACAACACGCCATTCTAATGTAGAATATAAATACAGTGTATGCTTATTTGGGGGTACCTACAAACCTGTCTTTATTTAGGGGGTTGAGAATAGTGGAGTAAATAGTTATTTCTTTACAGACGTTGAAACAATATTTTTATCACAAAATAATTAGAATCAACAAAAAAAACTAGTCATCTGATAACGGTCAGTTGAAACGGCTTAATACAACATAATTATTGGATATATCAATATCTGGCCTATGTTTTCTTCGGAACCCATACATTTATATTCTTGCAAATGAGTGGTATTTAGATTTAAAAATGTGTGTATTTATCTTCAGATGAAATCTAAAACATTGATCTAAAACTTTGCTCGGCATTTAAGTGTAGAATTGTGTGTCCGCTTTTGACATAATTTGGGTGTGCTGAACGCGAATATGTCGAATAACATCCTTTATTTCATGTCCTTCAAATATTGTTTTCTTCTAATACAAATCTTGCAAAAGCCATGTGATTTCATGTGAAATAAACCATATAATATATGGGGTTTGCTTTGCATTTATGCGGCCATTTTGTGCTCTGGTAATTTGACAGTGAAGGTCACCAAATATCGATTGTTATCCGACAGATTCGAGCTCACTACAAATTATGTAAAACTAATTGGATAACAAAATTATATACGAAGATGCCGAGCTCAATGTTTCAGATTTCAACCCAGGTTAAATACAGACATATTTATAAAAAGGCTGCTATATTATTTCATGAAACAAAATATATGACATTTATAAATATAAGCAACAATCATTTTTATGTATACACATATATCTGGTCATAGGCATAAATGTATCTATATCATTATTGGTTTTACAGTTATTGCGAGAAGAACAATTTCCGGCAATGGCTGCCTAATTAGCATTATAATTCATTATTTTTCACATTGTATGCTTTCATTTAAAATATCTTTATCCTAATCATTGACCATGAAAATATGGGAATATACACCATATAAATGTGTCTATGACAATAGAAACAACACTTTTATGAGTCGATGAGTAATTCATGTTTCTTAAAAAGATGGTTTCCGTGTGGTAACAAAAAGTACCCCCCACTGTGAAATGTTGTTATTTTGCCACCAGACTAAGAGGTGTTAAACCTAGGATGGCTTAATGCTGGCGGTGTGCCAGCATTAAATCAGTATGGAATCAACGCTTCGTGATCACTGGAATGTTCGGCTATTAAGTTTCATGCTATTCTGTCCGAAACCTCGAAGTTATTTTTTTCCAGGAAGTGTGAAGATATCTTATCGCATGGAAAACCTGTCGCAATAATTAATCTGAATCTTGTGATCTCGCTTCGTTTTGTGTGGCTGTAGCTAGGTTAGCTTATTTGAAATTCTGAATATATCATTGGAACACAGTTGCACTCTGTGAGGGTACTCAATATTCGTGCTTTGGAATTTTTTAGCATAATTGTAGTCGAATACAAACAAAGAGCCGTCTACAAACGCTATAATGTAATTGGCAATGGTACTGACAGTGCAGTAAAAACTCCCAGTGCGATTTATCATGTTAATTAGCAAATTAAACAGGATGTTCTATAGTGGTGATGAATCGCCGGCGATCGCCAACGTAATCAATCATACTAATCTGTTACAGGTAACATATATAAATATATATGAATATTGCTTTACGTCGCTTTCTGCACGATCATGGCAATATCGCAAAAGAAGGAAGCCCGAATCCGGGACTCTGCCCTACTCTTATTTCGAATGACTTCAAGGGTTCTTTATAGTGCACAGTACCATAGGCAGCACTGTACACTCCATGTTTTTAAACAGTTTGGAGCACTATATATGCATAACAACGATGACAAATATCCGTCCCGGCCGAGATTGGAACCTGATACCCCCAGGTTACAAGCCTCAGTCGATACAAATGAGCCATCGGGGCCGGCCGTTACAGGTGACACCGTAATAACGTAGGTGGCTCCTCCAGAGTGAGGCCTTTCCATTGCACTTCAGTTTGGCTGACCGTTTTCAATATTATACAGGGCTGCCGCTCGGCAGAACAGCTTTTCCTAGTATGTTTCTATATATATTGACCTCAGGGATTCGTATGGGGAATTAGTCGATGCTCAATATAAAGAAATGGGTTCGCAGACATTTGAGAGGGGCATACATTGAGAATTCTGCCTACGTTGCTAAAATTAAAGCGAGCATACAAGTGTCTTTTTGCTCGTAAGCGTCCCCCACTTTTCTCGCATGCGCGCATGCTAGTGACATGAAAATGTGTTGAAGTCACATGCATGCCCTTGGAAGCCACATGGATGTATGCTCAGGTAGAATACCACTCATATGCACAGCGCAAACCACATGATGCCACTCGCATGCTACATCACACATGTAATTTGCATGCGCAAACCACACGATGTCACCCGAACGCTAAATCGCAGGCATGTGCGAATTACGACTAGTATTAAACGTTTTAGTATCACTTAATAATTGTATCCTATATTGTCATCTTTTATCGTCAAGATTACTAGAAAACCATGTTGCCAATCGATTTTTTCCTACCAATAAAGCTGGAGATCAGTGTCCACCTACCTAAGATGTGGTTTAAAATTTATTGGCGATGAAAGTAATGAAGATTGATTTATGTCGCTTTGTGCACATAATGTATCATGGTAATATCGCGGCAGAAGGAAGCACGAAGCGAGGAACATATCCTACTCTTATCGAATGATTTTAAGGGGTATATATGGTGCGCAGCGCCATAGACTTTCTTCTTCTTTAAATGTTCTACATTATATACAACCCGCTACTAAACCCTTACAGCGCGGGGGTCGACTTTTGTCGTCAAAATCCGACGTCAGATTCTGCCGTCTGAAGTCTATCCCCGCACTGTAAGAGTACAAATATTTCTAATGGCCGTAGACCCATACAGACAGACAGATATTTTATTAACATAAAAAAAGGCATGATTTACTTATTTGTCATAAAAATGATAGAATATATATATACAAGATGGTTAATTTGCTAAAATCACACGACATTCTACATACAGCATTAACATCATATTAAAAGGCATTACCATAGTAAAACACTGGATATAGCGATAAAATAACAGATAATTGGTTACTACTTGATCATTGGAAAGAGCTAACTAAGACATTTATGGTGTTTCAAAGTGAAAAAACCCTTTTGTCTCTATGATTTTGCGCTTTAATAGTTAAAGGATCATGTAGCAGTGATCTGACCTATAAATATCGTATGTTTTAATTAACACAAATGTTTTAGCTACATATGTATGTTTTCTTAAGCACAAAAGTATAAGCTACACTGCTCTGCAAAGTGAAAAGGATGTATCTTCCTACATTTTTAGACATAGTCAATGATGAAAATCGTATTATTATTCCTTTTCAATTGAGAGGTCAATTAAACCATTGTTTGGTGATTATAATTAAGAATGGTGGCATAGCAGTTAATAAGACACGACATGACAATAAGTGTATTCTGAGGCCAAAAACCATGCAGATATGCTGCCCAGATGTTCTGGTGTCTCAACTGCGCACGCACGTGGCGCTACCCAGCAAACACAACGCATTGACCCAATGTTGGTGCAATGTAGCCACACGTCGCAAGGGTAAACAGCAGTAGCTGCTTGCTTGAAAATTAAGCGGTTACAGCTGTTTGCCTTTGCACAAGACTTTTGAATAGCTAATGAATGCGTCCTCGAAGGTAATAAAATATCGTTATTCACACAAATTAGCTGTACGCCAAACTATATTGCCTGCATCTCTGGGTATACACGTAAGGTACCTTTGTTGCCTAGGCTTGTACGCTAATGCAATTAGCAACACTGATGTCTCTTGTAATTAAAGGTTTGTAATGAGAAGCGATCGATTGCGTTGCATTGACTAACATTTGACATGTGATACAATAAAAGCAACACTGCTGCAGTCTGATCATTTAAAAGGTTGGAAGCGATCGAATTGGCGTAGTTTAGGTTGGATGATTATGAAGACATAAGATAATTGTGAATAGTAAAATCTACAAATGACATCTGTGCATTAAGCGTCTATTGTGCGGTGAATGTACGCATCATACACATCCTGTAACCATCACAATGGGGACCCATTCTGAAGAACACAGCTGTTCGAGGCTGAAACATTTCTCTGCAGTATCGTCTTGACTGCTTGCACAGTGAGTTAACTGCCACAGGGCATATGCCAAAACGGGTTAACTAACCAAACATTGGAGATTACTATGTGCTAATCTCTGTGGCACCCCTGAACACCGGACCAGCCTTTACTATACTGGGCCAGCATTAAACACGCATCTAATAACCATTTGTGTGCCCGAATGGATCTCATCATCTGATGATTTTTACCGGGAAGTCTATGGAGAGTGAGTGTCCGGTTGAAAGACACTGTGTGTTGTCCTTGAATACAGGACAAGAAAAAAATGTGAGCGGATTATCAATATTCCCTTTATGATATAGACATCAGTTGGTTTGCATAAAACTGGGTCGGGGCCAATTGTATATATATCAGCTCCGGAATGGTTATTTGTGAATTGGACCCTTGGTGACCCATTTTTATGATGCATCAGAATACGAAGACGTTATCCACGATTATGAAGGTGAGAAAAATATATTTTAACCCCTGGATCATTGATGTCTACAACAATTTTTCAACCCCTCTGTGTTTGGTGTGATACATTTCGCATTAGAAATAAAAAAATACGAAAAGTCATGTTTTTTTTATTTTTCTGATTGTTGGTTATTACACTATTAACCGCCATGTAATGCAATCATCGCTAACAACACTGACATTTACCATGTAATGTTCTACATTAATATCCCCGCTCCCCACCCCCCCCCCCCCCCCCGTGTGTGATATCAATGCGAGTTAGATTCCTACGCAAACAATAGGCGACTCTAATATTAGATGTTCTAGCCTACTAGCTGACTTTCTATTGTGGTTATGAAAAAGAAAAGCACATTGTAACAGCTAAGCTATAAAACTTAATGTGTTACCCATTTGAAGTTGTGTCTCGCTACCGCGACCCACAACTTCAAGCAGGTTAAACTTACTCCTATTTGTTTAACCAACCATTAGCAAATCTTGATGTTTAACCCCAGCGTTCCATTTTTTATGAAAACCTTGGAGGCCAAAGTGTTTTTCAATTTGAAATCATCAAAAATGCCTTAGTTAGCTCTTTCCGATTCATTTGAATACCTATGTTATGGGTCAACAGTCATTACAAATATTTTTTTACTTTTACAGAGCGGGGATGGACTTTAGTCGTCAGAATCTGACGTCTACAGACGTCAGATTCTGACGACTAAAGTTGATCACCGCGCTGTAAGGGTTAAGCACACATTTCATTCCTAATAACTGTGATTTAATCAGCTACTAAAAACGGCTTTAGTCGGACATAGCGGTGTAAAGGTTAACCCAATTCATTCCTTTTTGTTGCTGTTGTTGCAGGTGATCGTGGCAGTTGGCGTCACCATTTTCATAATTCACAGTTATGAGCGACGTAAAGAATATATCGGTAAAGTATTAATAATTTAAACTTTGACCCACTTAAAAAAAAATGTGTTTCGCTACTGCGCCCCAGAACCCAAAGTTGGTGAAGATATACATTTTTGTTTTACTTCATAGCGACAAGTTCGTATGCCTAATTATGTATTGTTTTTCGGATTCCCCTAATTTTCGGGCAAATTTGTTGAAACCGATTTTGTTGTGTTATCTAGATGTTATATTGCGCAAAAGAATATGGTTGGCATTTTGATTTTGGTGCCTGCCTTAGATCAGACATTGGCACATATACCGGTAATTATTGGACGATTTTTTAAATATTTTTTTTAATATATGTTTTTGTGGGCAGGGAAAGACACGAATACGTCATTTTTTATAATATTGTTATGTTTACTATGATATTGGCAACGTTGAAAAAATCAACAGATACAGCACAACGTACATTGGAGAATAATGTTTCTGTTAATATAAGGTGTTTCTCTTAAGTAACCCTTTAGCTACTCAGGCATTTATTTGATTTATTTTCTTCGAGTCCGTAATGTGCAAATCACAAACTCTACCACCTCTAAGTAAATAAAACTCACCAGTTCCACAAAAGAGGTATTCTTAAGTTTAATATATCAATCTAAAATAATAATAAATAAACATTTGAGAAATAATAATCCAAATGTATGCATTGGTGCTTAAAATGTTAACCTAATTGTTTCGCTTATAGAAGAATCACGTTAGGGTTACGTAGACCGTCTGTCATTGCTGTTCTATTCAACCTATTGGCATATGGTTTATACCACATAGAATATAATTAAATCTCCGTTCCTAACATTGTTTAGAACGCTGCAGTGGATTAAATATTCACATAGGGACTACATTCAAACACAACTTTTTATTACAAAATAATCAAAATCAACAACAATACATTTGCCAACTTCAAATCATGCATAAACAATGAATTGTGCATTCATGTGCTGCGACAAATCATAGAAAAACGATTGTTTTTGTTTACATTTTATCAACCATTTTTTGTTTTGCTAATTTGAAAGGCGAATGGTACCAGATATAGAATATTGTCCGACAGATTTGAATTCATCACACACGAATTATATGTATGAAAATAAGTGAAGCACGTGGATGCAAAATTATACACTAAAATGTCTTGGAAAAATAACTGAAAACAGTACTTTTCTTCAGATTCCAGCTCTGTCTAAATACACACATTTTTATACAACGCTACAACTTTCTCCCATTAAGTAGTGAATACAAAAAACATTCAGTCTAACGCATAGTTATACATATCTGGCATGGATGTGGCCAATAATTATGTTTTATTATGTTTGTTTTTTGTTGACCATGTTGACTAGCTGGTTTTGTTGTAGATTTTGATTATTTTCTAATAAAAAAATATGCGAGAGCGGAAATATGTATATTGGTTAAAAATAGCACTATCGGCAGACGTTTACGTAAACCTACCCCCTAATTCTAGAAGCTTGTGGTACCTCCGTGTAAATGGGCTGAATAGAAAGTTTTTCCATATTTTTTAAGTGTTTGCATTGTCAAGTTTAAGATGTACAGTGGCTCAAAAAATAGTGTGGGTGGCTCGTGGGGGCGGGCGGTGGGGTCGCACATGGCCTATTATTGTATATCACATCATTTGAAGTTTATTTGAAATGATCCTGCACATTTTTGCAAGCTTTAGAATTTGCTTCACATCTACACAATTAAATGAATACAACAAAAATTACAAATTATGGTGTGTGATCCCCGTACAGCGTGGGATCTCACCAAGAGCATCATTGATTGATTGAAACTTCACGGTGCGACATTTTAGCCAGTTTCTGCAATTATCAATGTGTTGTTTCCCAGTTTGCTAAGCTCTGATATTGTAAAAATCATAACATCCGTGTCTGATGCATCATACCCTGTTTTAGGTTTTCCCGCGGCATAAAGAATGCTGGTTTGATAGAACACCTTTGTGGGTTGGTTAATGTTGTGATTATTGCTCGACTACTTTCTGAGTTAAAAATGTTTGAGATCTCCTCAGTTTTATTACTTCTCAAAAAATATGCGACTTTATGCCAATTACACCCACAAAGCAGTTGGCCAGATCGCTGCAATTATCAACTGAATCTATGTAAAGAGCTTACAAACGGGTCTTTCTTTAAATACTATACATGTACATGTGTGATCTGTGGATTTTGCTTGTATCCGCCTTGCTCATTTTTATCTGTTGATGTGTTTGAACATCAAAACCCACCAGTTGCCTATTATGGTCCGTGTAGTGGTGAAGAGTTTCCAATCACCTCTTCCAGATCAACTCACTCCCTGAATGACCTTGCGATGACCAGGAAACGTACAATCACCGGAATGTCATGACTGTATTTCTTTTGATCTCACGTCGACCCTTCATTTTCCCTATTCATTGATCCGATAGATCTGTGGCATGCGACTGTCCCTCTATGTTCTGCATTACCTATAGGCCTACTATCTTATACATCATCAGGTGATATAATTTTCGTCATCTCACCATACAATTTATTTCAAGATCACCAATTTGAGTGAAAAATCATTCGATGACATTATTTAGGCTGGTATGGCCAACACTTATTTTTAAGGGGTTTTGCACTTTCAGCCAATTAAATTGATGCAATATCGCAGCTGAACTGATATGTGTTTGTGCCTGACGGACACCGATTGTTGTCAATGAGATTTTACTTGATAGACAATTTACCCTTTAACATTTCCCTCGAATTGCCTCTCGAGTTGCCGAGCTTTAGTGGCACCTTGCAGCTCTGTTTAATGAGCGGGTAGTTTAAAGTATGGATAAGGTCTGCCAGTTTGCGATTGCTATTGATTGTGCATGGATTTAATTGAGTCACAATTTGCGTCCTTATGTATCGCCCATGAAATGCAAATAAAATGCGTAAATTAAATACGCATATACCATTTTGGATTATTCATTTTATCTATATAGTGTTTTTGGTATAATCTAATCCATTCCCACCTTACAAAAACATATACACATGTAACTACACACAAAAAAACCCATCAAAATATAATAATTATTGGCCAGAGATATGTGGAAACATGGATACTTGTATGTCAAAATTCAAAAGGGCCACAAAAAATATGGCCATAAAGAGATTCCAGCCGAATGCCTGTCTCGTCAGAGCTTGCGGGTTTGCCCCACCCCCTTTGGTAATAAGGTTTACAAATATTTAAACATGTATATTTAATCCCTGTACACCCTGCGAAAATCAGTAGTGTAAGCAGCTTACGTTACCACGTGGTAGCGCACCCAGTCTCAGACCACTAGATGTTTAAATCTTGTGTCTAGAGGGCAGCGGCATCTCATTTATCTCACCATCACCAACAGGTTCCCCCGGCGGCCTAGTTTAGCCTGTATGTGCACTAAATGTAGTTTGAAGTCCTGAATCATGTAGTCATTAATTCACTGACTCATGCATTCATTCATTCATTTTTCGTTGATCAGATGGTGGAATTTATAACGGAGAGGATGAATGCAGAGATGGTCGAGCGAAGTTTCTTGAAGATGTCGGTATATTAAAGGACGCCGCATGGGGGCGCGAAGGACAATGTAAACTGCAGCATTACAGTCCCAGGTAATAATACAGCACGAGTGAGTAAGCAGCATTGACCCAACTCTGCTATTATGATTGGGTGTGTGTGGAGCAGAATTATTGCTATAACTATAATTATGCCATAGTACATTACTTCATATTAAAGTCACAATCAAATGATAATCGCAAATTGTCAGCTATCACTGTCCCCACAATGCACGGCGTGGTGACGTCACGTAATCACATACAGAAAGATAGTTAACACCAGGTGTAGTTCAAAGACCAGGCATATTAAACAATACAAGGTGATTGGAATAATAACGGGTTGTTTTAGTCACGTTTGTCACAAACTCAACGCTTGCCAGGTATACCAACGTCACTGAATATTTAAACATTCTTCAGTCTTATTATTAATAAAAAAAAAGTAAAAATTAACCAACTGCACTAGGCAAGTTTAAAACTTTTGACAGCATCACATCACTGAATTTTAACTTTGATTGTTAAAACACTGCAATCTATGTATTATTAAATATGAAAAATAATAATAACCAACTGCAACAGGAAAGATTAGAATTGTTTACAACCACGATTAAAACCAGAGATGCTGGTGGCAGGCTAGTCTCTTTTATGTTCCGCTTATTTTTCAGCAACATTACCAGATGCTTTCTGAATTCTACCAACCACCGTTTGTTCTTTCTGGGAGACTCACGCGCTCGCTCACTGTGGGATCAACTGGTACATTTTCTAAAGGGTGTACCCGGATCTACTTTTTCACCTTTTACACCCAATACAGATTTGTACTATCGGAACGACCAGATGAAATTATATGCCGTGAGTAAAAATACTACTTTCCAGTCCCAGAAAGCACGAGACGTTCACACAAGGGCTATTTGCTGTTGAGCCAGAGTCACCATTGATTTAACTCTTTCAAGCCTGAATTTACCATTGTCAACTTCACCACTACAATCCGCGAATTGTAGTGGATGAAGATGATTGATGTGGTTTAAAAATTAGAGAAAATTACCACGTATTGGTAAACTAGTTTCATGGAAATTTTCGTTCTAAAACCCTTAGTTGTACGAAAATGAAGTATGTTTTTAAGGATGTAAAATGATGCTTTGATGCATCGTGGGGGCTTAAAGGGTTAATGCATCGTGTTTTCAGGAGTAAAACAGCTGATGCTTATTTGGATCTATTTAAACAGCAAAGTGATCTTAAACCTTATTTGGACAAGTATACAAAAGTGTATACCATAGCAATTAAACCATTAATTCAGACTACGATAAAATAGTCTAATCAATATTTCTAAAAAAAAAATCTTAAAAAGTGATTTTCGACCTTGTGTTGCATTCGATCATTGGGGAACTCGTGTGGCATATAATCTCTTAACAACCATTTCTCACTCCCATCAAGTGGCAGATGTGATCATATAGTATCAATTTGACGGCATGTTCTTGGTGTTTTCAGACAATGCTGTGGCAGCCCTGGGTGGACTCGGACATGTACAGTACAGTCAAGTCGATGGTGGATAACAAGACTTTGAGACCGAACATCTTAGCGATCAGTAGTGCCACTGTATGTTTTAAACAACTTTCCAATTACTCGATGCTAGAGAATGCTTTGTTTGCTCATAAAAAAAATACAATTATTCCAATACCATTGCTCATGCGAAATAAATAATAACGTTAAAAAATTCGTTTCGCGTGAGGTCATAATTAAATATTGCTATACCTTTACCATCCATCCTCCCTTATATGGTTAGGATGCTATAATACGGCTATAACGTTTATATTTGTATGGTAACGTTTGTGAGTACGTATTTCCCGCGCGGATTATAATAATAATAATAAACTTCTATAGCGCCTAAATCCTCGGTGATCCGAGCTCAGAGGCGCAGGATTCACTAAATATTACCAGAAATGCATAACAATATGCATTTCTGATATTACGCACTGAGGGCTACTTATAGGGCGAGCATTTGATTCTTCATCTAGCATAATGGCGGATCTTAGGTAATAATATACAATGTGCTGATAGTGGGAGAATATAAATAATCGGATCATATCAAAGGTCTGACATTAGCCCAGCAGCCAGATACTAAAAGTTTACACGATATTGGTTGACTGTTGGGCCGACATTGTACACGGTGGGCCAACAGTGAACCAACATTGGGTCAATGTACTGCGCAAAAGGGGGTCGTATTATGTACCAGTCGGCACAGAATGATACCGCAATATTAGCCATAATTAAGCGAATTCGGGTGCCGTTGATGCCGACGTCATCGGGCGTCATGCAGCGCAGATAACATCGTCACTGACGTCACATGAGCACTGATTTGGACGTTTGCGGGCTGAGCGTCAGCAACAGATATACGGGTACTCATGACACAGATAATGCTGATAAATAAGCTAATCAACAGGGGTCAGCACTGAATGTGTGCGTCCCATGAATGACAAAAAATACCTATAGTCATGACGTCCTTTATCTGTGTGTAGGCTTGCAGGGTCATGATGTATAGTATTCCCGTAATAATATATATCCGTACCTTAAATAGTGAATAATGTAAATAACAAACGTCCATATCTAAGTCTTTGTCTTGAATTATAAAAGTGTCGGATAACAAATAAAAAGTAATATGGTAGGCTTGAATGTCTTCAAGTACAAAATTATTTTTAGCACGGATTGTTGTCGTGTATATGTTGCAGACTTGGCCTTTCTACGGATTGACCATATTCTACTTATTTTTTCATGTTTTTAAATTCTATGCATAGATTTCTTATTATATTATATTATTATTATTTTTTGTATTTTTGCAAACCACCCTTTCCCATTGTGATACACCAAGATCTTTTTTTATTTTCCTTATAAACTCAAATAATCACTGATTATGCAGTGAGAAATAACAATATTTTTATTTGAATTAGGGGGGTCTTGAAGATGTAAAAAAAATTCACAAATAATTCTGATGGGATTTACCCCACCCACCCTCATATAAAAAATATTTTTATACATTAAATGATGTATGTATAATTAAATTTCACCTTAACACATATTCTTTATTTCGAACGAACCCGGTGAATGTGTATACATTGAGACTTTGGAGAAACTCTAGATCAGAGTCTATGTGACAACATACTGATAAATATCACTTTCGCTGCTTTCACCGATTGTGACACATGAGAAAGGAGATTTCAACAAAAGTCCCCAAAAGTTGTTTAATTTATTAAAATTCAGATTGGCCGTAGACCTTCCCACCCTCTTCCCCTGCAATGGACCAATGCTGGCTAGACGTATCTTGGTTGGTGGACTGGTTGCTCAAGGTGATAATAAGTATGCCTATACTGATATGAATAAAGATACATAATAAAGATACACACTATAATGACACACACTTTAAGATTAAATCATGACGTGTTACCGGTTGTTGCAAATCTAGGCCTGCTTATAACGGCAATGAATAATATAAGTAAGAAAGAAATGCACGAACGATAAAATAAAATGTACACAAAAAGCTACAGCATGCCCTATAATGTATACATCGAGAGACTCATATTTTATTACAAAATTCATATAAACCGTATAATTATCATAGCTATGATGTCGATACTAAGCAACAGAAATACCTAAAGTATCAAAAATTTCGGGTAAAATGGTTAATATAAACTGTATTTCCTTGCGAAACAGGTGTAATTGCTCCAAAATAGATGTATCACTATTTTAACAACACGTGTGCTTTTTGATGGGAAAATGGAGGCGGGTTGTGTGGGAAGCACTGATTGGCTAATCATCTCTGTTACTAGGTGCGCTTTTTACCGTAACTATGTGCGCTTTTTGCGGCTCCCACTAGGTGGTGCAACAGTCTTAAAATGGAATTTACAGATTATTTTAAATATTAGTTCACCAGATGGGGGGTTTTGTTCACCAGAGGTCGTTTCATTTTTTTCGGATCTAGAACATTCCTGGTGACATCAGTGGAATTCGGGGACACAGTTGTTGCTTGACATTCAAGCCACCAACAGCTGTCACCCCGGACTCTTTCTTGTGACATTTCAGGCTGGTAGTTTATTTCACTTGTTCAATCTTGTTCTTTTATTTTTCATGCCTAATTTTATTCTAGACAATTTTTAAAAACGATTCTTTGTTACACTGGATTTATTATATATATATTTGTTCTCCTTAATTTCACTTCAAGTAATTTTGTTCCTGGGAATTATTTCCCGCCTTCTGGGCGCCATATTGATTCTGTTCAATAATTTTCTCATCATTACATTATTTTAACTTTGTCTAATGTCAACTGTCGTATAAATACGACAGTTGTTGCTAGACACTCAATCCACCAACAGCTGTCACCCCGGACCATTCAGGTTCCGCCGGCTCGGTAGACAAGTTCCCTAGACCCCGTCTTTGGACCAGCCAGGTCCCAGTTATTCCGGGCTGGTGGACCTGGAGCCAATAAAAGTAATGTTGAACCATTAACGGTTACTTTTTGTGATAAATGTAGCCTATTGCCAGAGCATTGATGTGTTTGTTATTTGTCATGATTGTACCCACTCCTGACGAACTTGCCCGAACCCGGGTTACATCTCCCTGTCAATAAGGCGTATAAATACACTATTGACAGGGGTGTCCTTGTGAATAGCCACAGCGATATTCTATTGCAAAATAATTACGCTCTGCCCTCTGGCGAATGGAATAGGTGTGATTAGATAATATTATGTGCCGTTCGCGCCTGACACCCCGGAACACAGCGTAGTTCGAACAGGTATTTGAGCCGCCGCTGACATCGCCGCAAACGATGCTCGTTTTATTCAGTAGCTGGCGTGGGCAACAACCACTAACGTACTGTATTCACGTCAGTGGCTCAAGATTAGCCAGAACATGGTCATAGACAGCACCAAACTGTCTTGAATACGACCGTTTTTTGCGCAGTGACGTCTCCGTGTGCTGGGAAAGACAATTGCGGGGCCCGGGACAATAGCCGGTACGATGCAAACCATGGCCCACGGCCGGGGACGATACAGACCGTGGCCCTCAGCCCGGGACGATACTGGCCATGTACCTCGGCTCTGGGTTATACCCGGGACGATCAGGACATGGCCCTCGACCCTGGACGATACAAGCCCATGGTTCCGTGACGATACAGGCCATGTAGTGGAGCTGTTAACTATTAAATTTCAGCAGAATCGTTCATTTTATTCTACAATTCTGAAACTTGGCAGATATGTCAAAGATGATATGCTGCTGCACATAAGATAAGGAGACAAGCCATTGAGTCATCGGAACCTGTTGAAAAATTCAAGATGGCCGCCAAGATGGCCGCGGCTATCGAAATCGAACTATATAATCGATTCTATCGCACATAAACTTCGATCTTTGTGTCAACACCCACGTGCTGGGTCAGTCAACTTATCTGTAATGTTTTAGTTGACGAAATATAATCAGATAAGTAACGAGCATAGCTTAATAAGAAATAAATCTAAAATTGCCGCAAAAAGACAGTCTATCCCACTACACATGTTTCTGGAGTTAAGAAAGTCACTTGTAATGTTTTATTAAACAAATATAGTCCGGTGTAATCGGATGAGTAATTTATCACAGTTTATGCTAAGAGATCTACATCCCATGTGGCCCATGGCTATGATGATTTGGCTTTATCTTCAATCCTGCGATACATATTAGCCTTATTTTGATATCTACATCTAGGTTTTTACGATCACTAAAGTCATTTGTAATGTTTTTATTTACGAAGTGAGAGCTTAGTAAGACATACATCCAAGATGACCACCCAAGTGATAAATTGTAGCAGGATTTGGCCGGATCTATCATTATACTATATTTTCATAAATTGACATACAACAGCGTCATTGTATTAATCAGATATAATATATTAATGAGGTGTAGCCTTTAAATACCACCGCTGGTTTTCCTTAGGTTGACCTTGAATAGCCTTGAAGGCTAAATTCAACTTGATCTGGATGTTGCATGAGCTTACTACCTTTGTATTTACTGCATCTGACTGGGTTAAAAGTTACAATATATAAAATATATAGATGCATATATACATCAGTTATGTATCCAGGCATGAAGCCTTATGAGATGAACAACTCTTGGGTCACCTTCCTTATGATTCAAACGGCGTAGATATCATTATATTAAAATAACACGATGATTTATAAAGATTATAAGGTGAATAGTCAAAGATAAATAATGCAAGATACGACCAGATGTCCTATTTTATCAAAACGTTTTATCATTTATGTAGGTCCTATGACACAAGGGGTCGTATCTGCACCCCCGTCAGAATGATCTATTGTTTACACATCAGTGAAGCGTGATCTCTAATTGTACCTACTAACAAGCCATGTATGTAAAGCAATTTTATCTTTTCGAGATCATGGAGCACCTTCTAGCGTCAAAGATGAGGTTTGATCAATAATTTTAGATTATACTTGTTTCTTCAATTAACAATAACGAAAGATGCATGCCACTTTTATTTTAGAACGCGATCATAGTATAGTGTTTAAAACGATGACAGTGTTCCAAAACAAAGGTCTAAAATTCTGTAGTCCGATCGATTTGAAAATGAAAGTTGAGTTGTCATACTCCAATATCAGAGGGGTTTACTGTATTTTTTCACTAGGCGTATTTATGTTGCCAATTACTGTTTTCTGTACACTGGGAGTTACGCTTGTTTTATCGCTTACTTCAAATTGGATTTTTTTTTCTAAGTGGCCTGTAGTAACTTCCTTATGTTTTTTTTTCACACTGATATATGATAGGTACAAAGAGACAGATACAATTTTCCTCTAACTTGCTAGTAAATTTGTATATCTCATTTAACATTTCACATTCCAAGCAGCCAGCATCAAAATACCGTCCTTATTTGGTAGCAATAACCCCGGTGGAATTTTGATTTTGATTTTGTACTTTTTAAGCATTTAAACAGTATTGAAAATATATACTTCTATCAGAGGCACGATAAGAGGTGATTGTAGGTACTCTCATGTGTTTTTTTAAGAAAGAATGTTACATGTCAAAAAAAATGTTCATTGTAAAGAAATTGTGCTAATCTGACTTCGCGGTAATTTAGGCGGCCATCTTCGATGCACTATTGCCTGTCTGCGTCGTAATTTTAACAAATCATTATGTTTTTATGTGATCAGCTCTATAAAATAATCTACTGAACAGTAATTATTATACTTGATAGAATTTTTTTCAAACAACTGTAGCAAAACATGACAAAAACAATATATTTTTCAAGTCTGAAACCATTTTGGCGGCCATCTTGGATTTTTTCATTTTTGAGCCTGTCTCCTTATCTAATATCAAATAGTATACTTTTGTTTACATACCTGCCAAGTTTCATAATTGTAGAAAAAAGTGAACGATTTTTTCCTTAACAGCTCCACTAATGGCCCTCGGCCCTGGACGATGCAAGCCCATGGAACTCGGCCCGTGACGATACAGGCCATGACTCTCGACCCTAGACGATACAAAATCAAGGCCCTTAACTATAGCATATACATGTATATTTACATAGTGTGGGCTGATATGTGATCTGAGTGATGTGCTATGTTAATATGTTTTACTGAAGAGGTATAAACCCATGAGTTTTAACCACATATAAGAAGTAGAAATGTGATGTCTTATATTTTATTGCAGTGGTTTATAAAATACTTCAAAGGTGAGAAGAAGGGCCTGAACTATTACACAGGTTAGATACAAATTATACGACTGGAACCTGAATGTTTTATTTTATTAGATTTAAAGCAGCACCTTACATGATTTTGTATTTTTGTAAAACAGTTAGTAGTGGTCAAACGCAGTGGTTCTAGGCTACGATATTTCATGCCAACGCTACCATTTTGCGTTCAACATTGGCCTGCTAGATCCATCTTTGTAGATTTCTAAGCAGGTTCCAAACCAAATTAGTAAAATATTTGTTCAGTTACAGCTATATTTTAATTTGAAGTTTGTGTCATTTCAGTAGATATAGCTATATTTTAATAATTTCTAGATGGAAATTGCGACAAATTTCTTGCATTATTTCAGACAACCTGACACGACTGATACCTTTGTTGGATGAAATCAGCAGGACCACTAGTGTAATTTGGATTTTACAAGGTGGAGTACAATTTTGAAGGCATTGTCCTACAATGCCTGATATGTTGATATATATTCACCAGGTGGCGTTTATTCTTACTATAATCACTGTACCGAGTGCGGTGCTTTCTGGGTATACCTTTATCCCGTCGGTGGATCACTTAGTTTCCATCCACTTTGCAGCATGAAGCAGCAAATTATAGACTAATTGTGAAAATTAGGTTTTAAGAAAAGCTTATCTACATATTTTAACGATATTTTAGAATTTAATTATAATGTAAGCGACACCTGCTCATGGGTTTATGTTTGTAAGTGTGCATTATGTAGACAATGTTCATAATGTCAAAACTAACAGGGGTGGAGTAGTAGTAGTAAATCATTACTTTACGTCACTTTTCGACACAAATGGTCTTTTAAGTGACATTGTAATACGATAAAAACATTGTAGTCAATTTATGAGATAAATGATGTACAGATGATTATGTAGCGGTGGGGGTGATAGGCCATGGTGGGTTATTGAGAGCGTTTTCTTTCGCTCGCCCGATAAGGGGTTCTGGGCATGTCTAGGGGATCTACCCCCAGACATGCCCAGACGGCCGGAGACTTGGGTTTTGCTGTGCAATTTAATGCTGAAACTCTGTGGCATTTCGTGCAGCTCCGCTATCCTCAGGTCGGATAATCTCCGGAGTAACAATGGGAAAGGTAACTCCATTCATTCCCCGTGAGAGACCCAATGTCAACAACACACTATTGGTTGTTATTTAAGGCTACCACGGCCTACACCAGCGCCAGCACAGATGCGGGTGCTGCATTGGCTCCGCTGTTGAGCGAAGGAACCAGGATACGTCACTGGCAATCCGCCCGAAGATTATGGCCAGAAACGAGGAGGCTGCAGGTGTCCTTGGATGATTGCTGTAGACTAGTGCTTCCGTACAATGCCGTACACAGCATTCAACAAACGGAACAGATCCCTAATGACCCTCCCCGGATAGGGATAAAAAGTACTACTACTAGCAATCATCCCAGTACCCCAAAAGGGGTGGAATTACTGGGCATATATACTGCTTATCCCACTTCCTAGCATGCAATATTATTATACACACAAATATTTTTTTATATATTTTTATGCAATTTTCATCAATTTTATAATATATGTGTATTTTATTGTATATAATTATTGTAACTGTATTCTTTTGCATTCAAATAAACAAATAATTGAAACTGGGAGCACTGGGTGGATCTAGCATTGTTAAAAGAAAAGGGGTTCAATAGAAATTTGGTTTGCCATAGGCATTACCTATTTTTAGTTTGCAATACTAATATTTTGGCAATTTTAGTCGATGTTCGGACAATTTAGTGTTTGAAACACGCCACGGGGAAAAATGGTGTCAGTTATATGGGAGAGCAGTTCTCCTTAACGCTGTGCTAACGTTGTTTCAATTCTGAAACAATGTTTACATCGATCGTGTTTGGAAAACTGTCATTGGGACGCATTCACATTTACCACTGCACCAAACTCGACACACATAACCCACAACTTTATGTAAATGTCGCCGTGTTTAATTTGATTTTTTCTTCACACCGGTTCATGTTTGCTTTTTCTTAGATCCAGTCTCCGAGGCGAAATTATCATCAGATAGAAAATCAATAACAAATCAACAAATAGACAAATATAACAACCTGGCGGCCTCTCTTCTGTAAGTTCATGTCCTAGAAGACATTTGTTATTATCACAACAAGATAGTTTATTTGTTGCAACGACATCAAAAACTGTACACTTATTTATCTATATATTGGCTAGTGGGTGATAACTAAATAGGTTTAAATTGTATGTCACCGATTTATCCTGTATCATTTTAGTTAACAACTGTTTGATTTCGATTGTAATTCATTGTTAGATTTGTTAAGCTGTACATATATCTTTTTGCTAACGCAATGTGCCTACATATACCAATGCTAGGTATGTGTGATTAAGAGCTTGTGACAAAGATTATAACTAATTCATTGAAATTTAAATCAAATGAAAGCGAACGACTATGGCATCTACGTGTACGAGAGTATAGTATTATAAGATGTGCAATGCCCGTTTTAAAAATGAAAAATAAACGATTTATTCAAAAGGGTGTATATCTACCACATTACAAAGTGGCAATCACACTCTTTTATATCTAAAGTGACGATGCATTTTTAATACGAGAAGTTGTAGATATCACCATTGATATGCAATATGGTGTGTTTCGCAGATCAAATACTTCGGTGCATGTGTGGTCAACGGCCATAGAAATATCGGCAAAACACACCAGCGAAACGACCGACGGATTGCATTATCGTGTGGGTGGAAAGTCCTTACAAAAGGTAATGAAATGAACACTATATTCTTATAACTTCTAATGTCATAAATGCCGAGCTTTAATATCGAACTGGTCTAACTCAAAAAGTATGAGTGCCTTATTATTCCTTGGCACGATTCGTTTCAAGTTTTAAATGAGTGCTATGAGAAATATCAACTCAAAATAGTATTTCTGTAATTTGCAATTCGGTGCTTTATTTGAGATACGACTTCAACCATCATTTTCAAATGTATTTAAACGTCGGATTCTGACGAGATTCTGGCGTCAAAAGACGGTCCCCGCGCTGTAAGGGTTAGTATCTAACCAACCGAACTCAAAAAATGTAAATGCCTCGACAAAAGACCTTGCAGTTTGACACAGCCAGATTTCTCTCGGCAGTTTAGATACGTGTAATCTTGGTAATGTCAGATGTGCAATGTCTGCCCTGCTGTAGCAGATAGGTGGTCCGTGTCATCAAATAAGTCGAGTTTCACATTACAGTTGACATCTCAGGACAATTTGAAATTAAACTAATACAAACCGACCTTTTAACATAACGTCCCCTTTGGATATGAAAAGGTGTATCTGCCACTTTCGGCAGATACACCCTTTCATATCCAGAGGGACAAAATGTTCAGCTCAGCTCAGCAGATATAATAACCCTTACAACGCTGACTGTCATGGAGACCAACGGGTTTTTTTCAATTTGAAATCATCATAAATGTCTTAGCTACCTATTTCCGCTTCATTTAAATACTTATGTCATGGGTCTACGTCCATTATAAAATTTTAATTATTTCTGTGCGCGATCGACCTTAGACGTCAGATTCTGACGTCTAAGGACGGTCCCCGCGTTGTAAGGATTAAAGCAATATTAAACACTGAATTGTAAGATAAGGTTTTAGATCAATGTATACGAGAGGCGTTTCAGAATGAGCCATCATGACGCCCTATGGTCATACCTATTAAGCGAATCCTTATTAGACAATGAATACAGAAATGTAGTTGGAGACTACCCACTCAAGTGGTGCGATGACTTCGTCACCGAGGCTACAAGCCTTGCAAACACAAGGAGGCTGGATGCAGCCAGCTGAAGTAAAGATTTGTAATGTGTGTGATTTGATTGCCCCCTACTAATCCTACAAGTAATTAATGTGTTTGTTTGCAGCAGATTGAACTTCTTCTCAATTTCTACTGTCAAAGATGACTGGATTTAATTTTGGTTGAAGCAAGAAGAGAATCGTGTGCCCTTGGACTGACCATCTGTGTCCTCAATATATGTTTCTCATCTGGTCAGCTCAGCTCTGAAATGTCACGCGGTATCAGCAACATAGCCAGAGCCCAGCTGAGCGAATGGTTACAAAACATACCATTGTGTGATATTAGGCAGAAATCATAGCTAGGTGAAGGGTTAGCCCTTACAACGCTGAAATAATCATAAATAGACCAGACGTGACTGGGGTAAGGTGTCACCCGGAAGGAAAATTTAAGTGACTGTTATTTTTACATAACTGTACTAGGCCTACTCAGGGGCCAGAATTAACCTGTTGATCAGGTAACTGCAACTGATTTACTGAAATATAGCCAAAAATGTACATGACATATGTGAGATTTCACTCCTATTTGAAAAATCGAGCGTATCGCACATTTTTACCCACTGCATAGTCAAATTTACAGATATACTAATATATTTCATATCAACCGAAAGCTACTAGCACGGCCTTTCATATGGAAGTTAAGCATTTTATCTAGAATCATTAGTTAATACAGAGCAGAGCTTAAGGTTGGCATTTTAACCCTTAACAAATGTTCACACTTTTTGAATAAATATTAAAATTAAATTTTCTTTCAGCTCATTATTGCATAGTATACATGGTTTGATTTAATTCAAATATAATCTAGAACCATTGCTGACTAAAGTAGAAACATTGAATTAAAAATAATGACTTATGTCCCATGCTCTTTTGATTAAAAGTAATTTTTTGAGACTTTTGTCTGCCTCAGGAAAATTGACGGTATCCCACATTTCCCCCAAAATAGTAGTCAAATTAAAAAAATATATATACCTACATATTTGATATTAGTTGAAAGTTACTATCAAGGGCTGTAACATGGTTACAAAAAATCGTGCGCCTGTTTATCACAAAATGAACAACAAAGCGTTTGGTTTATTTTTTATCCCTAAATTTTACAAATTTGTCAAGTCTTTTCTGAAAATAGTACAAATACTTTTTGGTCAGCTAATTATTGTGTTGTATAATTCAAACATATTTTAGAACAATTTTTTTACTTGAAATAATCTTGTTTGGAATATAAATAGGGAGTCATGTGAATATATATATATATATAAATCGGTTGAGCTCATTTGACTCGAGATATTTTAGCTTCCCACGTTTTTGCAAAATGAGTAATCAAAATGAAAATAAACCATGGAGACCAAAAGTGTTTTTCAATTTGAAATTATCATTATAAATGTTTTAGTTGGATCTTTTTTATTTCGCTTCATCTGAATACCTATGTTATGGGTCTACGGACATTATAGATATTTTAATTCTGTCAGTGCGGGTATAGTCTCTGACGTCTACAAACGTCAGATTCTGGCGTCTAAAGATGGTCCCCGCGCTTATGTACGTGTGTATGTGAATGTAATTTATTGTGATTATCTTAATACGGATTAATAAATAAATTGAGCTGTATACTAGAATGTACACAGAGCATTGTATATCCGGTTGCGTATAGGATAAAGCCTGAGGAGCTATACATTCTTAGCTTTGACAAAGGCCGGGGCCGAAGGCTGAGGACTTTTTCAAAGCTAAGAATGTAGAGCTCCGAGGGTTTTAACTGACTCAAAACACATCCGACCATAATAAAAATTCCTCATAATCAACAGTTCGGTCACACCCGACTGCTTATAGTACCATATAGGCCTACCAAGATAATTGGTCTGTACTTGATCAACAATAACTCTTCATTGTCGGCTTAGAATGTCGTGGTCGGGCAAAGAAATAATGTAGTGGTGTGTTTTAAAATCAGACTAAGGCTGGCACCGTAACTAGAATGGTAATTTGAATCCTTATCTGAACTGGGACCCACAGCGGATGGAGTCTGATGTTCTAAAGTAATGCGATCGTCTCCAATATATCCTCCGTTGTATCTGGTCTCTTCCTCTATAAACGTAGTGAGATGCCATGAGTTCAATTTATAATATGGTCCATTTGGAATATGTATGAACCTTATCTGGCCAATGTAGAATAACCAGCGGAAATGCGTCCTTGACATGTAATACACATGGTCGGGCCAAAAAGCATGTAAAAACAGGTGAAAGAGTGATGAGAATTGCATTATTTCAGTTCCCTGTGAGGTTGGGTGGCGATTACTTGCTATACTTTCCCGAATATTTCTTATTCAATACATCGCCTGTAGTGTTGCGACTGAAATGAGAATTCATTTACTCAAGTTTTATTGTTGAGGAAATTACTTATTTACCATGTTATTAGTATGCGTAACACTGACCTACTGAAATGCAATATGCGAATTTAATGTTATCTGTCAAAATCAATTATCAATTAAATGTATGATATGTTTTACCATGATTACCAAAGGGAATCTCACACCAAAAAATACGCGATATATAACCCCTTGATCGCCAAACTATCCAATTGGAATTTTCACTCACTTGAAGTTGTGTGTCGCGTTATCAAGTGAGTGAAAATTACACAGATTTGACAAATTAAAGGTCAACTCTTTTCCAATCTTGCTGATTGATGTAACATTTTATCTTCACCATGCATGTTTAAAAGGTGATACTTAATGTGTTATTAAAAAAATGAGAAATCGAATATATTCGGGCGGTAAAAAGGTTAATCAATGATGCCCTATGTAACCGACGTCGGACCAGCATTGGATGATGACATATTTCTTATAGTTTTTTAATAACAACGCCTGAGCACAAAGTTTGTACTTCATTGTACTCTGTCACTGGCGAAAATAATTTTATAAATATAGAATGTCATAGTGGCATTTCTAAATCTCGCGTACGTTTTAAAATTATCATATATTTTGAAAACATACTGCACACGCAGCTGATGCGGCGTCACATTTCAGGTGCATAAAGATTTGCATAGCACCAGATTACCCTGTTGTCAGAAGTAAAAATGGTGAAGCAAATGAAAAGCTTGAATACATAATAATGACAACTGTGTACCTTAAACTCGTGGTCCACTGTGGAGACCGCATGCGCTGACAGTCATTAATCTGGGTCATTTTACGAGGTATCTTCATATAGATTTGTATGTGTAAAAGCTATTTCTACAGAGCAATGTTTAGCGTTCGCGCTATTTGTCGTATGATGCGATACTCATTTCTAAATATTGCGGTATCTCATCATAGATTGTATAGCTCTAGCAGTAGTTTAATTATAATTTTTGTTTTTCTTGATCCCAAGCAGAAAATCACACAACTTACCAATTATTATTGACCTGAATACACTAAATCCACCACAATAGCATAAACACATTTAGTTGATTCCATTTTATTTTTATAATATCATAAGCTCAGTTATCATACGCAATCAAACGCCTACTTTATATTTGCAACATTATACTAGAACAACTGCCCAGCAAACTTGACACGTTGACCCAGAGTAAGCTTAATGCTGTCCCAATGTCTACGGCGTTGGACCAACATTAAGTTGACATTAAGTCAACGTTACACGTGAATATCGAAACTGAAATGCAAAACCCTGATGGTGCTTTCAAATGCAGATTGGTACGATTGAAGGTTTCTAAGTTAGTGGTCATCAAATGTGTAGATGTGAAACCATTTATAAAAAATATGAAAAGCTGTTTTCATTAAGCGTGAAGTATTTGAGATTTGAATGTAAATAAATACAGAAAGACATATAAAAAATAGATGAACTGATTTAAAAGAAAAACGTAAAGATGACCGAGACACAATTTCATTAAAGCTCTGTCGTGATATACTAAAATGTAGATGTATTTTTTTTTAACTATAAAAGGCTAGATAATCAAACAATTCTGTAACAAGCTTACGCCAGAGATATTATAATAACGAGATATGCCACTCTCATTGGCTGTATACTTGACAGTACTAAACCGGAAGTGTTACTACATGGGCGAGCCAGACGCCGGTTTGGAGGAGTACATTTCCCAAACACAGCCTAAAAAACTACATGTTATAGAGAAGCCGTGTCGGTACCGGTTCAGAAAACAGGCCAAAATAAACATTACAATGGATGACAACATTACTATCACCTCATTTTATTGAAATAAATGTTTAATAAACAAATTCACATTGAAAATTATACTTATAACGTCGTATTTTATGAAGTAAAATAGCAAAACTGTACAAGTAACCGACTCGCCGATTGCCGCCGATTGTTTGTCAACCGATGGATCGAGTGAGGAGTGACAGCACATCTGAGCGAACCGGCGGTAACAGTGACAGACAGCTGGCAAACGGGCAAGTGACAGTCGGAAAAATCAATAATATGGATAATATAATCTAACAGTTAGTCTACTACTTTAAATTAAAAAATATTGCCACTAAATTTGAGGCTAATTCTAGTAATTGGATCTTCCGATTTCATGGAATTGTCAACAGGGAGTGACACTGACAGTGACAACAGCTAACGTGACTGTAGCGGGGGACTTTAGGCCTATAGGCCCTACGGGAGAGGGAGGGAAGTTGGGCCACGAGGCAAGTATGGGCATTTGGCACCCCTTCTATTGCCAAATATTTTTTTAATGTAGACTAGGGGGCCTATAGACCTAGTTTTGCAAATTTTTGATGTGTATTTCATGCTCATAATTTTTCAGTACTTCAAGATATAGACTAGACCTAGGCCTAATTTAACTTGAGACCAATTTTGACACATCTACAGGTAGACTAGTCTATCTTTTCTAATAGGTTATAATGAGTCCATAATTCTAAAATGAATTAGGGTCTACTGACATCAGACAAGGTGGTTCACAGGGTTCAATTTAAATAACCAATATATATAGGCCCTGCGGATGCATGTGCCCGTAAAAAAAATATTAGGGGCGCATGTGCTATTTGTTTTTCTATTTTTTCAATATTTTGACTTTTTTCCCAAATTTAGTTACGTGAAGATATATAGGGCCTACTGTAGCCGTGTCGTCCTCTCCGAAGCCTGTTTCAGGCACTGGGGCTATATATAACTGCACATGAATAAAGTGTTGATATCCCTCTTGCGCATCGCGACCAAACACCTGAAACTTGAGTGCACAACACCCCTAAACAAAAAGATTTAATTGGCCTGGATCAACCCCCCCTTCCTGCCTTACCCTCCCATTTGATAAAAAAGTAATCCAGACAGAAGTTACAGAAAAAAAATAATAATTTGCCTTCACCCCCTACTTTTTTGTTCAAATTTGTTTTGAACCACCCACAGCCCCCCCTGGCAAAAAAATCAAATTGGCCTTGTCCTTCCTCGCCGGTAAATAAACGTCCACAGAGGCTACTGCGTCAAATGAAAAAAAACCTAAAAATAAATATTTGTTAAAACCCCCATGTGCCCACCCTGCCTGAATTTTTTTAATTGGCCTGTACTCTCCCCCCTTCCTGCCTTATCCTCACAGTTGAAAAAAAGTAATCCGGGCTGAGGTTATAGAAAAAAAAAAAAATTTGCCTTGACCCCCCCTATTTTTTGTTCAAATTTGTTTTGAACCCCCCACTCCCACAGTCCCCCATGGCAAGAAAATGAAATTGGACTTGACCCCCCAACCCCTCAGTCTGACCCTCCCCGCCCGTAAATAAATGTAATCCACAGAGGCTACTGCAATAAATGAAAAAAAGACACTTAAAATAAATATTTGTTAAAACCCTCCATGTGCCCACCCTGCCTGAATTTTTTTAATTGACATGGATCATCCCCCCCTTCCTGTCTTACCATCCCATTCAAAAAAAATAATCCGTACGGACAGACAGACAGTCAGCCGGACAGACAGACGGACAACCCGACTACATAATGCCTCTGGCCGCAGGATGCCTCCGGCCGCAGGCTGGCGGAGGCATAAAATACACCATAACTACTATAAAAATGAGAAAAAGTCTAAATTTTAAACTTTTTATTGACAATGGGCACTCAAGATTCACTTGAGTAAAATAGACTATCAATTTGTGCCATGAAACATTTTATTGTAGCACTATTTTATGTTATCAAATATTTTCTTTAAATCTAATTCAACCTTGACAATCTCAACATGAAAATTGATAAGCAACACAACTGACATTCTAAAGTCAGCACGAAATATCTCATTTCACCAAATACCTTTAACTTGTTTAAGCAAATATAAACTGTCTTATGTATAATTATTAAATATAATCAAGAATGTGGTTGTATATTCTTGATATAATATGTCAGGTTATTCAAATTGAAGTGGATTATATAATTTCAGGTAAATGATGCATTTGTGATACCACAGTCCTTCATGGGTTATATAAGTCATTATATACAGTAGAGCATGCTATGAGCAGCCACTTTTATGAGCAGCCAACCTCCTATGGGAGGCCACTAGGTCATTCCTCAAATGATCCTTATCAATGAGCTTGTGGGAGAAATTTGTCATCATCTTCCTGGAAACCATATGCATTGCACTGATGGATGCACAGATGTCCACAATTTCTTTTCTTCCTACAAAGAAATTGATATAAATACAAAACCAATACAATTTTTTTTATGTACATACAGTAATAAAAAAATATTTATGACAGTGTAATAGTACATACATGTATATAATCATAAGGGAATTACCATTTTATTTCCTGGGGGAATTATGAAGGGCTAAGTTAATTTTTACACACACCATTTGAAACCAGATTTGTTTCTCAAGAATTTAAAGTCAGCGTTAACAAATGCATAAATAATTTATTGGGTGATATTTGTGCACTTTTATTCTTCCAAATTATACAAAGCCATTTAAGTAGCAATCATGTCGTACAATATTTTATATTTTACTTCAAGCATTGTCATGATTACCTTTTCATGAAAAATGATAAATGGACATGTTCCCTCTTTTAAGAGGTGAATCAATATCTTTTGAAAGTTATTCAAGCAATTGTCACACACAAACAGGTTGTGCCAATATATTTTCTCAGCCAAAAGTGGCACCAGATTTAACCCTGGTGCTGCTGAATTGCTTGTGAGTATTTTTAATTCATTTGAAGCTGGAATTGCTAACACAATATCCAGCTTCAAATGAAATGAAAGAAAACTAATATTATCTATGAAAAATAGGCATCTCCCAAACTGAATTATTTGAATAACTGAGCAGATACCAAAATATATGTTACAAATTTGTTTGGTATTTTCCTTTAATACTCTAAAATTTGCTTGAAAACTTATAAATCTTAGCAGCACAAGGGTTAATTATATTTTACAAAAAATCTCCCTGCATAATTAAAATGTTGATTAAAATGTCTTTATATAAGGAGGGGGGGGGGGGGGGGTTGTCAAGTATTTCTATCTAGAATGTCAAGTAGGCCCTACATGTTACATTTCTCTAATTTCCATTAGAATAATAGCGAAGGTAAATATTAACTTTTCTAATTATTGCATTGCATTATTATTGAATGTCCGACAAGACTTATTATTATTTCAATTTTGCGAGCCAATGCCCGGTCCTAGCCTACCTCACATAATAGATATCCTAATTATTGGGTAGATCAGATGATCATTAAAAATCAGTATTTTTATTTTGGCTTCCTGATATGAACATATGATGTAAACATGTCCATAGACTAGAAATGCCTAACTTTTAAAATTTTTGTGTTGCGCATTTACCAGTTGAGCGGATCTAAAGACAAAATTTGTATATTTCGTATTTTGGACATGCACATCCGAAATAGGAAATCTGGAGTTTTGTCTTTATATCTTGCTTTACCATGTTTACCCTGTTTACATACCAAAGACTAGAACTATTTAAAAAAAAATTGTGTGTGTTTTTTGCATGTCTGAAATAAGAAATCGGGAATTTTGTCTTAATATCTCGCTTGACTGGTAAATGCGCTAGACCACACACAAATTTAAAAACCTACACAATTCTAGTCTATGGACATGTCCACTTTATATGGCCATATTAAAATGCGTAAATTAAAATACTGTTTTTTTTTTAAGATTTAAGCCTGATTGTGTCGTTTTCACTTTGCAGGCCCTATCTTGTAATCATAGTCTAGTCTCTAGTAATTTTCCAACTTTATGACCAACACAGTCACACCATAAACCTTCAATTTATGTCATTTTGGGGTTAGGGATATAGGTACCCTATCCAAATCAAGTCAAAATAATAGACTAGGCGTATGATATTTATAAATTATATTTGCTATTTAAATTGCATGATAGGATGAGGTCAATTTTTTTGGTCAAATCGAAAGCCAGAATATCTTTTCAGAAAATCTTCCAAGCCTTTCGCCCACGATATTATTGTGAATTTCAGGATTGTCACCGGGGAGGGGTGGGGGATTTTCAATTGAACCACCCTTAACTTTCGCTGGAAATATAGCCTACTTTTTGTCATAATAAATTTTATAATTTCTAAGTTATGAACCATCCTCGGACTTGTCACAATGGAAGTACGGTTCCCCGGTATGTTTACATGAAATAATATGTGCCCAAAAACACCCTTTTCAAAAGTCTGATGATCCTGGGCATGAATCAGTGAATGGGAAGTAGGCTAGGCCTAGACTAGAATCACTAGCCTATTTAACAGACAATGTTCACAGACAACTGAACTGGCCAATTTCGAGGCCTATTATCAATGGTAGACTAATGACTTCTAGGCCTAGACTAGTAATTAAGTAACGGAAGCAAAGTAGAAGTGGTCCGGCTGTGATACAGGCCTGTTCTGGGGGGTCAGAGGGCATGCTCCCCCTGGAAAATTTTGAAGAAATGAGTTTTTTTACTGAAAAGTGGTCCGGCCAACGTCTTGCTTTGCTACTCACTGAGCTAGACGGGGGGGCCTGTCTGGCACTGCACGCTTCACTGAATCAGCAGTGCCATGGAGTAGGTACCGTAAGTGACCATCTGACACACACAGTAACCACTGGTTACTGGTAGGCTAACAGTAGGCTAACAACAGTACACTGATACTGTGACACTGTCACTGACAGGCGACCACGTCACTCATCAGTTATGTCGCTTAAATTAATCGTGACGATGTAGACTACATATATTCTACCAACAAATATGTACAGACATATCCTACAAATATAATTTGGTGGATTTTATTTTAATAAACTTTACTTTATCTCAAAAAAAATTATTTTATTCACACAGGCCAAAATACCGATCGCCATTTCTGTACATTATCGCCCACATTGATGGCATCGGTAGGGTGGATGTTTAAATCGTTTTCTGTGTATTATTTTGATAAAATACAATAATTATGTATCACTTACCTTTCTACGAAACTACAAAAGATAAATGAACTCAAATCTGGAACATTTTCCGGATTGTTGGATCAACCAGCGCGCACACAAAACTCGATGTGGTTGTGTTGTTTACAGTCATTGTTCCGGTCGACTTGACAGGTGCTTCACAGTAATATTACTCCTAGGCGGCCAGGTGGCGCTCCCACCCATTGCGGTAACGGAAGTAGCACTCAGTGGCATATCTCGTTATTATAATATCTCTGCTTACGCTTCGAGTCCCGAGATATTGTCCAAGCCTCTAATTCCGCAATCATGAAAGAAGCGACGTGTTTCTATAGAGAACTATTCACAAGTAAACATTTAAAGCGAAATGATATAGATACTTTTAGGCGAAATCAGAGAAACAAGGAAACTGAATGTAGAGGATAAGAATATCTGTTAAGTTATATAACTTAGTGTACGAACATGCTGTAAGTATCCTATGTGACAATATATCTTCTGGTAATGACGGCGTAACACCTGAGTTGTATAAAACATTCTCAACCACATTCGGACAGTTACTTATATATGTCAACAATGAGTCTTTTGAGTATGGCAAGTTGTGCAGATCACAAAGACTATCTGTGTTAACGACGGTTCTTCCGAAATAATTGATAAGGATCAAACAGCAATATATAAAAGGAAAACTCACTCATTAAACGTTTACAAGATATTAATTTATATGCAGAAAAACACAAATTAGACACATTACTTCTATTTCTGAATATTTAAAAAAAATAATTTCGGTGAAAACTTAATTAGATGGATTAAAACAATCTATTCTGGCTCTTCAGCTAAAGTAAAGAACACCGGATATCTGTCTAGATCATTTATTATATCGCGCAGTATATACCAAGGCGGTCCTGTCTCAGCTTTGATATTTAATTTAGAAGTTGAAACAATATGACTCTGAGTATTAAAAATAGCGATAAAATACAAGGGAATAAAAGAAAAGTATCCAACACTACACATCATTTATATGTTACTCAATATGATGATAATTGGGCACTTTTTTGTCAGGTGTGGCCCATATTCCAGAAGCTCTTGCACAGATAAGCAAATTGACAGAAGTATCTGGCTTGAAATTAAATATTGAAAAAACTGAATGATTGAATGTAGGGACACGGAAATCAATAAACGATAAAATATTTAATATCAGATTTGTAAGTCGACCAGTGAAATGCCTAGGCATTTACGTAGGGCAAAATGAAACGGCTTGTAATGAGAAAAACTGTAATAATAAAAAAAAAAAAATGGAGAAAACAATGCCTCATGGAAACACCGAGAGCTGAACATTTTTGGCAAACATTTAGTAATAAAAACATTAGCACTTTTACTGTTTGTGAATACTTATGCATGTTTCAAAGCATAAACATTCCGCGAATTCCAGCTAGTATGTGACTAGCAGGAAGAAGTACACTGATATTGTAGAGATGCGAAGAAGTTAGATTGACTACTAATACAAATGATTACCAGTTTTTATTTCAGAATAATGCTAAATAATTTGTCCAGCAAATAAGAAAATATTAGAAATTAGATTTGCCGCCGGAGAAGTCATGATTTTCGGTGCCTTTGAGAGCTGGATAGAAGATACAGGCACACTCACACTGCTTGTCAGCAGTCTGCAACTCATGGGGATCATTCTTGTCCATCAGGAAGACACATCCATCCCCGTCCTCGGCTCTGTCCTGCTGGAAATGGTAGGACTCCTTACCATCGTCCCAGGTGTACGTTACGTCACCTCTCACATAGAAAGCCAGCTCGTAGTTATTGTAGTAGGCCAGAGGTGACACACGATGTGGATCACAGATGGTGTTATGTAGACTCAAGTTGAACCCGTCATATTTAGTGAGGAGCCTCCTGCTTCTTCCTCGACCCCAGTTCACGTCTTTGTCGGTGCCCGTGATGTCTGACATATTCTTGCTCACCGCTTCTCCGCGGGGTTCTTCTTCCTTCACGTACGTCACCATCAGGCGAGTCTCTACTCGAGCCTTCAAACTCATCTCCATTTTAGCACCAAGAGCCACTGCTGTATCTTTGAACATAGCCACCTTGTGTTGCTGAGGGACGTTCGCCTCGGCGTCACCGTATAGGCAGTAGTAGACGTGGTTGTACTCCTCTTCAAAACAGCTGGTTAATGTGGTGGTGGAACCCGCCTCCAAGACTACGTCATATGTCGCAAAGCTCACGCCATCTGACCAACTGACAAGCTCTTTTCCCAGTACATCAGATGAGCCTATCTTGGCGACAGGCAGCTGAGAAGAAAGACAAACTTTCATCCTGCTTATTCCAATTCGTCTACAAAAAAAACATTGATTCAGAACATTAGCCTACTATCTAATTGTTTTCAATAAATCTTTTTCATAGCATTCTCACGCCAATGACATTTGTTTAACGTCTAAATGACGTCGCATGTGTTTAAAACAAAAACGTCGTCTGACTCCTTTGGCCAGAGCTTGTTTTATTATGTGAGGATGATCATTTTCCAGAAGGGGATTTTCCAAAATGTGAGATTGCGACTTATATGATCATGAATTACACTGGCATATAACTTGAATTGAAAGGAGGTATCTTCCAGATTTGCTTTTTATTTTTTAACTAGGCAGTTAATGCCTTTTGTCTTTGCATAGCATATTTAATCTACATTAGATACAATAATGCAACTTTCAAATCACTGAAGTTATTGTTGGTCTAAGGTAGAAAGACAATGTTCAATTCAATCATTTCTTAGTGTTTTAAGTCTAATAAAAAATCCCTCCCAGCAAACACAAAACGTTTGTATAACATTTGTTCCAACTTGTTTAAGTAGAAAACACAGCTTGCAATGAAAAAAAGAATACACTAAATAAAGTAACACACAATTTCCTTCATGAACCAGCATCATAGCCAAGGAGCTACTAGTGATATTTTGGTATAATAGATATATCTTAATTTTATATTTGAAGTTACATATTGAACATTTGGTATCAATATTAAAAGATACATGATTCCATATTGATATAGCAGCGGTTCTGTAATAAACTGCTCAGATAATTTGCTTTTATGATTACTAGTTACACATAGATTATGAGCATGTCTAGTTGGATAGTTATGAACATAAGACTTTTTTACAAAATGTCGCCAATAAAGTAGGTAGCAATTGCATTTCTTTTTTGTACATAAATAACGACACTTTAAACTCATATATTGTATAAATATTCAGTATATTTAATGCATGGAAGATTGGTTGGATGTGGGCTAAATATGAGGTTGATTTATTCATGGTAATTATTCTTAGAGCCCTTTTCTAAACTTTAAATATAGATTTAATAGATTTTCCCTAGCTCCACCCTCTATGTATAGACAGGGAAATATCTTAACCAATCTAATAAACATGACTGTCAAACTTTTCTCAACGGTTTCTATTGTATTTTTTCCCGTAGATTTCAAATCTGACCATTCGAGATTTTGCATATTTAATTAGCTAATTTGCATATTTCCAAAGTGGCCGCTGAAAACATGTAATTGTCATAAATACAGTCCCGGCAATCCTACAAATGTGTTGTTTCGCTCTAAATGTGGGTTTTAAAATCCCATAATGCAATTTTGACGACAATATAATTTGTGGGGTCATTGGAAGGTCATGGGCCACGTGACCATTGAAATACAATATTCCACATCCACATTTACGTGATGATTTGAATGCATGATAATATACATTTAATTTTAGAGAGTTACATCACATACACAAGACTATATTTAATAATACAAGATGACCACCATAATTCAAAATGGCCGCCATCCGAATCTAAAATCTTAGCTTCCAGATATCATATTTAAGCGATCTTAGTGTCTAGATTAGGGTTTTTTTTTATCAAGGAATACAATGCCAGGCATCATTATACTATCAAATGATTTTTTAGAGGTTTTTGATGTCTTTTTGATCTCTATAGTTTGATATTTTGGCAAAATTGTGTTATATCATAGATATATTTGAATTTACGTCCTCCAAGAATGAGGTTATCATCCGCACACTGTTCTGAATTCACATGCTAACATAATATAGAGTTCAACCATATGCATTACGTGATGTATGACAGCGATAAAAGAAGTAAATAGACATATCATTTACATTATTATACTTCACTGTTTTATTGTAGAGTATGTAGAACTACTACCCAAAGGGTAAAACATCATATTTTCTGGAAAACTGACACGGCGTGTTGTAAAAGTTTGAGGACCTTTACGGATCAGGCAAAGTAGCTTATTATGAACACACAATCCAACTTCGAAGGCTGTGCTATAGATATAGATACTCAGATACATCAACTTTATAATAACAAATCAGCACTGCTGAAATTGCTGCCACCCTCTTGCTTTCGAACAGCATCTAAAGCGGGCAGCATTGGCAACAGCACTTGACAAGTCAGCTTACATCGCCAAGCTTACCCGCAAGCCTGAGGAATATGGACGGATTGTATAAAATGATAAACTGATCCCAGGTAAAAAATGAAATGAAAGGAATCGGGCTTTAGGCCACCTTTGTGCACATTTAGGCTAAACTGGGCCAGGAGAACCTCCTGAGGCTGGTGAGATGATTGAGATGACACTGTCCTCCAGACACAGGATTCGAAATTCGAGCCCTGACGGTCTGAGGCCGAGCACGCTACCTATCGGTCACGGAGGCTCCCCACAATACTGACTTTCACACGTGGATGGGGAAGAAACATTTTTGTTTCTTTTTAAACCGCCGAGACCGGGAACCGAACCCCGAACTCTGGCGTGAAAGGCAGCGGGGCTAACCACTACCCTAGGGCCCCCGCTCTGATCCCAGTTAAATCTACAAACCCACCAAGGTCACCACATATGACACACAAACTTTCATGTGGCTGCAAGAAGGGTTGCAACAAAAACTGCTCGAGTGAGAAAAGAAAAATCCCCTGCTATGAAAATGTGACTGTCAGGAATATCTAAGCAAAGGTAGCCGTGTACAATACATCGAGACCTTCATTGAACATGATCATGCTAATTGAATAACACAATTGCCATTCATACACTAAAAATCATTTTTATTTGTTTGTTAACCACACTTCCAAATTCAATGATCCTCTAACATGTCTAATATATAGCTTATCCCTGCAAACAGTGGTTATTTTGACAGTATTATATTCGCTGTTATTCAATTTTGTTGTGTGCAGCTTCAGGCTGACTAGTAGTTGTAATGCATAATGTTGCTCGGCACTAATGGTCATTTAAGTGATATTGTAGTACGATAAAAACAGTGCAGTCCATCAATGATGCCGTGAGGGTGGGGTGATAGGGCATGGTGGGTTACTGCCCGATGTTCTGGGCATGTCTAGGGGAATTACCCTCAGATATGCCCAGACGATCGAAGACTTGGGTTTTGATAGGCAATTTATTGCTGAGACACGGAGCCCTTTAGCACAGCTCCGCTATCCTCCGGCGGATAGTCCTTGGAGTCACAATTATTAAGGGTAACTCAAGTCTCCATTAACCCCACGTGAGAGACCTAATGTCAAACAATATTGCCTGTAGTTTAAGGCTCTAGCATGGCCAACATCAGTGCCTGCACTGATGCGGGAGCTGCATTGGCACCACTATTGAGTGAAGGAAACAGGCTACCCCGCTGGCAATCCACCACATTATTATAGCCAGTCACGTGTAGGCTGCAGCTTCCCTTGGATAATCGCTGTAGTCTAGTGCTTATGTACCATGTGGTGCAACATGCAACAGACGAGACAGATCCCTAATGACCCCATCACATCAGGACTGGTTTTATATTGAACTTTGACTTTAAAAACAAATTATCTTAGATATTGACTGAGATATCGACTAATTAAGGTTTTTCTGTAATGGCCGCCATTATTGGCTTCCTGTAAATGATATGTCTATTGACCTCTTTTATCGCTGTCATACACCACGTAATGTATATGGTTTAACTTTATATCATGCTAGCATGTGAATTCGGAACAGTGTGTGGATGATAACCTCATTCTGGGAGGAAGTAAATTCAAATATAACTATGATATTACACAATTTTGCCAAAATATCAAACAATAGAGTTCAAAAAGACATCAAAAACTTCTCAAAAATCATTTCACAGTATAATGATGTCTGGCATTGTATTCCTTGATCCAAAAAAATCTAGCCACTAAGATCGCTTAAATATGATATCTAGAAGCTAAGATATCTAGATTTTAGGTTTGGCTGACGGCCATTTTGAATTATGGCGGCCTTCTTGTATTAATAAATATAGTCTTTTGTATGAGATGTAACTCTCTGAAATTAAATATATATTATCAGGCATTCAAATCATCATTTTATCCCCAAAAAGTCAAGTTGTGCACGTTTTGCTAAAACGTAAATGGGGGATATTGTATTTTAATGGTCACGTGACCTATGACGTTCCAATGACCCCAAAAATAATATTGTCGTCAAAATTGCATTACGGGATCTTAAAACCCACATTTAGAGCAAAACAACACATTTGTAGGATTGCCGGGAATGTATTGATAGACGATTACTTTTTTTTGCGGCCATTTAGGAAATATGCAAATTAGCTAATTAAATATGCAAAATCTCGAATTGTATATAATACAATAAAAACCGTTGAGAAAAGTTTGACAGACATGTTTATTAGATTTGTTAGGATATATCCCTTTCTAATATGGATAGATAAAGATATTATAAAGTGTAACCACTGTCGATGTTTTTAATACACATCTAGCTCTAACTAAAATTCCAATTCCACTCGAGATTTTGGTTATTACTGTGGTGATATGCTCCGCCCAATTTAAGTATTCATAAAGGATGACCCCTAGAAATTACGTATATTTTATTTTGTTTAATGTTTGGGTATTCATCTTGAGAGTGCTTATTTCATCTGGAGAATTCTTGGACGATTGAAATACAATACATTGATATTTCTCAATATTTAATGATTTGTTACAGTTCTAACCATTGTACTAATTTTGCCAATTCATTATTCATATTGTAATTTAATACATTAACGTTCTTTCCAATTACAAATAAGATGGTATCATCGGCATACCATATAGGTATTAAAACAGATGATACTTCAACAATATCATTCACATATAACAAAAATAACAAGGGTCCATGAGGCACACCACAAGTGATATCGTTCATGTCTGAACAATGATTAAAAAAAACAAACTGTCTTCTATTATATAAATACCTTTGAAGCCAGTCATGAGCAATTCCTCTGATACCATACTTATATAACTTTTTTAGAAATATAGAATGATCGACCGTATGAAACGTATTACTGAAATCAAGAAAGACTCGTAATACAAGATTATCTTCACTTATAGCTGTGGCAATTTTATCTGAGAGCAAAATTAAGGCAGAGTTTGTTCCATGTTTTTCTCCAAAACGAATTTGATACTTATAAAGTTTATTATGCTTCTTGATAAAATTTTAAAATTTTAGTCTTTATAGAATTGCTAAGGGCGACTGTAAGCCATGGCATACGCGTGTGATAACCAGGTTTAGTTGTCGTTAAAGGTAAACAGTCGTCATAATTCCTACAGAATATTGAATGAAATTTACTAAATGTTACTTGACAATCAGTAGATTTAAGAAGTGTCAACATTTTTCATTTTGAATATTACTTCTATTTTTTCGATGTTTACCTATGTATATTTCTAGACTGAGGAAGACAAACACCACTCTGGGACAAAAACTCCAGCCAAGACGACTGCGAAGCGAATGGTTAATTCAGATTAAAAAAAACATCATTTTATTATGTATTCACCAGGTGGTGTGTATTCATAATTTCAAACGACTGAAAATTGCATGGATTTGAAAATGAATCCACAACCTATAGGAATGTTACACAGTTAACACAATTTCACTTTAACACTGTGCACACACCGAATTGTTTGATCACACTACGGTAAAGCCTAAGATGTACTTCATGGTGCAATCCCATTCCTGATCGAATCTTTACCAGTTTACATTTTCCTAAAAAAATAATTTGATACTCATTTGAATTTTTTATTAATACTCCAATACCAACTTATTCTGAGGAAGTGAGCGATTATTTTAAAGATAATAACCGCAAAACTGTAACAGTATAGTCCCTACAGTTATAGACATAGGCTTATACATTATAAATTAAAATAACCAAACCTTAGTTTGGAAAAATATAATTATGTAGCATTTTAAAACTGACTAAGTTTGCTATATTAAACGTCAACTTCTACTTCTGATACACAAATTTAAATTGACAATTTTGTAACTTTCAAAATTAGTAAAAAAATGATTTATGCAAAACGAGCTTACAATATTAAGATGAGAAAATATACCTCTTCTTCCAGTGGCCACCGCGTGTTGTTAGTGCCAATCGACAGCCACAAGGTAGGTCATAGTCATGATAGTATCATGAGTATTGTACAGCGATATACGCTTGTGTCAGTCATTCGATATCTATCTGAAGCAAGTTTAGAATTAAATGTATTCATCCGTTCAATCAGCTGTAACTGCTCATTTGAAAGAAAAACATTTTGAAATTGTATTATGCATTATTCTGCGTGTATTAACCCTTATAGCGCTGATGGATATCAAAAGTTTTTAAAATTTGAAATCATCATACATATCTTAGTCAGCTTTTTCGCTGCATTTGAATACCAATTGGTCTACCATCATATATTTTTTAATTCTTCCAGTGCGGGAACCGTCTTTAGATTTCAATTAATACATAGCATGCAATGTAGAGCGGTGTCGTGGTTTAGTACCTTGTTTTTTTTTATATGAGTCCCTGACACGTTTGAGATAATAATAACTATTATAAGACGTTATGTTTTACCTTTATCGTGTTTATGTTCCCGTTACGTGCCTGCCAAGGTCCCAGGAAAATGTGTAAACGATGTCTACAACGACGGCCCAACGTCTTCGACGTTGGGCCAACATTGTATAAATGTTATACTGATGTGTTGTGTTTGTTGGGAAGGTATAACATATATGTTTGTATTCAGACTCAATAGATAACTGATATAATAATATCTACAAATGACTCATCTGAGATAACACAACAATTCAATTATTTTCTAGATCAAACTCATATGACCATGATGACGCTCAAGTGCAAACATGAGGTTGGCAAAATATAATGTATTAATATATTGAATACCAGAGTGACATCTAGTGAATGGCCTAAAACGAATAAGTTATAAATCCAGAAAAAATATGACAAAGAAGCTAATACCGCGTCGCATTTCAGGAGTCGTATCGTACAAAAACTATCGCAAATTGACATGGCGTCAGAAATAATTAATCTTCGTGTCGACGACAGCGGGACCAAGCACCAAATTGTCAGTTAAAAAACTACATGATAGTGCGTGGTTCCTGGCATGATTATAATCTCGCGCTGCAAGTATAGTTTTGCGAGCTAAGGTCTTTGTTATGATGTATGAAACGAATACCTTTGCTGTTTTCTATTCAGGCGAATCTTGTTTCATGTGTGAATTACAGAGAAATGTCAATCTATATCCCCACTTTTGTAGCTTATCCTACTGAAGTGTTTGTTTCCATTTTTCGTTCATTCTAAGCTATGGCTCCTAACGCAAATTCCAGCTTCGAATAACGACTAAACTGTGCATCTATCATAAACAGCTATTTTCAGTGTCATTTTTATTTTACATACATGAAACCGTATACTGGCATGAAAAAAGAGTAGCATCTGACTCTCGTCTTTCACACTGTACACCGTATACAAACAGGAGGCACTACTTTGTTAACTGTAGCATCTGACTCTCGTCTATAAATAGAACCCTCGTGAAGATAATATTTGCAAAGCAACACACATAGGATAAAGCGCTATGTCGGTTGTTGGATATATGAAAGTTATTTTATTATCAACCTTAATTATAAATCTATATGTTGTTAACATGTTGGAAAATATACTCAATTTGTCATTGATTTTTAAATATTCTCAATTTCTTAGTATTGAAATAGCACGGTGGGTCAACATAAAAACAACACTGGTTCATCGTCGCATGTTTACTTGGCTACGGACGGATTTCATTTACATGAACACTGGCCTGATGAATAGATATCATTGACTGTGTTTTTATCCCTCGCTTAAATGCAATCGCAAGGCTTCCGGAGATCTATGCTCTTAATGTGTTGAAGAAAACTTTAATCATATTACATCGTCATTATGTATCTGTATTTAATTGTTGATGAAGGTACTAGTCGAGACTCCATTTCTGTAACGAAGCCTAGAAAAAAGTCTGCAAGCTGAAATATGGTGCGATAACTGTCAAATTAGCCATTTTCTATCTGAGAGTATGGCAAATGAAATGGTAGTTGTGATAAAAGGTCATCAGAGATCATTTAAAGTCATCATCCAAGGTCATTTCAAATATGAGGGTGATTGAACTAAAAAAATTGACCAAGTTTGTGTCTGGTATTATTGGAAATGTTATCTATCTGACCGTGGGAGTCTGATAATGGACATTGAGATGCTGGCAGTGGCACGTGGGATTGGACACCAGAAGTAATTGAAGGTCACTAACCAAGGTCATTTGAAGAGATACATTGATTTAACTGTGAAGTGTGATCAGGTCTGTGTTTAATTATCTATATCGGAGTATGGGCAATGGGTGTTGAAGTGTCAGTATAGCAGTAGTATATCCCACTGGGTAAACGACGTTGTTGTAACTTTGAATCAACGTCACTGGTGCTGATTCAACGTCGCAACAACGTAGTGTATCGATGGGGATGTCCCCAAGGGTTATTTTCACGGGTGCAAATTCAACTAAAGTTTTCACTAGCCCAGAGCGAAATCCAACTAGCCCTTACCATCTTTTACTATGTATTTGTAAGGAAAATCCACTAGCCCTTACAATATTCCACCAGCCTCGTGTTACCTGGCTAGTGCGAATTTGTATCCCTGATTTTAGATCATTACCCAAAGGAATTTGAGGTGATAAGGGAAATTTAAGTGAAAATTTTGACCAGGTTTTTGTCTGGTCTCATCTTTGAATCAGACGCGGAATTGAACTGTTTATCTTCTTTTGTACATCCTCTTCTAGAATCAAATTACAGACACTAGTAGAGCATGGTTATATGAAGCAAGTTTAATATGACTGTATAGACTAATATTTATTGTGTTCAGATCACCCTTGCTAACTACCTTTGAATCAACGTCACTGGCGTTGATTCAACGTCGCAACAACGTAGTGTGTCGATGGGGATGTCCCCAAGGGTTATTTTCACGGGTGCGAATTCAACTAAAGCAAATAAACTGCTAAAAGCATTAAAAACAGTAGTTTTGTTGACATTTCTGGTGAAAGATATATTTTTTTTAAATATTAACTTAATTGAAAAAATAAGGGGGGTTGAAAATGCCCTGAACGAAGCTCATGCAGTACAGCTAAAATGTGGTTCCGCTTCTAATATGGATCCGTATAGTTACTCTAGTCCATCTCTGTAACAAATTTGGTGCTTTTAGCACGATGAGAACGATTCTCCCGAAATAATAATCGAATCCGCTGAACTAATACACAGGTTATGATAGAAAGACCATTCGGCAGCTATTTTGTAGGCTATTTTGAATTTTGACAATTTACATGAACAATAAAGCAAAAGTAATGCCAGCAATGATTTGTTCATCCGTAGATTAGTAATATTAGAGGATTTGAATGGAATTTTAGGCCGTTTATCTAGATTATATTTTGTTGCGATAACCTCTTAGCGGCCATTATGAAAATGGTAAATTCAACTATGAGCAGATAACATTTCAGCTTGGAGACAGTGATTTGTAGAATCTACGCAAAATTTCCCATAAGAATGATGCTGTCACCTAATTCTACTCTTGATGTCAACATGGACTTCAGTTTACCAGAATGGAGTCTCGACTATACAGTAACTTATTTGTTATGTGGCCTATTACAGTGATTCACCGCACCTATACAATGTACTGCTACGTGTACTGTAATTTGCCGCTCTGTGAGTATATAGAATATACATACTCTCAACCTGTTATTGCATTGATTTAAACTTTAGCGGCATTAGATTAGTTTGTATTCCTGAGCTACATGTTCCCTCGCGTGATCTTGAAACTACACATGCTACATGTAAAGGAATAGATGTTCTGATCGCACAAATTTTGCATTGTACAAATAAAATTGTTAAACAAAACTTCCCTTTTGCAAAGTGGTCTTGAACCAAATAATTTCTCAAACCAGATGAGACGCTGTATATGAATGACATAAATTGGGTGGATCGGATACAGATGAAGCGCTTGTGGTTTTATCATACATTTTAGAATGAGGAGCATAAGCAATATTTTGCTTGGGATGATTAAATATGTCTCTGATAATAATATGCATGTTGTATTGGTCTATTTAAAATATCATGTGGGATTTGTTTTATAAAAATAAACTTTATATGGAATAGAGTTGTTGTGTATGTTGTTTCCTGTATTTAATAAAAATAAATAATTGCACTCCAAATGATACCATTTTGCCGTCCGATGTGTCATCGAGAATGGTTTTTAATTCAGTGGATCTGTAGCGAATTCATAGTGGTGTCCCGGAGGCTCATTTGTAAGATTTTTCCCATCAGAATCGTGTTTTGGGCAAGCTGCTAAGAACGTTTCAAGAGTCATTTCAATGGATGTTCTTTTGAATGACATTGAAATTGAGGTATGACGTAGCACCCAATACCTGGAATTCCCTATACATGGTCATGTTACACAAAAGTACCTGTCATATTATTACGCACATCTTAGTCAATTAAAGGGACAGGCCCAGGCTAAAATCATCAACAAATCGGTGATTTTATTTTGGCTTCTTAATATGACCATATGATGTAAACATGTCCATAGACTAGAACTGCAAAAGTTTTTAATTTTTATGCTGCGCATTCCCAGTTAGGCTAGATATAGAGACGAAATTCATGATTTCTAATTTTGGACAACCATGTCAAAAATAAGAAATATGGGAATCTCGTCTCCATATATAGCCTAACTGGTGAACGCGCAGCATTAAAATTAAAAAAAACTTTTGCAGTTCTAGTCTATGGACATGATTACATCATATGGTCATATTAAGAAGCCAAAATAAAATCACCGATTTTTTTTATGATTTTAGCCTGGGCCTGTCCCTTTATCTACTGCAGCTATTTTCAGATAAGCGACCTGTCAACATAGATTTAAGGATTTCAAGCTCAGCGGACAATTGGTGAGATTAACTGACCCTCACGCGAGTTTCAATTGGATACTGTGTATGCTTATGTACGAGCTTTTTAAGGGAGATTTGAAGACTTTTAAATTGTAACTGAAAGTATTTAATTGGAAGGCACCAAAAGATTTGGTGGGCACAAATTAATTATTTTGCAATAACTAATAATAAATAATCTAATGATATGCTGTGCACACAATAATTCAAATAATTAATTGGTGCGCCCCAAATCATTTCGCGCGCACCAAATAATTCAAATAATTAATTGATGCGCACTACTTTATTTTATATAATTATTTTGTGCACACCAAGTCGCACCAAATATTTAATTGGCGGGCACCAAATCATTTATTCAGTTAAATACTTTCAGTTACAATTCATTTTCTGGCCAATGAAAAAACTGTTTAAATAGGTCTACAGGGCAATGGTTGATATTTGAAAAGGCTAACTTTAAAAGGTATGCAATAGGAGCTTATGTACATGCCTACTGTGTTAGCTCGCATACATAGACGCTGGAATACTAATGTAATGTTTTTTCAAATATTTATTGAATAAAAGTTATTTAATTTAATAAACCTGATACCTGATTAAGCGCCATATTGGTTAATTAATTTATTGGGCTTGATGAATACAATCAGATGTCAGTGTGTACAATATAAAACAATATAAAAATAACATAAATGTACAATAAGAATGTATACAAAGGATATCATTACAGGTGACTAGTACCCAATCGGTTTGACATCCATTATAATATAAAAAAAAACTATGTATAAATATATATACATATTATATACAAGTACGTTGTAAAAGAACGTATAAAGTATCAGAGTATGCAATAGTATGATTTAAAAGCATAAAGGTACATAAAATAGGAATATGTGTCAAGTAAATGTATGTGGGTAAACAAAAAAAGGTTGAGATGATAACTATGCATTAAAAACACGCACACGCCTGACATCGACGAGTACTTATTCACGAACATAATTTATATCATTACAGGAATATATGTCTTTGAACTAGTTATAATAGGAATTGTCTAACTCAGCAACAAAAATATCAAGAGAATGATCCACACGCAGTTCTGGCGGTAATTTGTTCCATAGAGTAACAATTCTATTAGAATAATACCCTGCTCTTAAGCGTTTAGATTCCAAAATGATACGTTTTTGGTTCTTGAATTCAGTATATATGTTTTGATAAGCTCAGAAATATTACTATAAAAATTGGTAATAAACATTTATTTAAAATATAGTTTATTGTCTGCCATTTCTCTTCGAAATGAAAGTGGCAAAATGTTCATATATACAAAGCAATCTTTATAGTTTAATGGCGAATAATGCATGGTGTATCGTGTAAAATTCCTCTGAATGCGCTCAATTAATTCAATATGGGTCTTATTAAGGAGACTAGACTAGAGAGGAGTATTCGGCTATGGGTCTTATTAGAGCGTGACTGATGCGGGTGCTTTATAACCACCTGCGCGCCTTATCATGCCATTTACATTATTACATTTATTAATAACGTTTTTTTATATGTACATTATGTACCAAGAAGCTGTAAACACTAACACCTAAGTCACAAAAGGAGAAAAACATTTTCTAATGGTTCACCAATAATCTTATTGCGATTCCTACTGAAAGAAATAACCTTACATTTCAAATAATTAAAATTTAGCTTCCAATAGCCTGACCACTGATAAAGTTCATCTAAGTCATTTTGATAAGACATGCAATCGTTAATATCAACAGCTTGTCGAGAACACTTAGCATGATCAGCAAACATGGCTAATATATAATTTTTTGCACTATCAGGCATATCGGAAATAAAAATAACAGAGGACCCAAAATGAATCCCTGTTGCACATCAGATGTCACAGGGATCAGATGCACATCCATTTATTACAACACGTTGGTTTCGGTTACTTAGATGATATCTTAACCATTAGAATAGTTTCCCACTAAAACCTAACTTGTTTAATTTATGTATCAGCATGGTGTATGTATCAGCTCGGTCTGATCAAATAAAAAATCTAAAAATATCATGTCCATCTGCTTGCCTTCATCTAAACATTTACCTACATTTTTGTATACATCTAATAATTGGGTTGCTGCAAAGGATGTATTAATGGTTTTATAGAATCATTAATATAGCTATATAAACATTTCCCATGCCCTTTGACACTCCACATAGCAAAGATATGGGTCTATAATTACAGACCTGAGATTTATCACCTTTCTTATAAACATTCACATTCAGATCATGTAATATTTAAATTAGCAATCTGTTCTTGTGAAAATTCAATAAAAGATAAATCATGGCTGATAGACTTCGTGTCGGCCAAATTACCGGTATAATTATTTAGATCAGAAGTAGCAATGTCAGAAGTGAATACAGATTTGAAATGACCTTTGATAAAGTCAATTTTTTTCTAGGACTGTTGCATTCTTTTGACCCATGAAAAATAGTTTAGGGAAATGAGTTTTAGTTTTTTTTCTTAAAAAAGTTCAAAATCGTTTGAGGTTAGTACTTACACCGTTACTCAGATCATTAATAAAACCGTTATATTTATTTACTAAATCCTTTTTGAATTGATTTCTCGACTTTTTAAATTTAGCCCAATCTGATTCTTTTTTGAATGTTTCCTCCAGGCTGTCATTTTGACGTGATGAAGATGGCGTAAATCACTGTCAAACCACGGATTATAATTATAAACATATCGTTAAGGAGTGTTAAGGAGAGTTATGGAGAGTGGTTTGAAGTGAGTGTAAAAGTGGAGAACAGTGTGATCGGTTAAAAATTACCCATCTTCTCCGACATGTTAGAAAAAACATCAATCACATTTCCTTTGCAATTAGATATAATAATCTAAATCTGAAAGTGAACAAAATATCCTATTAAAGAACAAAATTCATGTTGACAGTCATTATAACTTGACCGCAGAAGTCACAGTTTTTGCGGCAAGTGGTCGAGTTTTTCATAAAACGTGCATATGTGACGTCATGTCGTGATGGTTGTGACGTCACTTTTTCACCAATTTCTACTGGATATTTATAAAGGTGGATCATTTATCAGCTGCCTAGGGGGCCATCAATGATATTTTAATTGTGACATGTTGTATGAAATAGTAATGACGTCATAATTATGAATTATGAACATATGTATACAAAAAACATAAATAGACATCTCATATATATCTTAGATAGAAGTAATAGACGACAGGGAGTTTTTGACAACAATCTTATGAATATAAGCTTATATATTTTTATGAATTTATTGATGAATTTATGTGATTTCTTCTGAAAATCTTTTGTTTCGTGTGGTACATTATATATTGCCATTGTATTCTAGTTATTACTTTAGTCAGGAGATCACTTTTCGGAGAGATAATAGGCTAAATTTCCCACCTCTACCCCTTGGGCAAAGGGAGCCAGGGCAAAGGGGGGCAGGCCATTTCAATACAAAGACCATACAGCATGGCCCCCTTTGCCCTATACCTTACAATGGGTAGATATTTCACACACTAATCCCAGTGAACGAAAGTATTTAGTATATTACTTAGTACTTAGTATGTCCAACAAAGCATGTCACCATATACATCAAATGAAAGGTTTTTATCATATCTGTTTTATCAGGCTTACTTCAATGTACTTGTGTATCAAAAAAATAAAAAGTACCAAGGTGGGGGCAACCTGCGTGCAGGGTGTACTTCCATAGAGTGAGAACGAATACAACTGAAGTCTCTACAGGGTGGGTGGGGGTGGCCCCCTTTGCTCAATGCGCTGGCCCCCTTTGTCCAAGTTATTGGGCAAAGGGGGCCACTTTGAGAGCAAATCTATTTGGCTTACAATTAAAATAAGGTATCCTTGAAACACTAAGTGAGTCTCTTATATGTATCTACAGTGCATGTACCTAACATAGAACAGTCATTCGTTTTAAAATAGTTCGAATATTCTTCTTAAATACCATTGAAACATTAAATGGCCCCCTTTGCCCGCCCTTCCCTTAGTCATTTTCAATTTATGTATCCCAGATTGATACAAGTTTCAAATTTAGCACAGAGCAAGGTTTTGACAGACTAAATACAATTTTGGTCTCAACCTGAAAAATTTGCGGGTTAATAAATTCAAAATGGCCGCCAAATTGGCCGCCATCAAGAAATGAGAATTTCAAAACTTTACAAATAAAGGTCACAAAGAATCATATAATACCTCGTTTTGTAGTGTTTTCGCGTCACGAAACAGTTCGGGAGGGATTTGTTTTGTACAAGGTCAATGTCACCCAAAAAAGTCCTTTTCACGGTCAAATATGACTTAAAAATGTAAAAAAGGAAAAATCATAGTCAATCTAAACGGATCTATTAAATTTATTTGTTTTTCCATTCTCGTATTATGTATAGTTCATTTCTTAGTCACCCTGTCCCAGAGTGAGGCGAGAGCATGTAACATAGCAAACACAGAGAGCCGAACAAACAAATCCCCAAATACAACAAGAACAGTTGCCTGTACAACGCTTCTGGCCCTTCAATACTTAAAACATATATCAACACTAAAATGAAATAAAATCTAAAGGTAATATTTCTGATAAACGTCACAGTATTTTACTGTAGTACATCTAACCTTTATCTTATAAATAACCTGCTACATCATTTTATAATGTGATATTTTCCCATCATTTACAGTATCACACATACATACAATCATTTCTATGTAGTTGGAATTGGTGACGTGATTGTCAGCTTTAAATGACGTCGCGTCAGTTTTCAAACACATTATTTGATCATTGCCGAAACGTACCAGCGCGACGACGTACGCGAGCGCGATAGGCATCGCGACCATTTTCAAAACCGTTACATTTTCGTCACGCCAGTTGTCGCAATGGAATGAATCGGACTTTAGGCCACCTTTTTCCACATATAGGCAAAACTGGGCCAGGAGAACCTCCTGAGGATGGTTAGATGAATGAGATGACACTGTCCTCCAGACACAGTATTCGAAATTCGAGCCCTGGCGGTCTGAGGCCGAGCACACTACCTCTCGGTCACGTAGGCTCCCCACAATACTGAGTTTTACACGTGGATGGGGGAGAAACATTTTTGTTTCTTTCAAACCGCCGGGACCGGGAGCCGAACCCCGAACTCTAGCGTGAAAGGCAGCGGTGCTAACCAGTACCCTAGGGCCCCCGCCCGCCGGCTGTCGCGCCTCACATGTCGCGTTGGTCGTCGCGTTGGTGTGTGGACAGTCATGTAATTGTCGCGTCATTCGTCGCGTCACTCGTCACGTGCCTAATCGCGCTGACGTTCGCGTTGGTGTGTTTTGCTCTTGAAGTGGAGAAATGTAAATAACCCTATATATTATTTTAAACATCAGTCTGTTCTCTTTCAATATAAAACATAGCGAGAAGCTCGGCAGAATGGATACTGAGTTTGAAACCATCACTGTAGTTGTTAGAGGAAATGACTGCTACTCAGACAGATTGATCCCGGACATAAGCAAAAATTATGATAAACTCATCAAGAAAGCAAAATCTATGTGCCAGGGAAGAGTGACTATGTCCAGTATCTGCCCACGACTTGATACTGTAGACGTCCAAAGAAAAATTGAACTGACCAATACAGCCTTAAAAAATCTGTGCGACACACATAGCTGCAGATTTGTCAACAATGACAATTTCTTCAAGCTGGCTGACAAGACGGTAAACGACTCCCTATTGATGAGAGATAGAGTACATCTGACCTGGCAGCCCAGTAATAAATTAGCACTAAATCTGAAGCTTAAAACAACTGAAAAATGTGTGTCGCTGTACAGATCAAGAGTTAGACCAAGACAGACTAGATATGCCAGTAACTACAGGCGCTCTGATGTAAACCAAACCAGGCCGACAGAGAGAGAATACAATGTATTAAAACATTCCCAGAGATGAACGACAAAACCACTATTACAGACATGATTCCTACCATCACAGAAGTAGCCAGAACAGAGAAGACCACCAGATACTAAGACAGAGGCACCAGCAAAGAAGTGACGCATATCATCCCAGAAAAGATCAACACGGATATGACACTAACACTCGTAAAAACACTAGACATGACACCAATAACCGTCAATGTGACCACTGCTGGCAATTAAAATGTGAATGCTACTGAAAACTACAGGAGGAAAAAGGAAATCAGGACATAGGCCTCATGCCGTCAAATGTTAAACAACCTTCTAGTAGAAAAACTTACATGGATGATAACAAAATAGACAATAGTGACACAAATAATATAAAAATGAAACACTGCAACACTAAGACTGAAATATATAATCGAAAACAAAACAAAGGAGTGAAAATTGGACATTTGAACATACGAAGCTTATTGAAAAAAATAGATGAAATTAAGATTTTAATACATCAGAATAGTTTTGACATTCTAGCTATATCTGAAACATGGTTATCGGACAAAATACCGAATGAACTTGTAAATATACCTGGTTTTAATGTATATAGAAAGGATAGACCGAGTCATGGTGGGGGTGTTTTAATATATATAAAGGAGACTTTACCTCATACATATTGTCCAGATCTCACCAATTTTAATAATACTGAAGTGGTCTGGGTTAGGATTGATAATAAATCTTCCCCTTCTTTTTATGTATCATGTGTATATAACCCCAAAGCGGACGATGAGAACTAGTACCAATGCATGTTAAACAATTTTGAAAAAGTTTAAGCAAAGAATAAGGAAATTGTTATCCTTGGTGACTTAAACATTAACTACATCTTAGACGAAAATTTATGTGAAATCAAGCTCACTTTATAGAAACACTCCTTTGTTGCAAACAATTGATACTTGAACCTACTCGTGTTACACAATCATCTCAGTCAGTCATTGATCATATATACCACGATGCCTCACAACCACTTGGATCACGGGATACTGAAATATACTCTTAGTGATCATTACTTTATATTTACAACTCTGAAATTTAGGCGCCAAGCTTCTCCTACAAAACTTATTCACAAAAAAGATTACAATGGAATAAATATAAATGATTTTATTCGCGATTTAATGGATATTGGACTATATAGTGGTGCTATTGATGCTAAATCAACATCTGATGCCTGGAGAGATTGGTCAAATGCATTTAATACAGTGGTTAGCAAACATGTCAAAATTAAAGAAATTTGAGTCAAAGATAGGTCAAATCCATGGATGACCAACGAAATTTTAGCCTTTATATATAAACGTGATTATACTCACCGCATGGCATGGTCGCATTAGCTCTTCTGACAAAATGAATGAATATTAAAAACTGAGAAATTTGGTCATCTCAACAATTCGAAACTCGCAACGATCCTATTATAAGAAAAGAATCACAGCCAATAAATCCTGTGACGTTTGGAGAGCAGTAAACCAATCCCTGGGAAAAAATAGAAAAAGTTCCATAACATCAGATCTGTCACCTGATGCGTGGAATGAACACTTTGCGTCCGTTGGAAATAAACTGTGTAGTAAATTTAGTGAAAATGATGAACTGATATGGATAAATAACTCGAGTATTTATAACTTTAAATTTAAAAGCCTTCTTGAAGAAGATGGTCTAGCATTTATAAACAAATTGCCATCTGAAACCAATGTTGATATTCTAGGCTATGATTCTTGTATTCTCAAACTTAACAGTGAGATTATCTGTAGCAGTCTAACAATCTTATTTAATGTCACTTTATAATGGAGAAATTCCAAATGAATGGAAGAAAGCTCGGGTTACTCCAGTTTACAAAAACAAAGGCTCTAAACAAGACCCTAACAACTTTCGACCAATTTCTGTAATTGGTCATATTCCAAAATTATTTGCAAAATTAGTTGACTCTAAATTGAGAGAATATTTACAATCTCACTCTTTCATTACACATTCCCAGTCAGCTTTCATGAAACTCCATTCAACCCAGACGTCTTTGCATAATGTGATTGAATATGTGCTTGACAATATTAACGAAAATGAAATCAATGGTATTTGTATGTTTGATCTTGCTAAATGTTTTGACACAATTGTTCACAAATTACTTTTTAAAAAATTAAGCAAATATGGCCTTAATGGCACTGAATTATAATGGTTTACAAATTATCTCAATGAACGAACTCAAGTTGTTACCATAAATGGTAAAATGTCTAATACAAAACTCATTGACAAAGGTGTTCCACAGGGATCTATACTTGGTCCTCTGCTTTTTACTATTTTTATTAATGATTTCCCCTCATGTCTATCTAATGCCTTCTGTAATATTTTTGCTGATGATACTATGATAGGTGTTAGTGATAAATATATAACAAAAATACAGCAACTACTTCAGAATGCTGTAAATGAAGCTATTAAATGGTTTGGACAAAATAAGTCAACTTTAAACATAAACAAGTGTAATGTACTAATTATATCTAACAAAAATATAGTAGACAGCATAGATATTTTTATAAATGGTGTTAAGTTACCCTTTGTTAAGTCCGCTAAATATCTTGGTGTAGAAATAGATAGTAAATTATCCTGGTCTAACCATATAGATGGATTGTGTAAGAAATTGTCTTCGCAACTTTATATCTTAAGAAGGTTGAAACAAATTCTCCCAGCGGATGATATTAGTTGTGTTTACTACGGTATATTTCAGAGTATTATTGATTATTGTATCACTGTCTGGGGCTCTGCTGCACAAAAATATTTGTGTAAGATACAAAAATTACAAAATAGAGCAGCACGACTTCTTGCACAAAACTTTGACTGGAACATTCGTGGTATAGATATTGTGAGAGGTCTAGGGTGGCAGAATGTTAAAGAAAGATATTGTTTTTTATCATGTTGTCTCACTTATAAATCTCTAAATAATCTAGCTCCTTATTACTTATTTGATCTTTTTTCCTCCGTTTCTGAATAGCATACTGTTTCAACACGGAAAGCAACAAGTAATACTCTACAGCAACACAGGTGTGATAATTCTTTATATAAATCATCTTTAAGTGTGAATGGGTCTAGACTTTGGAATAAGCTACCTTCAGAAATAAGAAATATGAAGACATTTTCTGCTTTCAAATATAACCTTAAACTATATATGGCTAATAATCAAACCATTACTCAATCATAGTTAGGGCTGCAATAACTGTACATGTCTTATCGCTTTCTCCAATTTTTGTAGGTGTGGGGACATTTGTGTTTTCTTTTCTTTTCACTTTGCTATAAATGAACATGTATATATACATTTGTAAACCTATTCAGTTAACGCAAAGGCATATATCATCGGATTATGATCTAAAATGTCTAATGTACCTTCTATTTTCGTTATTGTAACTATTGTACATAATATGATAATTATTGTTTAAATATGTGTTTTCACTTTTTATGCAACTACTTGTCATAAAACAGGGCACATATGCAAAATAGCCAAAGGCTAATAATGTTTTTACCCTGTATAAATATGTTTGAATAAATAAATAGAAAAGGCATGTGAAACTGACGTATTTTTTATTTGGGCCATAATAACCTCTTGGTAGCAAAATGATATATCTGTAATATGAACCACCGAGGCTGCTGCAAAGAGCCACAAATTAAAAAAAAGGCACTATGAATTTGTGTGGTGAAACCTTAACGTTCGATAATTTCACATTGAAACACATTTGCGATGCTGCCCCAACATTAATCCACTGCGACTTATCGCAAACTGTATAAATGGGCTAAATATGTAACGTGTAACGTGTAACGTTCTGGTCTTTAACAGCTACCTGCACATTTGATTAATGTCAGTTGACGTGTTATGGAAAACATTTCAACTTCGCCTACCTATGTTATGGGTCTACAGTCATTATAAATATTTTACTCTTTCAGTGCGGGGATCGACTTTAAACAATGAGCTCTTTATGAGCTCAACAAATATGACAAATAGATGACTATTTAATTTCAATATTTAATTTATTTGCAACGGAATGAAACATTTTCAAAATTCCATAAAAATGAAAAAAAATATAAAATCTGTCTGTATATTTTATCACATAAAAAGTATTTCTGAACCAGGTGTTACGGCAGTTCAGTTGAATACGGCCAAACACGAATTCCAACCTCTCAAGCATGACGCCTGGTCATCTAGTTTTGCGTCATCTTCAGGTATAATGACATAATTATTAGTTTTAACTGTAGAGGTAGCCAAAAATATCTGTAGGGCTGCCAACCTCTAGAAAAATAAACCCATTATTTTTTCTTCTTCTTTTTCTTATTATTTTTTCTTCCAGCAAACATAACTATACTGGTTTAATGTTGGTTTAATGTTGGTTTAATGTTGGACCAGATATCCGTAAAATGGTCCAACCAGGATGTCAACATAGGCCTATAAAATTATACCTACGTACAAATTCTGACATGAAGAATAATAAAATAAAGTCAATTATCATCGTGCAGCGAGTGCTAGGAAAATCTTATTCAATTTTATTATTTTTAATGATATGATAAAATAAAATTTTCGTATGAGCTGAATAAACAGATGAATATTTAATATCATTAATAAATGCATTTTTCACAGAAGAGAAACATTTATTATTTCTTGCAGATTCAAATACATGAACTATTTGTAATGTGATTTACTTTGACTAATAAATATTACCGCCGCCTTCAAATTGTATAGATGACATTCTACACAGGTGAAATCTCGTGCCCGCGACCATATAATAACTTTAACTGGCAAAACAACCTGATCAAGTTGTTCATAGGGGCATGACGTCGACCGTACCCCTTAGAAATTTTGGATGCCATATTAAAATAAAACCCACTTCTGTTTACACCACTGCTATTTAGATCATTACATATGAATTTACGACATAATGAATATATACAATTATTACCAGGTGTGCGTAGTATGTGATGACACATTAAGAATCGACACCGCATCATACTAATAATGAGCAGTGACTTAAACACGTTAAAATGACGTCATTGCCATAGCGACATGACGTCACAAACGTACGTTTGAAAAAAATATCGACCACGTACGGCAAAAACGAAATACGCCACCATAAGCTAGAGACTTAAACCTCTCCCGTGATATATTTTTTATCTCTAGGAATTTAAGTGTCAACTCAACTCCAAAAATGGGTTCATTCCTCTTGTACTAGATGTATGGCCAAAATGTGGACCTCCAGCCGTCAGGGGGGGGGGGGAGGGGGTCGTACGACTCCTCCGACCCCCCCTGGCTACGGGCCTGGATGTACATTGCGCCACCGCAGTATATGTAAAGTGTTTATTACAGACAACCCAGTAAACACAAAACATTCTTATACCATTTGTACAACATCGGCCCAACATCTATGACGTTGGGCCGTTGTTGTACAAATGTTATACAAATGTTTTGTGCAAATGTTTGCTGGGAACCTGAGACTGTGCATGGCAAACGTTGAGCATTAAGGGCCTAAGGATGTATAAATGTACAACACAGCAGTATCTGAAGAGTGCTCATTATTAGACAACTTTGTCTTAGCGCACAGCGAACGTTGAGCACTAATATGCAATTTTTCAGCTGATAGTTACAAGGAACGACTTATGGAAATTAATATATTACCTTGTTCAATGAGACAAGAGCGAAATGACTAAATATATTTTGTAAATGCATTGAAGGGATATATGAAGTTGATATTATTTCTAAATAATTATGTATTTTTTCAAAAAAATATTCACCGTTGTATCCGCATGTCAATCAATTTTCATCGCGTTGTTTATTTATTGAATTCTTTACAGCCAAATATCAGAAGATCTGTAGACTTTATAATCATTTATGAAATACACAGATCATTTTTTAAGAAACAGTGTTATGCTGTTACATGTTTTATGGGTTTTTTTTCTGTAATTGTCAGCTACTTTTAAACTGAATTTCGACATTTTACATCGTTTCTTTTAATTATATTTATGCAAGATTATATTTCTTTATTCTATCCGGTGCATGGTTGCGAAGAAAGGTGCACTTGATACATAGTATGCTATTGTCCTAGATACCGTATAAGTATATGCCCTTATGTATTTTCGTGCAAAATGTTTGTTAAAAGTGATTTTTTTGTTTTTTCTCATTTGGAACATAGTAGTGATGAGAAAAAAAAGGGAGTGCATTTTTTTCCAACTCTTTAAATCTATGAAAATTGACTAAATCCAAAATGGCCGCCATGTTTCCAAGATATTATCTATTTCACCAAAACTTTTGAAATATTGATACACAAAAACATGTATAATATATCGATTTGTATAATTTTTAAGACGACAAAACTGATAACACCATTATATTTTAGAAATAAACAGTTTAAACTTGATTTTTTTTTCAATTTTAACCAACAAAATATAAAAACATAGCATACATTATCTGCTACCTGTCCGAGAGGTTGTGTGCTAGGCCTTGAATGGAATTTAGGATACTATGTGGAGGGCAGCTCACAATGCTCAGGAGGTTATCTCCCTATAGGGGGTGGTGCACTCGGTGAAAATTTGGTTTCGGTGTGCAGACAGGATAGTCAAACCCCCAGTCTTGAATATACATTTGTGGCTGAAAATATACCTTTGAATATACAAATTTTGCCGAAAATAACCAGGCCCTATACAGTTTCTGGCGTAAGCATAACCATTTATTAGGCCTGTACAGATTTGGACAATAACACACCCTTTTTGAATAGACAATGCTCGGGATACCCTAAAAGTTATAACAAACTATCTGTCACTGTCTAAAAACATGAAATCCCTCTTTTTTGCGCAGCACACTCATCTAGGCCTGATGTTCGTGACACAAAGCAGCCTTTGAATAAACACATGATACAACTGGGTTATTTTATTGACCCTTGAACATACAGTACGTGTGATTTTCATACCAATAGATATACCACAATTGTCACCTCTTGAAATTACAGAAATCGGTACAGCTCTATTACACCATGTACACGAAACGTTATGCAGGTTCAGTTTAGTCATAATTTCTATGTGCAAAAAATGTTCGAGTACCCCAGTCATTCGTTCACCTATTCACCCATTTATTTTCACCTCAACCACCCCCACCGCCACCCCCCCCCCCCCGACGATATATATCATCAACGAATTTTTTAAAAATGATTCAACTAATTAGCATTTTTTAAATATTACATAAACATTATCTTCAATGCAGGGAAATAACAAAGGCAGTTACTAAAATTACATTCTGGCACAAAGTTAACTTCAGTTTGCAAAATAAATATATAACGATAGTGTGGAAGTTTAAAAAATATGTGATTCAAACGTCAATATTACATTTTTGAACCTCCATTCGAGTCGGGACCTCAAACATGTCGAACATGAAGCTATATAAATATATTATTAGGAATGCTGCCATAAAAAAACACGTGAAGGTTACAATTTTTTTTTAATTCTAGCAGTCAAAAAATGCAATAATTATAACAAAACTTATTAAACTGTTATGCTTGCCACTCCGAAAACAAGTAACTTGATTTACTTTATGTTACTAGCATCATAATGTGCATAGATTCATGCAATGATTGAATAATTGAATAATTTATAATTATAATCTCATCTGCCTGATTCACATACTTTATTTATCTGATATTGCAATACCAGTCAGAATTTTTAATATATTGCTGCTTATATTTTCGGAACTATCCTTTCTCTATATATATATCGAAAAAGAAAATAATTTAAAGCAAAGTATGTTTAGAGTGTTTCTGAGAGTGGTTTTCCGGCTCAACTCTTAAAAAAAAACTTCGACTCTGTACGTACGGTACTTTGGATTCACGTTTTACACACGTTTCGCCATTACATATTATAACTCCATCTCCATGTCTATCTTGTGTTATTTGTTAGTGTAATATTGAGGTATTATTGAATTAAATGTACCGATAACAGTTTTCATAGGGTTATTGACATAATTACGTATATTATATGATTATTATATAAAATATAAATTCAAGGATGATGACTTTACACAATCATGATCATAGCTATAATAGCTCTTTAGATAATAAATTTCTTTCATTTCAGATTAATTTTCTTTTATTTCAGATTAACTCGTTTAATTCTCATTCAAATTGTATAATGTACCGTACATTTATTTATAATAAATAATATTCTGCAATAAATTAATATGATTTATCGTAGTAGGGCAGTAACTCTAACGCTAAATAACAAAACGCCAGACCCATACACGGTTAAGGTAATCTTAACTTCAAACCACAGAATTAGAACAGTGGAATGCTAACATCGCTTTCGCACAAGTGAACTTGAGTCCATTGGCCGATCACAAACGGGGTAATTGGTTATTTCCGGTTTAAAGTTGTCATCAGTCATGACAGTAAACAAGTCCTACGGTATATGGTTATTTTTTAATAACTTGTCACTATATTTAAATTATCGAGACAACTGGCAGTCATTATACATGTAATATGATATGATCGTGCTAAATATACAAAATTAACACGCTGTCAACCGAGGTTTACTTTGAATTTTAGCACCAAGCGACGGCGTGTGCCGTGAAATCTGCCTGGCCCTGGCCATGCCCCTGGCTTTTAGCCTGTTGTCGTGTTGAGCGGCTGGGCAGCCACTGTGAGTGTGACCTGGTGACTGCAGCTTCTCACTCGCTCACTTTTCTCACTGTCTCTGACAGTCACTGCATGTAGGCCCTACTCAGGCTACTGTCAGTGTCACTGTCAGCCACTTATGTAGGCGCCCACACTTTATACGCCAGCATTCTGAGCATGTCTCATTGTCAATGATTGTGACTTGTCAGTGTCTCTCGGTCAGTCAGTCTTTCAATCTTCTCCTAGTAGGCCTACAGACGTCTTAAGTAGACATTTCCGAGAAGTTGTACAAGCCTAAGCCCTAATCACTAACTGTGAATACTATTTAAGGGTATTGCAAAGATAAAAACAAATCCAAACATCCAAAACAAATTTGGAAGTGGGTGGGTGGGCCCAGGGCCATTTTAGATAGAAAATTGGAAAACCAAAAAAATTAAAATCTTTGATTATTGGTTTAAAAACAAAAAATGGCTGGGGGGTGGGGTGAGCTCTATCCAAATTTTAGGATGTCTGGAATTTTTTTAAGTTTGCAAGGCCCCTAAGGTCTAGATCTAAATATCATTAAAAAGCTGACAGGTCCATGACCATGTGGGGGGCCTACCACTGCAGTGTCACCGGACAAATGCTGGATCAATGTTGGGTTAAGGTCATCATGGTCATAGTCTCCTTGAAATGCAAACCTTGTCAGGTTCATTCAATTTTAACTTTTATTGTTTTCACTTTAAATTTATTTATAGACTATCAATAACAGGGCAAGCTTAGATTGTTTGACAACCATGACTAAAATTAAGTGGTGGGCTATAGTCCCATGGTGATGCCGAGCGAAGAAAAAATAATAATTTATTGTATGGAATATTTCAGTAGTTAAGCCTGAACCTATTTGACATTTTTTGTTGCAAATAAATTGAGTTAATTTAATGGTTTTATAAAGGGATGTAATAATGTCAATTTACTAGGCCTATAATACATGTCAAATAAACTGATTCCACATAATTTTACACAATTTTCAGGCTTTTGGCTGATAAAAAACATATTTTCACAAAAGTGGTCACTGTAGGCCTATCATAACATGGGGCACAATATAACTCATTTGAAATTTAAATGAACAACTTAATTCAGACTACTGCTATTTTAGGCCTATAAGGTGAAAAAGAAATGCTCACAATTTATAAGTGCAGTGGTAAAAATTGGCAGTGGACCACTTCAGTTGAAGACACTGTATAGAGGTATACAAGCTTATTACATTATAAAATATATAAAAACAACAACAACATTGTGAAAGTGATCCAGAAAAGGATCAAACAGCCTACCAGTATATATTTCACTGCCAAAGCAAACCAAATCGAAGGCGAAAATACGCCTTCACGTTTAAAATGATAAAAACGTGTTTTTCATAATTTAGGTGCTCGCGTTGGAATGTTTCAGGCTTTATATAAACTGTATTTTTTCCGACCACATATGTGTCCTAAATTTGCAAAACAAAATGTGAGTACCAAGGCAAGTGATAGAAATACAGGTAAATTATGCACATTTTAATCATAATTATCATAAAAATACAATACACGAAACAAAATCAATATAATAACAAAACTTTTATTATGTTCATTGACAGAGAGACTCAATATGATACTAAATGTCAGTGTGATAAAAATAAAAAGTATAATAAAAAAAATATAAACTGTATATGAATATATATACCATTTATACATTAGCCAAAAACAGCTTTTATGTAGATCTAGGCCTATAATAAAATAAATCATAAAATGTGGGACATGAATATTCTATGAAATATTTTTAAAACATTATGAGAGCTTAAAATCTATGTCACTACATGTACCACTATATTTGTATATCTGGACAATTTATTCAGTTATTATGCTCTTTGTTATACCCATTTTTCAAAATCTACTTGATACTAATCTTGACAATTAACTATTAAAACATAGCAGATAATCACAGGGTTTTTTTAAATTCTGAAGCTAGTCATTTTATTAAACTAAAGGTTTTACCAAAATTTGTGAAACACATATAAACACAAAATCTTAGAAAACCAACCAAGGAATAAACTGCCATATTAAAATGGAACCGCGAAGCTTTCCAAAATGGTTGAAATGATATATTTCAATTTTGCCTAGACATAATATATTCTAATATCAAGTACCAGTAGTTTTTAACCTCTCATATTAAACCTGATAATATACATTATGGTTTTTGCAGTGACAATTCGAGTCTAGCCATGTAGGCCTATATAATTTTCTTGTTTAATATACAGACAGACAGACAGATATTTTATTGACAGAAATAAGTCATTACAGACTTATTTGTCATAGTAATAAGAGAGATATATGTACATGTATATATACAAGACACTGCTAATATATCTCTAACCATTCAGACATTTATTACATTTTATTTTTTAACCAATGTACAAAGACACTGATCAGACAGGTGGTTGTGGCTTTCACATTAATTTGTTCTACTAAATATCAATGTTTGTATTTTAAAATGATGTAAAGAGCAGACTGTAATATCAGCAGCACAGGGTAGTGGAAGATGACCAGTCAAACTTCCAGAGCGGGTGGTGTAATACTGTTGTAACTGAGTAGTTCCTGAAACAAAAAAAAACACATTATTAGTGGGAAATTTTAGACATCCAACAAGCTTACTGTTGTCATAAAATATGTGGATAGTTCAAAATACAGATACAGTATAGTCAACAATCTTTCTGGGTCCAAACCAGATGTCAGATATTTTTTTTTATCATTTTTAGCCCGCCTTTTAATTTTAATTAAAAAAGGTGGGCTATTGCAATTGAAGTTCGGCGTCGTCGGCGTTAACATTTACTTGTGGGCGCGATAACTTGAAAAGTTTTTCATGTTTCCTTCCCAAATTTGTTTTGCATGTTACTAATGACCACTTCTCGGACAAGTTTAATAATGGCTGAAAAAAAATTCAAAATGGCCGACTTATTGCGATTTTTCACCTTTTACGTCAATAATTTGACCTTGTGGGCGCGATAACTTGAAAAGTTTTTCACGTATCCTTTTCAAATTTGTTATGCATGTTACTAATGACCAGTTCTCGGACAAGTTCAATAATGGCCGAAAAAAAAAAAAATGGCCGATTTATTGTGATTTTTCACATTTTACGTCAATAATTTGACCTTGTGGGCGCGATAACTTGAAAAGTTTTTCACATATCCTTTTCAAATTTGTTATGCATGTTACTAATGACCAGTTCTCGGACAAGTTCAATAATGGCCGAAAAAAAAAAAATGGCCCATTTATTGCGATTTTTCACATTTTACGTCAATAATTTGGACTTGTGGGCGCGATAAGTTGAAAAGTTTTTCACATATCCTCTTCAAATTGTTTATGCATGTTACTAATAAGTAGTTCTTGGACAAGTTCAATAATGGCAGAAAAAAAAAAAAATTGCCGATTTATTGCGATTTTTCACATTTTACGTCAATAATTTGACCTTGTGGGCGCGAAAACTTGAAAAGTTTTTCACATATCCTCTTCAAATTTGTTATGCATGTTACTAATAAGTAGTTCTTGGACAAGTTCAATAATGGCTGAAAAAAAATTCAAAATGGCCGATTTATTGCGATTTTTCTCATTTTACATCAATAATTTGACCTTGTAGGCGCGATAACTTCAACATTTTTACAAGTATCCTCTTCAAGTTTGTTATGCATGTTACTAATAAGCAGTTCTTGGACAAGCTCAATAATAGCCGGTAAAAAAATCAAAATGGTCGACTTATTGCGATTTTTCACATTTATTTTACGTCCATAATTTGACCTTGTGGGCGCGATAACTTGAAAAGCGGCTGGTTTAACATACCATTTATATCTTGGGTTGTTATTTACGTGATGACATTCGTCTTTACTTTCTTTATCATAATTCGGTGGCGGGCTATTATCGAGTGTGCTCTTGTTTGTTATTCCATATGTCAGATATGATTTTGACATCTGCTTAGGAAATAAATCAAATAGGATCTAGATTATCTTTACATCTAGCATCAGCATCACCAGAACTATGAGGAATTAAAAGTAGGCCTATTCTTGGGGTATTCACAGCTATAATTATATATTTCTATTTCAAAATAGGCCTACAGTGCATGGCAAATAAAAAAAAAATCATAATACACCATAGTCTATACTATAAACCCCACTAATTTGGGCATCCGAAATATTTGTGCGAAATTTGTCTCTGGATATTTTACTTTTAGCATAGGGCCTATATATATCCGGTGGTCCTACACTACGGGGGTAGGGGTCTAGAGTATTTTTAACCCTTTAAGCCTTCACGATGCATTAAAGCATCATTTTACATTCCTGAAAACAGACCTAATTCTCCTACGACTAGGGGTCTTAGAATGGAAATTTCCATAAAACTAGTTTACTAATACACAGCAATTTTCTTCAATTTCCCACCCACTTCAAGTCATCTACATCCACTACAAGTCGAGAATTGCGACAGCAATTCGCGGCTTGTAGTGGATGAAGATAACAATGGTAAATTCAGGGCTGAAAGGGTAAAATAAATATTTTGAGACTGAATTTTCATGAAATAAATAATTGTGTGAAGGACATGCGCTAAATGAATATTTGATGGCTTTCAAAAAAAATTTGCCTGATCGCTTCGCTCCACATCATTAAAATTTATCACGCTTAAATTTGTAAAGCCTTTTTTACCCCTGCATCAATACTAATCGGTTAAAGTCTAGTTTGAGATCCAACTTTGTAGACAAAAAATAAATGATAAATTAAGTGAAATAAATATCAGTCAGTCAATTCTCAAGCAATTGTCACACAATTTTGTAATCATTATTAGTCTATCTAGTCTTTTGGCAACAACCCTGAAAATTTAGCAAAATTCCATTCAGCATTAAAAAAATTAGACCATTTGACATGACATTTTTGTAACGCAATTCTGAGAATAAACCAGAATGAAGTTCTAAAAAGGGTTTATACATCCTAAAAAAATTTAAGATTAATGCCAAATGACTAGAAAATAGGGTTTACAAAAATTCATGAAAATTGCTTGAGAATTGACTGACTGCAGTCCGAAAAGCTAACTTTCATTTTGGACTAGGCCTATGGCTATGCGCTATCCTTCACAGGCTCCACTGTCACCGTCGGACAGACTTCTAGACTACACAGTTACAAACACAGTGCAGTAGCTGTCAAAGCTGTGAAGCTGTCAACTCACAATATCGCGGCGCTGCCTAGGCTATGACTATGTCAGCCGGTGAGTTTGATATTCAACTACAGTGCAGGGGCGGATCCAGGATTTTAATAGGCATAGGTAGGAGGCTAGGTTATGTAGGTAAGACCCCCGGTCCCAGCGAGGCGGACACGGTTTGAGTTAAGGCTGTGCCTGTAGCCGTGACCGGCCTACTGACATGACTGACTGACCGTCGACGGCGTCGTGGGCGGCGATGTACGGGAGTGTGTACAAACATGGCTAATTCGAGGCAATATTGCTAATATTGGAAACATAATTAATTAAAATTATAATATGGTAAATAAAATAATATTATACATCAAATTACATACCTCAAATATATCAGAAAGATGAATTTCAGGGCTAAAACATGCAGCATCCATGATGAAAATACAACGTATTGTCAGTGTAAGCAGTGAAACCGGAAGTAGCCAATCACCCGACTGGCGCTGTCTGCTTGGACGGGAGATCGATGTACAGAAATCCCACGGAAACGGTCAAAGCTAGCATTCCATTGATATAGTTCTTTGCTTCAAACACAATAAATACTGAGTAAATTTTTCAGACATACGTGCCACAAGGATACATTAGGCCTGCTCTTAACTTACATTCCAGGAGTTTCACAACAGCAATGCAAGATCTAGATTGTGCTGCCGCCTTTCGCCATCACCATAATATTATGACCAATATTAGTTTCAACTCTCCCAAATTGTGCGGAGGATAGTTTAGATTGTATGACAACTAAATGCCAGAATTGCGTAATAATTGTTTTATGTACGAAGAGTTATTATCGAACTTTGCAATGACCTTAGCTTGTCCTTGGTATGATATTTGTTTGTTACTGTAAGGGCCAACCCTGCAATCTTTATTTTCTTTGGCATACCCTTTTCCATTAATGAGGAAAACATTACTTTTTTGCGTCAAATTGTGCAAGTGAACTGCTTGAGTTATTAATACCTATATGTTGACCTGTGTAAAAATCTAAATATGACAAATAGTTCAGTTATTCTTCCACTTTTCTAATTTAGTATGTAACATGACATCATTTAGCATTTTTAGCCTCCAGAAGTGTTAGTTGCGCATTTGACGTCTTGCAATTCAGAACTATTCGCAGAATATACCAGATTGGAATTAATTTCTTAAAATTATAAAGCATCCATCGGGAAAGGGACCCTCAGTGTATCTGAACAATTACGCTTGGTTCATATTCTAACCTATCATGCAGTTAGTTATGTTTATGGGTGATGTATAGGCATACTACTAACTACTACTAAATCATTGCTTTACGTCACTTTTCGGCACAAATGTTCTTTTAAGTGGCATTGTAATACGATAAAAATGTTGTAGTCAATTGATGAGACGAGTGATGTACAGATCATGAAGTGATGGTGGGGGGGATAGGGCATGGTGGGGTATCGAGAGTGTTTTCCTTCGCTTGCACAATAAGGGGTTCTGGACATGTCTAGGGGATTTACCCACAGACGGTAATGTGTAAGCTTACTACACGCATAACCTATAAAGAATATATGTGCCGGTATGTAATTTACTTGGGAATATATAAATAAAGCTTATCGTAGCATTTTAGGCATTATAACGATGTCGAATAATAGTAGGATTTGTTTTATTGTAGCTCCTGATAAAAATATAATGGAAAATATAACTTCAGTGATTTCATGGCAGCCATTTTGAATTTCTTGTTTTACAAAACATCCACAAGGATGAGAGGTCCACATCCGCCCAGATGTTACCATAGGGGAACCAGACAAGCATAATCAAAACAGAAATAAAAATATCAGCCAAAACAATTTTAGCCCCAGTTTCACTGCGATATCCGGTTGTTTTTGCTCATATTTGCATAAATATACACTTAACAATATTTTTTTCTAAAAACAAATGAAATAAATGGCTTCCTCATACCTGAAAACATAAGAATAGACATATTATTTATGTCTCTAGCGTATGTAGTTGCAAAATTATTCGTAAATATGTTTATTTTTGAATACTTTGGCGGCCATCTTGAATTTCGCCATTTTAGACATTTTCGCGACCTATAAAAAAATGCAATCCCTTTTTTCCTTGATATTTATGATATTTTGAGTCAGAATCAAGTGAAAAATCAATTTTAACAGTCAATTTGCACGAAAGTGTTATTTGTGACATATGAGCCTACACTATAATTATATGCATTGTGTATATTTTATTATTATATCCAATCGAATATATTAATACCTTGATAGTTAAAATATTATATTTATGTACAAAAATGTATTTTACATGTCTATTGAGCAAACTCACCAGAATCAAAATTATTTATACGGCGCCTTTGAAAAAAATACAAGGCACAGGATACACTGATACAAAATAAAACATAGCAAGTGTTTATCAACAGGAACACACATTTCTGAATTGTCGCCCAGAACAATTATTTATGTTGGGTCTAAAGATCAACTGACACGTGGGATGTTTGTACTCTTATCCTCTATTGTGTCTATTACAACAAGAACACATCTCAGCTTCGTATGATTTTATTTATATATATACAGGCTGAGGCGCTTGATCGGGAACACCGCTGTTTCAATATACATCTTTTGTTTAACTATAAGTCTTTTATTACACACAATACTATCTTTTTGAATATGTAGGATGTGAATTCAACTTGAAAGCTATGTTGGTGTTAAAGTGAATGTCGAGATCACATACACGATCAATATAATAACAAAGGGGAAATGTAAAGTACTTGTAGAACTAAAAAATGCAACTTGAATTAAACATATTAAAATGATATCGTTGTTCAGATTATTATACTTCATATCAAATAGTAAAATTAAAAAAACTGCAGCTGCCAAAACCAAGGTTAAATTATAATAGACGTCACCATATACTATGCTGCCAAAAAGGCAATATCAGCCTAATTGTAAACTTACTGGTAAAGTGAGCAGCTACTTCATTTTGTTTTTATACGCAGACTAGAAGATAATATAGTAATATATCAGTAATTCTGTACGAAAGATGGCTGACTCATGCGCCGAAAGTAATTTATAGCTACTATGTCTGTAGCTACAAGTGAGTAATAGATGATAATTCATTTTTATCTATTTTTGGCTGAATTATGCACCGGAAGAAATTTGTAAGTTCTATGACCTTTATTTTGATCTACTTTTGCAAATTGGGTTGAAAACTTTTCAGACTCAATGCTATCATCAATGGTTATAGCTACTATACTCTTAATGCTCTTAATCATCTTAACCTCTGTTCTATTAGCAGGTTATAATCACTTTCATTAGAAAATAAATCGACGTGAGTGTTTAGACATCAAAATTTACTTTCTGCTCTAAAATGAAACAAATATGAGTGATTTTCACCCTCTTGAAATTGTGGGTCGCGGTAGCGAGACACAACTTCAAGTGGGTGGAAAATTGAATTTTATAAGTGAGCGCTTCAAGGGTTAAGTGACTGCATTGTCATGATAAATAGCGATTCGAAGGTCAATGTGTGCACCCTGTAGTCATGGACATATAACGTATTGTGAGAGTCGCTAATTTTAAGCTCAACACTATTTTCAACGTTCTAGTGGGATGCATTGCAATCATCCAAAAGTCCCGGTAAGATTTTAGCATTTTAATTACAGGAGTAGGCCTACTGTTATTAATATGTAGATTTCTGTTTTAACCCCTGTGTAGCTAGAATATATGGCCCGATATTGAAACAACATAGGGTAATATAGACAGTGACCTTTCTGTGACCAATGTGATTCAGCATTGACTACAACATTGATATTATCTACAACATTGATAGTGCTGATAGTAACTTTTCTGATTAATAGATTATGGTGATTTTGGTATATAAAAATAGCGATGGGTGAGGACGGCCATTTTGAATTCTGAAAATAAATCCGAAACGTTCATAAATTAGCATCGCTGTCATCTAGATGACCTTTTGAAGTTACCTTGAAAAAAATCAGCTTTATACTATTTTACCGGGTATTTAGACTAATAGTCAACGCGATTTTCTTTTTTCCGATTTTCCTTTTTCATTTTTCACACAAAATATTATCATAATTCATGATCGACCTTGCTTCGTCTATTTTCACAGCCTAACTAAACGGTTATTTTAATTGTGGCCTTCAATTATAACAATACCTCAGCAATAAATTATTTGTTTTATATTAGTTGTTTTTATAATAGATAGAAAATTATCCATTTTGTTGGTTATCTTGAATTTCATCGAAATAAAATATTGATAACCGCCTGATATCGATTGTAGATGACAACATATCCATAGCGAAAAAAACATCTATATTTGGGGAAGGGTTAGGCCAAAAAACCTTCGCAACCTGACTATCATACTTAAAGGTACATAATACATTGCTAACATCATTTTTTAACATGTAAGCTACAATACAAGTGTCACTCATAAATAGTTAGCAGCTCAAACGTGATTCCGGTGCTTAGTAAATATTATAGAGCACTTTCTTTGATTGTTGTAAACAATCTATTAACATAAAACATCACATATCCAGCCCACACGTATAACCTGACATCCAATAGAATGATAATGCATCATACTAATCAGAGCTGCATGATCAATTCGCTAAGTTTAATATAAATCAAAAAGTATTACCTTATACTGCTCCATATATATAATTTTTACATGTGTTAATAATAAATAAAATGACTTAATTGATCTAATTGAGAAGGCATTATTTCACAATGCGATACATTATACAAAGCTGTGGACAGACCTGTGGGCTTGCCAGTTCACCGCAAATACCGTTATTTTAACGCATTTCTTCATACGATATTTCCCGCTTACCCGAGCTTTTGACAATATCCTGCCACTAAAATATCACCAGAATGACAAACACAGAAGCATCAGATACTAGTAGTAGTTAGGTTATGTTGAGAAATGTCTTGAAGTGTCAAGTGAAATAAAATGAACAATGTTTTATTTTTATAAACATCGCAATAAATCTCAGGAGTGAATATAATGGGTGGAGAACAGTATACAATTTACCAATTTCTGTTCGATTGATGAATACGGCATAGTTATTGTTCACACATGCTGGCGCCGTGATCACAGTGACGTTTTAAACATTCCAGATTCTATATAGTTACAGTTGTAATATATTACTATGCCTATTTTACCGGATACGGAATATAATTATTTTTATACTTTCCCATATATGAGAAGTTAAGATCAACCTTACACAATAAGAAAAAATTATCGGGTTCTCATGGGGAAAAATATTTTCAGTGTATCAAATTATTATTGAAAATGGTGTGTACATGTGAACTGGTACTTTTAATGTTACCATAAATGTGTAAATATAATGTGACGAAATCTGTGACGTTCATCACAAAAACGCCTTATTTACACAATTTTTATGCACATTTAGCGAGAAATAGAAATTTATCACATAACAAAATAATTTTAAACATGCTTGAAATTTAAAAAAAATTAGACTGTTTTAATATGCAGAGTAAAACAAATGGAACATAATTTTTTCAATGTGGGTACCTCTAACATAAAATATTTTTAGTTTTATGTTTTATCCATATGTTGTGATTTTATTTTAAAATTTAAACCCGTTTCCTTTGTTTACAATCACTGCGATATGATTATTTCTGCTAAAAGAAAGAAAAATGTTCTGCATCAATTATTCTGTCAGTGTAGCTTTTACCCATTAAATCATATTAACTGATCATTCAAACTTTTTTTTTGAAGAGATTGATCTCTCACAGATCATCGGAGTGATCCTTTAAGACCAGCAGCGTAATAGATGTCTTGTTTTTGTTTTGCAGCCGGCTGCGTATGTTTTCGTAAGAGCAGGATCACCAGTAATTACTTACTTTTCAAGTAGATAGTTACTGCTGTTTGGACCTACAGTACATGATTTTTTGGATTTAATACATTTTATTAGTTTAACAAAAATAATATAAAAAACAAATAACTGCTCTAATGTAACGTTATCATTTCTTACAGACGATTTGGTATAAACAGGATGAAAGTTTGTCTTTCTTCTCAGCTGCCTGTCGCAAAGATAGGCTCATCTGATGTACTGGGGAAAGAGCTTGTCAGTTGGTCAGATGGCGTGAGCTTTGCCACATATGACGTAGTCTTGGAGGCGGGCTCCACCACCACATTAACCAGCTGTTTTGGAGAGGAGTACAACCACGTCTACTACTGTCTATACGGTGACGCCGAGGCGAACGTCCCTCAGCAACACAAGGTGGCTATGTTCAAAGATACAGCAGTGGCTCTTGGTGCTAAAATGGAGATGAGTTTGAAGGCTCGAGTAGAGACTCGCCTGATGGTGACGTACGTGAAGGAAGAAGAACCCCGCGGAAAAGCAGTGGTCAAGAATATGTCAGACATCACGGGCACCGACAAAGACGTGAACTGGGGTCGAGGAAGAAGCAGGAGGCTCCTCACTAAATATGACGGGTTCAACTTGAGTCTGCATAACACCATCTGTGATCCACATCGTGTGTCACCTCTGGCCTACTACAATAACTACGAGCTGGCTTTCTATGTGAGAGGTGACGTAACGTACACCTGGCACGATGGTAAGGAGTCCTACAATTTCCAGCAGGACAGAGCTGAGGACGGGGATGGATGTGTCTTCCTGATGGACAAGAATGATCCCCATGAGTTGCAGACTGCTGACATGCAGTGTGAGTGTGCCTGTATCTTTTATCCAGCTCTCAAAGGCACTGAAAATCATGACTTCTCAGGCGGCAATTCAAGCTACTAATGATAGCTGGATAGAACAGCATTATATATTTCCATCAAATAGAAATGACTTATAATTATCAAAAAAGAGTAACAGTATACCATTCTGATTGTCGAGTAACAGTAAAAATTTTAACTGTATACAATTTTGATTGTCGGTAAATCTGATATCAAAATGCAAAACAAGAATAGCCTAATTGTTATCTGCCAAAGAAAAAATGCGGTATCTGCTTAATGTAAAAGTAAGTAGATACTGTATTTTTATTGCACCCCTCACACGCTGGGCGGGGGTCCCAGGCTAGTAGTTAGCACTGCTGCCTTTCACGCTAGAGTTCGGGGTTCGGTTCCCGGTCTCGGCGGTTTAAAAGAAACAAAAATGTTTCTTCCCCATCCACGTGTAAAACTCAGTACTGTGGGGAGCCTCCGTGACGGAGAGGTAGCGTGCTCGGCGCCAGACCGCCAGGGCACGAATTTCAAATCCTGTGTCTGGGAGGACAGTGTCATCTCATTCATCTCACCATCCTCAGGAGGTTCTCCTGGCCCAGTTTAGCCTATATGTGCACAAAGGTGGCCGAAAGCCTGATTCATTTCATTTTTCCCTCACACGCTTTCCCCAACACTCCCAGCAAACATCTGACACAGCAAACACGAAGCATTCACCCAATGTTATTTTAATGTTGGACCATCGTCTACGACGCTGGACCAACATTAAAACAACATTGGGTAAATGCCTCGTGTTTGCTGAGACCTGTTGGGTCGTCTAATATATATGCGTAGTGCCAATACCGTGACCCACTGTGGGTTACGGTATCTTTAAAGCTCTACTGTGGTAACAAAATAATGGTAATACCCGGTGTGAGATCGGGCAGTGCGTTAACACGAGGCCCTCCTTGTACGCTTTGAGCCTCACTGGGCTTATTTGTTCAAATGGCGCTTTTAGGACTTGAAACTCACAAGGAGAGCCTCAAACTCACACATCGCCCTTCACACGCTATATTGATATATTCCCATTTTTCGCAGTTAATTACCATTATTAGTTTGCATTGCATATATACGTGGCATATAGTGGGGAAAGTTAATATTTCAAGATAAATAAACAAAATCTAGTAGATTGGCTGTCTACCATAAAACAAGATTGCACCGACTTAATATTCATATCAACTGAGGTATTGCGGCGAGAGAGTATGCCGATATACGCAACACATCATTTTTAAATAATTTAATTAAGATCGCATCGATAGTTTTTAAAAGTCATTTTTAAAATCGGACATTGAGACAAATCATGACAAACCTCCGCTACGTGGAGGTAAAATCCCGTTTTATCATACGAGATCATTCTTGTGGCCAGTGTTGAATTAATTACGATTTACTATTTACTATTACGAATTATGAATCAATAATATTACGCCCGTGAACCACGGCGTAATTGTTTGCACAAGTTAGACGCAACTACATTGTTTAGCATCCGAGCTGCACAGTCAGAAAAGCAAAAACTGTGTTTGTATACTGTTGACCAGCAAACAAAAGCATGCGAAGTCTGTTATTACGGATTCGTAATACTGTACTCTTCACACTTGAGGCCAGATGTTTTTATCTGAATGCCTCGTTAAAACATATTAACATAAAGGCTATATCAGTGTTGATTTAAATAAATCTGAGAATTTTGACTTCTTCATGATGGCAATTCTTGTTATCGTCGTGAAAGTTTTGAGGGTAGCAAAAATGGTCCAAAACTCCACAAAAAAAACAACGTCATTTGATTGTGATTTGAAGTATAATCTAATTAGAATTTGCAACAAATCGCAAGTATAACTGGATGCGGTATTAGACACGTATTAGAGCTGCATATATTACAATGTCAGGGCTTCATAAAAAATTATTCGTCGGGGTAGTAGCCCCGGACTTAGCTTGTGATGCTCTGTGATCGCCCGCCAAAAATGTCAGGTTGTCCGAAAAACGAATCTCTCAATATAGACTGTTTTCGCCACAACAATATGTACAAAAATGTCTTTTTACAATGTAAGATGCAAATTCCAGACTCTAATCATTGATAACAAAGAAATAAGTATTTTGAGTGTGATAGATATATATATTTAATTGTCTATCTTCTGATAGTTGCCCATCAGACTTGGTACATAGGCACATCCAGTAGCCCACAGTCATTTTCATGTCGTCCCGGGCATCGGACGATAGGGTTTGTAAAGCCCTGAATGCCACTGGAATGTAGCTCGTTTTTTGTCAGGCTGCTTGGGTTCGATTCCAGCTGGCTCTATCTTAGTTGGACGGGGATTTTATGTTTAAGCTCGCGGCACTGCACACTGCAAGTATAAGACCGATAAAGAAATGTTGCTTTGATTTTGGGGCAGCCTCGCTGACTGTGGGCTAACTTTAAACCAACCTTGCTTCAACATCTCACGTTTGCTTAGTAGTAATAAGTTATCGTTTGCCCTAAAATAGACATCACAAGTACTTTTTAGTTTATTTTTCTATAATTGATTAAATAAAAAAATATGGGCCTACTCTAGAATGGGTGAAATATTAATATTAGTTGTTGAAACAATTTAGTCGTATTTATTTTATCCACGCTTACATGTATGTCTATCTTTATAATAAATACAATCATAATTATAACGTTGAAATTGCACTGCCTCTGTGGCTGTTTATCCAATTATTCTTTATAATTAACATATGTATAACACACGGGCGTATGTCGGGTACTGAAGCATGTCGCTGGTTAATTTGCGAGGACTATACCCGTTTCTGTTGATTGTCTGCGTCATAATCTAAAATACGATTAAGAGATCAATTTATTCAATAATAGCACGATGATATTTCTCAAAGTCGAAAATGTACAAACTATAGAATTTTTAAAAATACATTCGGCTTTGAGAAATATCTAATTGAACTTCCTGAAGAGTTACGCAAGTATTTAACAAAATTCAGGTGCCGAAATCACCGTTTACCTATTGAGACCGGATGCCATGAAAATGTACTGCGGGACATGCGTATATGTCAACATTGTCGCAAAGACATTGGCGATGAATACCACTATTTATTATGTTGTCCCCAATATAGCCATGAACAAACAAAGTATTTCGATTCTAAATTTTGGAAAAAACCATCAGCTATACAAATGGAAAAAACAATGACAAATGTAAATTTCAGAAAGCTATGTCTTTTTGTTAAATTTATGTTATCACAATTTTAATGTAGTAATCATAGT